>JAAXCT010001504.1:0-163784 GCA_012490785.1 Eragrostis nindensis | reverse complement strand
GCTCCGCCCCCTTCCGTCGCAAGCCGTTGTCGAGCCGCCCCGCAGCACGTCGATGCCTCAGGTGACTCGTCGTATCCTTCTCCCCCTCTTCTCTCTTCTGAATCTGTCGCGGCGAGATATGAGTCGCCGGAGCGCCATACCGGCCAACTCCGGCGAGTCGCCGCCGTCTAACGCGCCGCCCGGTCGCCGCGGCGCCGCATCCTTCTCCCATCTCCTCTCAGCCTTCCATTCAGGATCCAACGTCCCAGATTGATCGGTCTACCGCGAACCGAGCTATGGACCCGGTCCACGCCTCTGTGGACTCGGTCCATGGCTTTTCCAATTCAAGAATAATTCCAGAAAACCTAGGAAATTCCCGGGTCCTGTACATTTTACAGATAGGCCCCTCTAGTTTATTTTAATTCTGTTTAGGTCCTGTCTTTTTACAGAAACAACCCTATACTTTTCTGTAATTACATTCCAGTCCTGTCTTTTACAGAAACCCCCCTGTACTTTTCCATAATTACCTTTTAGTCCCTATCTTTTTACAACAAGGCCCCTCAACCTTTAAAAATTACACATAGGTCCCTAGAACTTTTCTGTTCTTACAGATGGGTCCTTATAACCTTTCTGTAATTGCAACCAAGCCCCTAGAATCTTTAAATACCCATAACTTACCATCCGAAGCTCCGTTTTGAGCGATTCTTACGCTCACGCGTTCGTAGAAACGCGAGGTACCTCATGGTTCTGTTCTTGAAGCCATAGAAGGTATCTACAAACCATCAATGCCCAGATTCCTCCTTCTTTCAATGTACATTCATCCCGGCCAATCATTTGCCACTGATCTCGTGTAACACAAATGTTCCTTCACCTTTTGATGATGAGCTTGATCAATCTCGCCGTGTCTTTCCCTCACTAAAGTATAGTACCCTCTTTTCATCACGACCTAGCTTCAACCTTAACCTCGCTCAGCCATCGCTCAATCAAACCTAATCCCATGTTGCCATTAATCGCCACTTTACTTTATGGATTTATCGATCTTGTGTTTGTGAGGTCTTTCGTTGGATCTTATTGGAACTGTTGCTCATTGCTATTTCAATGCAACCATGCATTCATATCATGCATGCATGCTTAGATTATGTACGCCTCTACATCTGCACATCCTTTTCTCGAACCACACATGTTCTTTAATAGAAATAACTTAAGAGTTTATATAATAGATATGCACGCAATCACCATCAATAAAGCATGTGCATCTCATCATCCTCACCCTAATGTTTCAGCAATTAAAGTTTCATGCCAAACCCTGCACCCTGCTTCTTCTAAGAGAACTTAGATAATTAATAGTTTGTCTAGGTGAATATGGCCATGATGAGGCCATGAATAAAACTTGTAATAAGTAACCTTTCATAAATTGATATGCATTGCATAAGCATAGCCGTTCTTCTTGGAGTTTTATCGATTCTCATTGGAGTTAATGGGATCTTATTGGCTCTTTTCGATCTTTATTTCTTTTGCGGTAGTTATTTATACGTTATATTTCTATGCGCTAGCTTACGCGAGATTCGAGGAAGAGCCAGAAGAATTCAAGGAAGATCTAGAAGATCCAAGCTTCGAGGACGAGTTGAAGAATCCAAACCCGAAGACGAGTTAGAAGATACAAGCTTAAGAGGAGGACTCGAAGACATCAACTTCGACAGAAGATTTGAAGATCCAGAATTGAAAGATTAGGATAGCGTTCTTTCAGGCAAGCTCTACTTCTCCTTGATCATGATTGAACCTACTGATTTCGCAAAGCACCTATATGGCCTACTCTCGTATTATGCATTACTTGTTATTTTACTGCTTGTGTAGTTACTATCCTACTTGCTTATTGATATTGATGTCTGTTACTTAGGCGTTAATATCTAAATCCTTGTTTACCCTTTGTTTTACCTGTCACCTTGATAACCTTAGGATAGTTCCATCATTTCTATGATGGCACGATCACCTTGTTACTAGATTGCTTAGGACCCCTCGCAATGTTTCTACATTGCCACACCTTACTCACTTATATACTTTTACAAATGCGCGAAATGAGTTTGGTGGTGTGCGTGATATATGGGATTGGGAGTAGCACAACTGTGTTAGGTGATGATGGAGACAGTGATGGGATGGTTGGATTGCGGGCAAGGCCTTTTAGTAAGTGATTGGTGATGTGATGGATAGTGTGATAGTCCCCTAGTGCGGGAGACATGGTGCTTGCCCGGCCACATAAGGACCGGTTCATTCAACCTTTAACAAGATGATTCTCGTACTACCACGGAACCTGTATGGGAAGGACTTACCCTACCTTCTTGGTGCCTACCACTTTGTTCCACCTGGGGAGCAGTAGCGCAAACGAGCAACCAGGAGAAGACTCTGGAGTTTGTATTGCTTAGGAGCTCCGGCCCGAGATCCCCACATTGAATGTGCTGTGGTTCCACATGAAGACTATTTGTAGTCTCATGAAAAGCCCCTGAGTTGGTTCGTAGGTGGCATTGTGTGTGGTACTCGGAGAAGATGGAATGAGCGTTATGTTACTCTCCGATCAAGAGTGCATAGCCCGTGACAGGTACAACAAACAACTCTGCAGAGTGTAAAATTCATCCGGATGGACGTTGTCACGGCATATGACACATCTATGTTGAGTTCGATATGATTAGCCACCTTCATGATTCCTTGAAGTGAGAGTGAGCAGTAGTCTGCTCGTGTTTTGGAAGTGATGGCATGGATGTCGGGTCGGTATGACTATTGAGGTCAGAAGGCCCAACTAAAACTTGGGAACTAGCGGGAATGCTTCATACTCCCCCAGGGCCAACCAACTAAAATATTGACAGTTACTTCTCTGTTTGATCTAAGAATTCCTTCCTTTGCTTTAGTGAACCTTGCATAAAATTTTTGCTTGCGCAAATGAACCATACAGCCTATTCCTTGCTAAGACCAAATATGCATATATATATACCCTTGTGTAGTGTAGGGCTTGCTGAGTACCTTATGTACTCACGTGTTTGCAATTGTTGGTTTAGTAGGAGATGACTTCGTAGAGAACGACGACGATTGGGTTTTCGGTTCTGCTTCTCAAGTTTGCTTGTGGCGTTGGGCCATGGTTTCCGCTGTCTGCTTCACCCTAGTGGTTCGGATGTACTTGGATAGTTTTAATCCTTGTCGTACCGCCACTAAGGGTCATATATCAGGTATCCTATTTATTTATCTATTCGAAGTATGTTTTTGATTATCATATCTGTGTTCTTGTGCGTATCAGCTACTGATCCAGGGACTGATACAGGATGCACAGTAGATTCCAGAAATGGGGTCTGACATAAAAAAAACATTTAAAGGAGTTGAGCCCAAAACATTAGATACCGTATCATGCTTCTTTCTAACAATATTATATAGAATAGGAAATTCGTCCCTTAAAGTACAACTACCTAGCCATTTATCCTCCCAGAATCTAGTTTGGGTACCATCTTTTACAATAAAAGAACCATATTGTAAAAATTGTTCTTTGATACCCATCAATCCCGACCAAAAATGTGAATCACCAGGCTTTGCTTGTACTTGGGACAAAGTCTTATTATTCAAATATTTATGTTTTAGCATTTGTTGCCATAAACCATCTTCATTCAGTAATTTGTATAGCCATTTACTCTCAGCAAGCACTTATTCTGTACTTCAAGGTCTAAGATTCCCAATCCTCCTTGGTCTTTTGGCCTACAGATAATATCCCATCTTGCTAATCTATATTTCTTTTTGTGTTCATCACTTTGCCAAAAGAATCTAGACCTGAAATAGTCTAGTTTCTTTAGCACCCCTTTTGGAATCTCAAAGAAAGAACACATAAAGAGAGCTAGACTGCTTAAGACTGAATTTATCAACACCAACCGACCTCCATAAGATAAATGCTTACCTTTCCAAGAACTAAGTTTTTTCTCAAATTTATCCTCTATCACTTTCCAATCCTTGTTACTTAGCCTAATCTGACTCTGTCTGTTTAGGGAATGTTTTCGTTGCTGAAATGCACTGAGATTGCACGACTAAGCGTCGTTTGACAAATTCTCATCAATCTCCAAAATATTCACGGCAAGTTGCCTGGCAAGTGGCATGCAAGCAAATGTATAAAGTAGCATTGAGATATGGTCCTGAGTGATTGCTCGCAGGCGGGGTAACGCATCAGTGGCCTGTATAAACTGCTGACGCTCGTCTGATGCAGATGTCAAGCTGGAACGAGACATGCGGAACCGATCACACAAAAAAGCTAGTAGCTGTAGGAATAACCGGTGACTCCTTTCTTTTCGTTATCCACCTCAGATCTTTTCTCATGATGATGAAAGGCACGTTCATGTGAATCCTTTCGGTCTGTATGTATTTTGATATGGTTTTTTTTGTTGCTTCCTTTTGCTTTCAGCATCATTAATGGACCACCAGTGCATGTGGTAACATGGGTTCGTTAAGATGTCCAACCAACTGAAAACCCCCGACAGAATATTTTTTTTATCAGACAATTTTCGAACAAAATAGTATTAGTGAGCCCACCGCAGACAGAAACTTGTTAGAACAATTCTTCTTGTATAATCTGTAAGGACTCTGTTAAGAAAAGAGAAGCGAAGACTCTTTTGTAAAGTTGGCCACTCAAGGTTTTTTTTTTTTTTTTGAAATGGCCACTCAAAGTTGCTTCCTCCAGAATGGAGATAATTTTTCATGCCCTTTCCATCCGCGTTTGGCTACATGTATATGAAATGTCATTCATTGCTCTTGGCTTATCTCATCGAGAAAGAGTTTGCGCCTTTCAGCATCACTGGGTGACAATGAAAGGCAGGGCATATCTTTTTGTGCTTCGATTTTTCTCGAGACAAATAGAAAACTGTCTGGCTAATTCGAACAGTTATAGGCTTGATTGAAATCAGCCCAACGTCCCAGCCCATCTTCGAAAGTCAAGATTATTATCCTTCCTAATATCAAGCCCAGTTTCAGCCCACCAAGCTCTTGTTTACATCTCTCACAGGCCACTGGGGCAAAAAAAAAAAATCTGAAATCTAGGGTCTCTTGAAAATACAAGATTCGAAACTGAACTTTTTTTTTTTGTTTCAAATGTGCTCATGTAGTGTACTGTATGTTATCACACATTCACACTCATTTGGTTCAAAAGAAAACAACGCATGCAGCAGTGCACCAGCTTAAGAAATGCAGAGAAACTATCCCGAGTCATGCGAACCACGTTGCCGAACAGAACATCAGCTCAGTTTCCCCATACGACAGTGAACAGCGCGCCAGCTTAAGATCAGCGCGCCCGGCCGGTCTCATGTCATCTCCACGAGACTGAAGGATTCATAGCCCATCAGGCATGGCTGCTGCTGCTGCTGCTGCTACCCGCGCGACCGGACCAGCAGCGCTGCTCGTCCTCGCGGCGTTGCTGCTGCTGCTGCTGCTGGCCCCGCCGCGCGCCGCGGCCGCGCCGCCGTGCTCGACGGTGTACGGCACGCTGATGCCGTGCCTCGGGTACGTGCAGTCCGGCGGGGCGGTGCCCTCGGCGTGCTGCGCGGGGATCAAGCAGGTCGTGTCCGGCGCGCGCTCCACGCCCGACCGCCGCGCCATCTGCGCCTGCCTAAAGGACCTGGCCGCGATCGCCCCCGCGCCGTACATCAGCCGCGCCGCGGGGCTGCCCGACAGGTGCGGCGTCCAGCTGGGATACAAGCTCAGCCCCGACATGGACTGCAACTCGTACGTGGAATAAAAATTTGCCATGGTTTTGGAACTTTTTCGTCCACTTTGTCGATTTGAACGTGTCCCTTGTCCCTGGTTCTGCTGCACAGGATAAACTGAGGACGGGTCTCAGCTGCCAAACGCGACGAGGAGGATGGCCAGCAGGCTGCTGTTGCTTAATGTTATACTAATAATTAATCTTGAGCGTCCCAACTGCGCTTATGTGTATCGTGAATGTAAGTCGACATCGTTCACGTAGCAAGCGTTGTTACTACTACTTGCACAATGACAACAAGGATATATAGCTGTTAGTTTGATTTTTGATGCTCGATGCTTGGTTCACCATCTCAATTATGAGATACCACGTGTGCTAGCTAAGCAAAGGCTTCAGGTCCAACGCTGGTGAATCTAACAGCCAAACCGCCATCATTTTTTGGCCATCAGTTTAAGCCTTGCTAGCTGCTGCCACATATGCGTATAGGTGGGTTAGGACTTAGGAGGCTGATACACTGTCGCGGTCAGGCATGTAGTAGTTGTGAAGTGTATCTTTAGCGGGTGATGAAAGGCGACCTAACCTTACTCTGTTTCGGCATCCCTCGATCTGCTGTCGCCACAAGGCCTGAAATAATACTCGTATCAGGTGCACTTTCACCTTATAAAACTGTGACCAAACAACGTGTTAACTGTAGAGCTATGGGAAAACTATTATCAAAATGGTAAATTGCCTGGAGCTCAGAAGAGAGGCTCCTTTTGGTGGAAGGATGTGCTTAAGCTGCTAGATAGCTTCAAAGGTACTAAAAAAGTGACAGTTAAAAATGGTTCTTCTGTGCTTTTATGGCAAGACTTATGGTGCCTAAGATGCAATTTTCAGAACTGTTCCGTTATGTAAAGAACCCTGATGTCACAATACAACAAGCCCTAAGGGAAGAGAGATTGCATAGCCTCTTCCATTTGCCAATGTCTGAAGAAGCATATGGCCAGTACCAACAGTTGCACACATTACTAGCTGAACTTGATAGAGCAGATGAACATGATGTATGGCTACAGCAAGGATCTCAGCGTAAGTACTCTGCATCAAGAGCCTATAAAGTACTAATTGGGCATAGGCCAGTACATTCAGCTTTTAAATGGATATGGGCTTCATCTTGTCAACCAAAGCATAGAGTTTTTTTCTGGTTATTCCTACATGATAAAATTCATACCAGAGGGAGACTAAGAAGAAGAAAGATGCACTTGGATTCATATACATGTGAATTATGTATTTGGCAAAGAGAGGAATCACTAAGATACCTCTTCATGAGATGCAATTTTGCAAAGGCAGCTTGGCAGAGGATTGGTATTAATATCCCACAGCACCTCAATCAACTGCAACTGGTCAAGTATTTAAAGAGGAGATTATCAGTGCCCTGTTACATGGAGATTATAATCCTTATGTGCTGGAGTATTTGGACAACTAGAAATGACTGGATCTTCAATCAAGTGGACCCAACAGTGGACAATTGTATTAGGAAGTTCTTCAGAGAGCTCAAAATGGTTATCCATAGAGCTAAGTCAAGACATTCACAATCGTTGAAAGAATGGATAGAAAGTTGGGATTAGGCCCTAGGTGGCTTTTTATTTTCTGGCTTTTTGTTTTTCTTTCTTTTATTGGCCATCTTGGTCTGTACTGTTTTGTAGAACCCTCTATTTTTTTTCAATAAATTGCTGTAGGGGCTTGCCCCTCCAGGTTGCTTCAAAAAAACTGTAGAGCGATCCGTGTTGTTGTCTCCCTTTTCGCGCTTGCATGCATCGCTTGGCACTACTCGTGACTTGTCACCTCTAACCCTCACCAAACCCGAAAGCGTGCAATTCTGTGCCCTAAAAAAGGCAAAAGCGATGGAGATCGGCAACACTCGGAGGAGGATTCCTTATCGCAAGGGAGAAAACAACACTCGGAGGAATGCATTTCGAGACGCGACGGACGGACACAATCGACGCACACTTTTCCTACTCCCCTCGGTGCACGGCGAGGGGGCCATCCGAATCCAGCTGGATTTGGTTTGTGCTGCCCATGCACGCAAGGAAAGCTTAGCTCAGGCTCGCCTCCTATAGCTATGGCTAGTAGCTTTGCCGCCAAAGCAACCAAAAGGCGCGCGCCACCACCTCCCGTCGCGTCCCTATCCCTTCAACAACTCGGCGCGAGGGAGCACTGGTCCTTATTAACAAGTACACTCGCGCGCACCAGCCCCTGAAACGCACGCGCGCCGTGATCGCGCCTCCTCGCTTATATGCTGCTCGATCCCTGCCACGAGCAGCTGATTAAGCATGGGGTCTCGTCGTTTTGGTGGTGCAAGCGTGCGCGTGGATGGAGCTGCGGTCATGGGCCAACGACGGGACTCCGAGGCGCCGATGGCGGCGGCCGCGGGGCGGTTCGTGAACGGCACCGGCGACGGAGGAGGCGCGGCGCCGGGCGGCGAGGCGAGCTTCGACGCGAACATGGTGATCATCATCGCGGCTCTGTTCCTCGCGCTGCTGCTCGCCATCGGGCTGAACTCGCTGGCGCGGTGCGCGCTCCTGTGCGGGGGGCACCGGGGCGGCGACGATGCCCAGGGCGCGTCGTCGTCGTCAGGCCGCAGTAGCGCCGGCGGCGTCAAGAAGCGCGCGCTGAGGAGCCTCCCCGTGGAGGTGTACGGCGGCGGCGGCGGGGAGGGCGAGCAGGAGGAGGAGGAGGCCGTGTGCGCCATCTGCCTCGGCGAGTTCGCGGACGGCGAGAAGGTGCGCGTGCTGCCGCGGTGCCGGCACGGGTTCCACGTCCGGTGCGTGGACGCCTGGCTGCTCTCCCGTGGCTCCTGCCCGACGTGCCGCCGCCCCGTGATGGACGGCGGCGGCGCGGGCCAAAGCCGGCGGCCGGATAGCGACACCATCGCCGTGGTCGTCACGTGAGGGGAGCAATCGAAGTCGGCACGAACACAAGCAAAGAGGGGGGAAGAAGCAAAGGTAGAGTATATTCTGACTCGTGGTCCGTGGATAAGCTCATGTAAATATCTCCGCCGTAGCCTCATCCGAGTTCGGACATTATCAGGCGATCGTTGGCCTACTTGCCTGTCATTTGTCAGGTGTCGCTACTTGCCACTAGCTCTCTAGTCGTTAGCTAGCACACTGCCGATCACTCCGATCAGTTGCTCCTTTCCACGGCGCCGAACGAAAATTTGTTGCAGGCATACCGTCGAGCGTATGGCGCCGGACGAAAAATTCCGGCATGTTCCCGTCTTCTCCTGCGCGCGATCGTGTTCTTCGCCGCCGGGCGCCGGGGGTTGCGGGTCTCCGGCCGTCTGCCGCACCCGCCAGGAAAGTGGCCGTGCCCGTGCGCTGGCCCGTGCGACTGTGATAACAGCATATGCCTTAATCCGGAAGCGACGCCGATGGCCTTGCCGCAACCGCCGGACGATTACTTCGTCGCGCCGGCCCCGATGATGGGCACCGCTAGCTGCACGGCGCGTGCTCCGTCGTCGTCACCCGGCGCTCACGCGACACACGCGTGTCGCCGTGTTGGTACACCGGCCCCTGCGGAGCGATCCCATCGACGGGCGGCAACAGTTGAGCGATTTCTGGGTCACTTTCATACCAGCTCTTTTGCTGCTAGAGCCTAGAAAGGGCTACAGCCTGATGATTGCCAGAGTAAAAATATCACCGGAGTTGATATTATGTACGATATGCACACCAATATGTAAGACAAAAAATACTACGTGCATCGCCAGTCTCGCCGTTTACTTTTTGTAATGCTTTTTTTCCGATGATATACGCATTTTCCTTTCAATTGCAAGATGACACGTGCGTGCAAATGCAGTGCGCTCGGACTGATGCGCATAGGCCCAAAGTT
Organism: Eragrostis nindensis; assembly: GCA_012490785.1. Lineage (NCBI taxonomy): Eukaryota > Viridiplantae > Streptophyta > Magnoliopsida > Poales > Poaceae > Eragrostis > Eragrostis nindensis. Next base: position 154,225 of record JAAXCT010001504.1, on the reverse strand, counting down.
ACAACTTACACGCAGCCACGAGTCTCCAACGTTGAATTATTAGCCCTACTGAATCACATGAGCGTTGATACGTTGTAACAAATGATGGTTCATCAGTTTGAAAAAGGTCGAATTCTGAGTAAGCACAATTAACGAAGCAGAAGATGATAAGTACGTGCTAGCACAATGTTGTGAGACGTGTTTTTACATCCACACCACTGGATCGGCCAACATATTTGGAGACGCCCCAACGCTCACATGTCCGGTTGATCGGACATCCACGAATCAGCTGATCCTCGCGAGGGAATGGGAACCGTGCACACAAGTACAGTCTGCTGCTTAAGGTGCATCTAGCGCTGGTGATCGATCAACGTCAATCCCAGCTTTAACGTGACACGACGGAACGGAACGCTTTTGGATCAGTACCTTCAAAAACGCAGCGATCAACGGAGGTAGTCCAGCAGCTGCACCCGCGGCGGCACCGCGGGCGGCGCGGCCTGCTCCGTCGTCCGCCGGCGCTCCCACGCGCTCCTGAGCCAGCGGAGCGCCGGCTCCAGCGCCCGCAGCCACCGGGCCACGACCTCGTGCAGCCGCCAGAACCACCCGGCGCCGGCGGCGGCCCGCTCGTGCCGCCGCGCCTCCGCCTCTCCCTGGCCGAGGGCCGGCGGCGTCGGGGCACCGGCTGCGGGCGGCGGCTGATCATGGGCGGCGAAGCGGAGGGGGCTGGGCTCGGAGTAGCAGCGGCGCAGGACGATGGCGCGGTTGAGCTGCGCCTCGAACGCCAGCCGCTCGTACTCGTCCAGCAGCGTGCTGTGCCGCCCGCCGCAGCCGGCGCTCACGTCCAGGCTGAACCGCGCCATCACGTCGTGCTCGGCGTCGTCGTCGGGGCCGACGCCGGCAGCTCCGCCTGATGATCCCTCCTCCATGGCAACAATGCTAGCTGCTTCACTGATGATGCCAATTAATGCCACGATGACAGAAGTCACAGAACTCACAGGTGTGTGACGAGATGGAGGCATGAGATGGCGCGTGGTATTTAGGCATCGCCGCGGCGGCCAGTGTGGTGGTCCTCGCGTGCTGCGCGCGGCTACGCCATTTCTTTTGGACCAAAGTTTGTGCGCGCATGGCGTGGGAAGGACGGCAGGGATCGATCGGTGCTGCACTGCGGGGCGCGGGATCTTGTTTCGCACGGACCACGTAAACCGAAGTGTGTAAGAGTCAAACAGTGCTATTCATTCATAAGACTAGTTTCAGAACAGCCCATGTACTAGTATGATTCAGTTTGCTTGGACATTTACGCAAGGAACAAAGCGCCTTACCTATTAAAGGGTGCCTGCATGGTTCCCGAACAGTTTTGTACGAGATTCCGGCCCTGCCACTCGTATTCGGTATTCCCTCGCAGAGAAAATTCCATGCGCTTTTGCAAAGCATAATGCAAAGCTGCTGACTGCAGCTGCAAGCAATCTAATCCATCTGTTAAGCCCTTTACATTCCAGAAGTAGTAGCAATACTTTGCTTGTACCACCTGCCATTGTACATGCAACACTCCGTTTTGCAGATCCATGAGGAGAAAGCCTCGTCCTTGTCTCTGCGTTGATAGCATCAACTCCACTGCAACTGCAATCACGACATGACAGACAGGATGATTAAGTTCAAAACAAAGTTTGGTCAGAGTCCAAACAGCTGTGTTTTCACCAAAATTTTCTCCAAACCTAGACCACCAAACCACGACGAACGCCTCGATTCTGACCCGCAGGACGAACACACTTTTGCGTGCGTGCGTGCAGCCGGCAGCCGCGATACCCTGCCTCTTCCAAATCTTGCTCTTGTCCACTTCGCAATTGCTCCTCCCCACCCTGTATCGATCCGAAACAGCCGAAAGCCCCTAGAATGGGGTTCGTTGGAGCAGAACCGAACCCTAGGGCAGATGAGAGCAGCGACGAAGAGACTTGTACTGAGCGGACCTTCTACACGTACAGCCCCGATCCTTCGTTCCGCCATGAAGACGTGCGCAAATCCAATTCGGTCGGCTGGGTTGAACGCGTGAAGGAGGCCGACGACGGCCATCCGATCTGCCCACCGCCAGCGTATTTGATCCTGTACCGTGGTACGTGATTTTCATCTTGGTTGAGGTATCCTTTTTTCTTCTGCACGGTATTTGGATGCTACTGGATCTGATTAATCTTGTTTCCTGCCCTCCATGTTAAGAACTCCTAGAGGAAGGATGGGGTTGGGACAGTTTGGTGCCGTACAGCGCCGGCTATGTCAAGCGGTCCGAGTTCAAGGATTACCTTGAGACCTATTTCCGAAAAAATTCCAACCAAATTGCCAATCTTTGTAACTGCCAGAACACTGAGCTAATTGGACAAGGCGTCACTGCTAAAAATTTCCTCCAAGCTGCAGCCAACCAGGTAATGCATGTGCTACTCTTGATTCACAGAATCAGTGCTAATTAAATTCCTCACCGTTGCGAACAATCAATCTTTTCTAGTATGTCGAGACAGAGCACATGTTGATCAGGACCTGCCTTGAGTTCCTCACTGTTGAAGACATCTGCCTCAGCGCCCTAATCAAGAGGCGTGCAAGGCTCACAATCCAGTCAGAGGTGGTGTCTTCTGCTGCATCTGCATTTTTGGCGGTATGCTTGTTACAAACTAGACCAACCCGCATTATTCCTATTGATCTCGAATTTTTTTTGTTACCTATCTAATTTTCGTACAAGTGATGATGGTTTACAGTGTGTTATTAAAGAGGCTGAGTTGATGTGCAAATCAGTGGAACGTCAGTTTTATCCCTCTGAAACCATCACCTTTAGCAACGAAATCCGGCGGTCTGCCTTGAATCTTGTGCTCTATGGAGGGACTGAATCTCAAAATGCTGCAGCCGCCGCTGCCATGGTGGTATGTGCCTGCCCCTACTAGAGTATACTACCACTTTTGTAACTTGTAACTAAAGTAGAATATATATACACTTTTTATTATGATGTCAAACTATGTTTTGAAGGGTATGGCAAAGGAGGCTAAGAACCTTTGTTATTTGCTGAGTCAAGAGTATCTAGACACCATGGAGTATTCGAACTCTGATGTGATCCGGACACGCACAACAACATTTTTGACGATGCTCGAGAAAGAGTTTGGTTGTGGAAGTGACGGTAATGCTGATGTGAATTGTAGTTCTACTGGTAAAATATCAGAGAAGCCCACTGGATCTTTCGAAAAAGAGAAGCCCACTGGGTATGGTCTGAATAATAAATCAACATATTCTTTTCCTTGTAGCGAAAATTGGCATCGGATTCTTGATGTTTGATTGTTCTCTCTTATCATTAGGGCCAATACTGTTAGCGACCTGAATTGTGAAGAATCTGGTTCAATGGAAAACTCTAAAAGGAACATTATTATCGAGCATTGGACGCGGCGAGGAGAGGTGGACCTCCGCTTCGGCGAGATGCCGGAGCTGGACGCGGCGAGGAGAGGTGGAGCGCGCGTGGACGCGAGGAGGAGGAATGGCGTCGTCGGACTTTTGGCAGCGGACCGCTTCAACGGCGGCGGCCCTGTACAAATGCAATCGAGGAGAGAGACGGCGCAAATATGGATTCCCTCTCTCCTCGAATGCAGTTTGCGTTGTGTGTTTGCACTGACTGTTGGAGCTGGTTTTGGAGGCACAGTGCCATGCGGGATGCATATACTACTATGCATTTGCATCTGGCTGTTGGATTCAGTCTTACGACATATGACTGGATGGTAAAAATTCAACGAAGTTTGGCCAAAGTCCAAACACCTCGGCTGTGTTGACCAAATTTTACCCAAACCAAAGTCTGACTCTGACCGCGACGAACACGGAACCAAGCACCCTTTGCGCAACTCAAAAAAAAAAAAGAAAAAAAAAGCACCCTTTGCGCCCAGCGCAGCCGGCAGCGGCGAAGCCTCCTCTTCCATCCAAATCTTCCTGTTGTCATCATCTTCCCAATTCTTCCTCCCCGCCTGCATCGATCGAACCAATAGGAACCCTCGACCCGAAGCTGCAGAAGCGCGTCGGTCAAGCTCGGTTCCCCCGCCAGATCCCACTCTCCCGGGGCGCCGGATCTCTCGCCGAAGCCGCCGTCGCGCCGCGGCTGATGCGATCCCCGCCCCTGCCGCGCCGCCGGAGTCGACGACTGATCGGCTAGCGTGGCAACGCCTCCGACTCCCGCTCCGCTCTCAGCTTCGGCGCGAGTCCGATGGGCGCCTGCGGAGTCGCCGCTGTAGTCGCGCTGCTCCTTGCTTCGGCCCTGCTACCTAGCGCCGCCTCGTCTAGGGTTCTGGAAGGCGAGGCCAGCTCCAGCAAGGTGAAATCCCTATCTCAAGCTAGCATGATTAGATAAGCGAAGTGAATTTTGGTTCAGTTGGTTGTCTGGGTTTCTCCAGGGCGCTCCCGCAACCACCGGTGCCGAAGGTGGATCATCACAGAGCGACAAACCGAAGGAATCCGGGCAGTCGTCAGCTTCGGGGAAGCAGGCTGAGAGCAAGAGGCAACAGGAGGCGCCGTCGCCAACAGGGGCCCCGAAGGATTCGAAGCTACCATCGACAGTTGATTCAGAGAACAAGAGGCCGGACGGGGGTGATGCTCAAGTATCTGTAACATCGCCGCCACCGCCACCACCACCACCACCACCACCTGTGAAGGAGAATGATGTGCAGAAGGAGAGTCCTCCTCCACCAGCGGTGCAGGAGAAGGATGCGCCGAAGGAGAGTCCCCCTCCGCCACCGGGAGGTTCAGGACCGAATGATGGAGGCCAAGCGAAGGGCGGTACGGATCATGAGGACGTGGGAAATCATGGGAAGGATGATAACACAGAAAAAATGAAGGAGGTGATGAAGAAGTGTGATGTCTCACACAAGTGCTCCATCGGAGAGGAATTTTCCGCTTGCCTTCAGGTTTCTGATAACGGTAATACTGCAAATTCTTTTGGAATCAAGTATTAAAATCCATTAACTCTCTGCTTTCTGAAATTTTCCGTGCTATACAATTTCTTTGTTGGTGAGGTTTGAGGGAAAACTAGAAGAATGTTAGCTTGAAGTTGCCCATACAGGTTCTGTCGTATCTACCTTTTAACTGGGGTCAAATTTGTTTCAAGGGTATAAGCACTCGGATTATGTTCAGAAACGAAAAGCCATGGGATTCCTGTCAAGTCTTTTTTTAGAGGAGAAAACTGCATTTTTTAGTACTTTGGTCTGTTGCACATATTATTGGGGCTTTGGGATCATGAGCGACTACGGAAATGTATGACACAATGACAATAAGGAATGCACCTTTTTAGTTATGCCAACTGGAATCGCAACTAATACAGGACATCGGGCTACAATACATCTTAGTGGCCAGATGCAAAGTTTACTGTATATATTTGGCAGTTTTTGACTCCTAAAACCAGCAGCTAGTAAGATTTAACAGATTATGAAGGCAAATCTTGGTACATAAGTCAAGAATAATACAAATTTTATATCAAACTTACTTTTTGTTGCTGTAGACCAAGATATATGAGTAGGGAGGTGAATCACAGTATTGACTATGTAGTATATGTGTGATATACGCCATTATGAATCTAAAAGAGCTTTATGCTTTTTCATGCAGCTTCAATTAGTTCATTTGTTGTAGTCCTGAATAAAGGGGGGAAGGATATTACCGTCAGTGTCAAAGAAGCATCAAATGTTGATATTGATAAGAATCCTCTACCTCTTGCCAAGGGTGCCTTTGGACAGGTATGCATTTACAATATTTGTGCCAGATTTCTTTGACTACATGGGTATTATGTACGCTAGATCGAGTAGATGGTTAGAGTTACCTGAGTGATTCCGTTAACTCATTTGTGGGTATTTGGTGACGAATGCGTTTCAGAGTTGTTTTCACCTTAGGGCATTACAGATCCCACTCTCTGGTTCTACCTCATGTGTTCATGCATAATGTTGTAGAAGCACAGCATGTCCTTTGTAATATGTGAGATGCATTGAAGCTGTTTGTGACCTCCCAAACTAAACAGTATACCATGCCTTGGAACATGAGAAACTAAGTCCTACTTCATTTGTATCTGACACAAATGCATGTGTTATGTGGTGAAAACACTATGATCGCTGATTCGCCGTGCGTCAAAGCAGAATGCTGTGTGAACAGCATGGCGCACATGGCGTGCCGTGGCCCCTGTTGCTTGCCATGTCGTTAGGATTCGATTTGTTAGTGTTTGGTTTTCAGTTCTTTTCGAGATTGAGTTTATTAGCAGAGTTTGTTGGCAGAGATTGTTAGGCGCAGCCTCTATATAAGGAGGCGAATGGATTAGTAAAAGCCAAGCAATAAAGTTATATCCGAAGTACCTCTCTATCTCTATCTTCCCATCTACTATTCTTAAGCTAGCAGGGGACCATAAACCCTAGCCTACTAGCCACCATTACAGCATGACTATCATATCTTGAAAGGATCAAATATATGATCACGATACATTTATTATTCTGAGTTTTCACTTTTTCTTTAAAACTGAACATGTACACTGTCATTTCAATTTTCTTGTTCATACTAATTTCTGTCCAATTTGTATCACCAGATGGGCATAAGGAGTATCAGTCCAAATGGTGGGAAGGTCATATTAAATGATGGAAATGGGGACTGCATCTTACTTGTCGGTCAATCAGTTTTAGATTGGCAACAACAGTTTCAGCAGTTTGCAGAATATGCAACACATCTGAATCCAATATATGGAGCATATCTTTTTGGTTTCACTGTTGTTTTGGTGGGTGCAGTGTGTCTTTGTTGTAAGTTTGCGAGGAGAAGGGGCAATGGTGGAGTTCCATACCAGCAGCTTGAGATGAGTGCTCCGGCACCAAATGCTTCAGGTGCAGACAATACCACAAGCACAGCAGATGGCTGGGACGAGGGATGGGATGATGATTGGGATGATGAAGAAGCGCCGGCAAGACCGTCGGATAAAAATGCTGCTAGTAGCGTCTCAGGGAATGGTCTTTCTTTGAGATCTCACGCAAATAACAAAGATGGTTGGGATGTCGATTGGGATGACTGAGCTCTACATAATTTTGACATGTCCTTTTACATGAGGGACAATGCATATCCAGCTGAACGATCTGCAGCAAAGAAGGGTCTAACTAAACCTGAACTGAGGAAACCTGCGCTTGAGAATTTGGTTCATATCCTAGAAGAGTGAAGGCTTGCCTCTCTTCATGCGGTTGTACAATAGTGTTTCACTACTATACATTTTGTCTCTTAGCTGATACATCAACGGTTAGCGATACGAGCTGTATTTTTCCTGGCTGTAACCCTACACATTGTCATTCTTTTGAAGAGGTAATTGAATTTTCGCGTAGCAGATTTCACATGGAGAACACGTGCACATTGGGAGTGGTTGGAAACAGACATTGACGAGCTGCATCTTGATGCTTAAAATCTGCCCCTAGCCATAAGTTTGATAGAGCTCGTGAATTGGATCTGCGATACTACTAGTTGTCTATGCACAATGTAGTATCACTTTAGAGTTGCGCAGAAGCAGGGATTAGTGGGTGACCTCCCAAACTCTGTACAGTCGCACTGGTCACCACTTAGCCCCGGCACATGCATTCCATTTCTTTTTTCGCTTTATTTGCTCCCATTCTCTTGCATCTTCGCATCTTTCAGTTCTTGCTATGTTGTCAGTCGCCACACTGGATAAGATCGGTGCAGTAGACAAGGTCTGGTGGGTGCTTTTCCTACATTTGTTTGCCATGTACGCACATCTTTATTTCCTTGTCGCAATCTGTTTGTTCCAATGATTCTGAATTCTGACCATGGTCGCTCAAGTTCTGAATTCGTGCCTATCAAAAAAAAAAAAGAGTTCTGAATTCGTGATGCTGTTCACTTAGGACAGAACTTCACCTGAATATCATATTTGAACCATTACTGCAAAATGAATATACGTCGCGATCGCGATATTATAATCAGAGTGTGGAACAGTTATCTTCCTATGAGTTGTCCGTAGCATGTTCTTATATCAAATTCCAGAGTGTCTGATTGTGCCAATCATTGATACAATTATGCTGTGGCCTACTTCAGGGGCTACGGCCCTCGTTTCAAATTGGTGGGCAACAGTTCATCTGTAAGTTTGTGGTTGGGTTTTTCTAAGACAGTCTCAAAGTTGTTATACTGAGGCTTATGGTATTCACACATGTCCTTGGCATCTTCTACTTGACTGCTTCAGTGCCGGCCAAAGTTGCAGTTTCATCTAATAAAGTGGCAAATAAATCGCCTTGCATAGTTGGATCCCTTGTAAAAGTTGGAACTGTATCTGTAAAGTCTTTTTCTACCAGAGCTCTTTTTATTTTCTTTGAAGGAATCATTGGTATAGGTCCTATAGGAGCAACCGCTGTGAACTTGTGATTGATCTGTATCGTTGCTGCAAAGAGATCTGCTGAAAGAGATCTACCTGCTTGGTAGGAGTATCCACGATGCAAAGAGGGTAGGTACACAACCTTCAGAATTTTGATTCGTTGATATTCTGTTGTTTTTTATATTTTGGAGAAAAGATTCCTTGATATGTGGGTATAGTAGAATCATAAAATTTTACTAGTGCTTGCACGGTGACCAGTTGGCAACTTTTGCTGAGGGACCAACTGAAACTGCATTGTGGGACACAGGTCTCTGGGGCACAGGGAGGACATCCCCAGGCTGGCATGGACGGTTGTTTTGCCTCCCTACCAACCGTTGCTATCCAAGCTTTTCTCGCAGTTGTTGAGTTGCGAAATTCCTCGAGTTGCTGCCATTTGTTCGAGTCCCCGCGCATGGCAACTTTTGTTTCAAGTGTTTAGCGCAGTGTGTTACTTGTTCGTGCTTTATATAATTTTTTATTTGAAACTGATTCGTGCTTTACGTGCGGCAAAAAAATATCTGAAACATTTGGATCACATATGGCATGGCAAAAGCTTTCTACTCCAATTTTTCATGCATAGATGGTTGTTCGGAATCCTAGCCTCGGTTCATCTAGCCCTTTCAGTCTCTGAATTCTGTAAGCTGTACCAGACCGCTCAACAAACATGTACTGTGCTTGTTGCCGTGGCGTGTCGAAATACCAACAACAAAAATGTTCGGGCGAGCAGCGTCCTTACAACGGTACAAGCACGAAGGACATGGTAAACTTCGTATCGCTATGTTATGTCGAGGGCAAAGTTGTATCAAGCTCCGATAGAAATGATAATTTTCCCAGGAATCTCACAGGGTCTTGTTCAATTTTCTAAAGAACCATAAAGTAGTATATCTGAATTCTGATCGCCAGCAGAAATACTGAAACTACGAGATAACTAGGCTGTTTGGCTGGCTGAATTGAAGCCATTTTACTGTAGCATCTGCATAAGAAATAACTACGAACACTGTAACTGCTGCAGAAAAAATAACTACGAACACTGTAACGACTGATAAGCAGCAGGCCAAGCGAACAAACTGAACGTTTTGTTGTGGTTGCAGGTTCGTAGGTTGTAGATTCTCGGTCTTGCACTTGCAACCCAGCCCAACAGCCGGCGGACACCACACCTTAAAATTTTGAATCGCTGAAAATCTGTGCTTATTTTAAACAAAGAATCACGTATCCATTGTTTCAAAAAACAAACAAAAAAAAGAATCATATATCCACCATGCTTTGCTTAAAAATGTGAAAACAAACCAGGGGCCAAACGCGGGCCCCACTCCACAGTACACAAGGCAGCATTAATGGCGAGCAGTTTCGCGGCCGAACGGAAAGTACAGCACAGAACAGCGCGTCTCCTCACCACCGCCGCTACAGTCCAATCAATGGACGAACGCTTTCCATGATTCCGCCGCCTCCCTGCTCCTCAGCCGCAATGGCGGTCGCCGCCCGTCTCCTCCTCCCCGTCTTCGTCCTCCTCGCCGCGGCGGCCGAGGCGACGGCCGCCGTGAGCGACGACGTGCTCGCGCTGGTCGTCCTCAAGTCGGGCCTCTCCGACCCGACGGGCCGCCTCGCGCCCTGGTCCGAGGACGCCGACCACGCCTGCGCCTGGCCGGGGATCTCCTGCGACGCGCGCACGGGGCGCGTCGCCGCGCTCGACCTCCCCGCCGCGTCGCTCTCTGGCCGCCTCCCGCGCTCCGCGCTGCTCCGCCTCGACGCGCTCCGCTCCCTCGCGCTCCCCGGCAACAACCTCTACGGCCCGCTCCCCGACGCGCTCCCCCCGCGCCTCCGCGCGCTCGACCTCTCCGGCAACGCGCTCTCCGGGGGCGTCCCCGCCTCGCTCGCGTCCTGCGACTCGCTCGTGTCGCTCAACCTCTCCGGCAACCGCCTCACCGGTCCCGTACCGGACGGCATCTGGTCGCTGCCGTCGCTGCGCTCGGTCGACCTCTCCGGCAACCAGCTCTCCGGGAACGTGCCCGGCGGGTTCCCGCGGAGCAGCTCGTTGCGTGCGGTGGACCTGAGCCGCAACCTTCTCGAAGGGGACATTCCGGCGGACGTCGGCGAGGCCGCGCTGCTCAAGTCGCTTGATCTCGGGCACAACTTGTTCACCGGTGGGCTGCCGGAGTCCCTCCGTGGGCTGTCCGCGCTGACCTTTCTCAGCGCTGGTGGCAACGCCCTGTCAGGAGAGCTCCCGGCGTGGATTGGGGAGATGGCGGCGCTGGAGAGGCTGGATTTGTCTGGCAACCGCTTCCTCGGCGCCATCCCAGAAGGCATTTCGGGCTGTAAGAACCTAGTCGAGGTCGACCTCAGCCGGAATGCGTTCACCGGGGAGCTCCCGTGGTGGCTGTTTGGGCTGCGGCTGCAGCGCGTCTCCGTTGCCGGCAATGCACTGTCCGGGTGGGTCAAGGTTCCCGATGATGCTGCCGGGGTGCTGCAAGCCCTGGACCTGTCAGGCAATCAGTTCACCGGTGCTATCCCGCCTGAGATTGCAACCTTTGCAAGATTGCAGTACCTGAATTTGTCATCAAATTCCATGTCGGGGCAGCTTCCAGCCAGCATTGGACGGATGGTTCTGCTTGAGGTGTTGGATGTTAGTGCAAACAGGTTGGATGGGAGTGTACCACCGGAGATTGGAGCCGCGGTGGCCCTTCGGAAACTGCTGATGGGGAGGAATTCACTTACTGGAGGCATCCCGGCGCAGATTGGCACTTGCAGTTCACTGATTGCTTTGTAAGTGAACTTTTACATTACTCGGTTGCTTCTGCTCGTGTATGCCGTTTGAGTAGTTGACTGCTGCCTTGTGTTTGTTTTTTCTTTAGTATTTGCTAGCTCTCTGTTTCCTAGGTTGCAGATACCATCTAGAAAGCGATAGATATCCTATTTTTTGTTTGGAAGCACGATTTTGTCTTGCTGTTTTGCTCGTATCCTGCTGTCTGGGTCCATGTTTCTCATGGATACACCAAAAAAACACGAGTCAAATTCGGCACGAATTTTACTGCTGATTAATGAACACAAATTACAACAAACGAGGCAAAGCGTGTTGCATGGCTACTATGGAATACTAGGCACTATTTCGTCTGATGAGTTTGTGGTTCTTTTCTTGCATCGCAGGGATCTGTCACACAACAAACTTACGGGACAACTTCCTCTGACCATGGGCAACCTCACTAGTATCCAAATGGTTGATCTCTCCGACAATATGCTGAATGGAACCTTGCCAATGGAGCTCTCTAACCTTGCAAGCCTCCGTGTCTTCAACATTTCTCACAATCTGCTATCAGGGAACCTTCCAACCGGCAAATTTTTCGACAACATCCCTGATTCTTTCATCTCAGACAATGCCGGCCTTTGCAGCTCAAAGAACAGTTCCTGCTATGGTGTCATGCCAAAGCCAATTGTTTTTAACCCTAACTCATCAGACCCCTTGTCCGAGGATGTCCCAAGTGCCCCGAGCAACCAGCACCACAAGAAGACGCTGTTGAGCATCTCCACACTCATTGCCATTGTTGGTGGAGCAGTCATTGTTATTGGCGTGGTCACCATCACCGTGCTAAACCTCCGTGCCCGTGCTAAAGCTTCTCGCTCTGCACTTCCAATTGCATTGTCGGATGATTACCATAGTCAGTCAGCTGAATCGCCAGAGAATGAACCCAAGTCTGGCAAACTTGTCATGTTCGGCAGAGGCAGCTCAGATTTCAGTGCTGACGGGCACGCGTTGCTGAATAGGGATTGTGAGCTTGGGCGAGGAGGATTTGGCACAGTTTACAAGGCAGTCCTCAGAGATGGCCAGCCAGTGGCTATCAAGAAGCTGACAGTTTCAAGCTTGGTGAAGTCAGAGGATGACTTCAGGCAGCAGGTTAAGCTTCTAGGCAAGATGCGGCACCATAACATTGTTACCCTCAGAGGCTTCTACTGGACTTCCTCACTGCAGCTCCTCATATATGAATTTGTGCCTGGAGGGAACTTGCATCAGCAACTGCACGAGTGCACAGAAGAGAGCTCTCTCTCGTGGGTGGAGAGGTTTGACATAATCATTGGTGTAGCCCGCGCACTTGTGCACTTGCACCGCTATGGTATAATCCACTACAATTTGAAGTCCAGCAATGTCCTGCTAGACGCAAATGGCGAGCCAAGGGTTGGTGACTATGGTCTTGTGAACCTGCTGCCAATGCTGGACCGCTATGTGCTGAGCAGCAAGATCCAGAGTGCCATGGGTTATATGGCACCAGAGTTCACTTGCAGAACGATCAAGGTCACAGAGAAGTGTGATGTATACAGTTTTGGAGTGCTGGTCCTTGAAATTTTGACAGGCAGGAGGCCAGTGCAGTACTTAGAAGACGATGTCATTGTGCTCTCAGACCTGGTCAGAGGCGCACTGGAGGAAGGCAGGCTGGAAGACTGCATGGATCCACGGCTATCAGGCGAGTTCTCAATGGAGGAGGCGACGGTAATCATCAAGCTGGGGCTGGTTTGCACATCGCAGGTGCCTTCTCAACGGCCGGACATGGCTGAGGTGGTCGCTATGCTTGAGATGGTGAGGAGTCCTCAGGGTACCTCAGAGGATGAACTGGTTTGAGATCTATTTATTGGCAGTAGCTGTCATTCGTTTTTGGATAGATTATTTATGATGTTAGGAGTTAGCTAGTGAGTTTAGCTTCGATGCAAGTTTCTGGAAATGTAAAGCTGCTGTTTCTCTTCAATACTTGGTTCCTTGGGAATTTGCAAGAGCTGCTGCAGTGCGTCAAAAAATTTGTTCATGGTACGTCAATCTGTTCGTTCTGTTGTTGGCTAGTTTGGCCACTAATACTGGGACAGTTTAGTTTATACACGGTTCTGCCTTTCTGACCATGGTGCGCCAGCAATGTTAATACCGCTATGCTTGATGTTTCACTGCTAACCAACAGCAGCCTGCTCCGCCTGTACCAAGTGACATGATCGAGCACTTTCAGCGTAAACGCCTCGCAACCCACCAAATCTGCTGCTCATCCGCATCCAGGAAACGAGCAGCGGAAACGGATCGAGGTCAAGACACGCATTCCGGTTTCCATGTCCTGCAAGAGTCCAGGATTGATCTGAGATGGTCCGGCTTCTTTGGACGAGGCCGGAAGTCGCGTGAAGCTGGCACCTCGGACGAAGAACGTGGAGTTTACTGCGTCAGAACCATGTCCGTGTTGCTCGAGCCAAGGTAGAATAGAAATCAGCGTCCATTCACAAGTACTTGTTGCAGTAGTCGTAGTAGTAAATAAATCCTGTTTGAACCTTGCTAAGTTTCCTGGCCTGTGAGAACTCTTCGAAACTAAGAGCAAAACATGTGAAATGAACGAATACTCTGATCTTTTGGATGCAACATAAGATCAGTACAACCATCACTGAAAACAGACTAACATAAAACGAATTACTACATATCTAGAATTGTTTAATTAGCAAAATGAATGGGTTACTTTCACCTTCTCTCGCATTCGTGATCTGATGCAGATATAGACAGCCGAGTATCGAGTCAAAGTCGCCCACTTCGACCGCACCAGTCTTCCTCAAACTGAACTCTGACCGCAGAGTAACGTTGCCGTGGCACATACGGTTATCAAGGACGAAGCACCAGTGTTGCTATCAGGAATATTCAGTCACGCTGCTGCTACAGTCTACTTGTCTGACAGTGCGCGAATCCTACAGTGTTCCCTCACTGCAACTGCATTCCAACCGAACACCCTCATTGACTGCTTATCAAAGACGACGAAGGACCAGTGTTTCATTCAGTATATTATTATCTTTCTATAGTTCTGCTCTGCGTATCCAAGGGTTAGGCAACAAACACCCTCCAACGCCTGCAGTCCCTGTGTTATCTCCAATAGCCATGCCTCTTGCCTTCATCATTTTCGTGTATCTCCTCTACTCCCTGCATGTTCCTACCTGTTCTGCAGCAACAAACTCGATCTCAGCCAGTGAAGCTCTCATCGGCGACGCCAAGCTTGTCTCCAACAATGGCAGGTATGTGCTTGGATTCTTCCATCTGGGAGGCAAGTCCTCCCGACACACACCCAAAAACTGGTATCTAGGCATACGGTATGACAAGGTTTCTCAGCTAATTCCGATTTGGGTAGCAAATAGGGATAGCCCGGTCATTGGCCATCATAGAATGTTGAAGCTCACTATCTACGAAGATGGCAACCTTGTCATCTTTAACCAAGCCATCAAATACATGGTTTGGTCTACCCATGCCAATATCACAACCAAGAACACTACGGCTGTGCTCCTGGACAACGGAAACCTTGTCTTAAGGGAAGCATCCAACTCCACCAACATCTTTTGGCAGAGCTTCGATTACCTTACTGATGTCTTGCCCCCTGATGCAAAATTTGGCCTCGATAAAGTCACCGGTTTGAATCGTCGTCTTGTTTCCAAGAGAAGCTTGATTGACCCAGCTCCTGGCCGCTATTGCATGGAATTAGACCCTACCGGTGCTCAATTTGTATTCAAATTATGCAACACCTCCATAGTATATTGGTCAACTGGCAAATGGAATGGCCAGTACTTCAGCTCTATGCCAGAAATGTTAGGACACACTCTGTTTGACTACAACTTTATCAACAATAACACAGAGGAGTACTTCCAATGCAAATTGAAAGAGGATATAATATCTGTCATCCTTTTGGGCACAACGGGTCAGAACAAGATGCTCATGTGGCTTGAGGAAGAGCGGGAATGGACAACAATCTACACGCAACCTAAAGATCTATGTGCCATATATGCTACTTGTGGACCTTTTACTATCTGCAACAGCACTGCACCAGCAGTGTGTGCTTGCATGAGGGGATTCTCAGTAACATCACCCAAGGACTGGGAGCAAGAGGATCAGATCGGTGGGTGTACAAGAAATACCCCGATAGATTGCAGTACCACGAACAAAAGCATAACAGTCACAACAGATAAGTTCTACTACTTGCCTGGTGTTGCTTTGCCTGCAAAAGCCAACATTATTGGATTTGTTGGGAGTGCATACCAATGTGCACAGACATGCCTAAATAATTGTTCTTGCACTGCATATTCCTATTCCAGTGGTGCTAGATGCTCCCTGTGGTACGATGACTTGTTAAACATTGGAGGGTATACTAACGGAACAACAAGTGACGAGGAGTTTCTCTACATTCGTATCGCTGCCAAAGATGCAACGAATTGGAGAAATAATAAGAGAAAAAGAGGAATGGTCGTTGGGGCTGCGATTGCTGCAGGTGTGTTTCTGTTGTCCTTTTTGGTCATGTGGTTTCTAGTAATGCAGATGGGCAAGAGGAAACAATCTCCTGGCAGTGGAAATGGAATTGTAGCTTTCAGATATATTGATCTTCGAAATGCAACAAAAAGTTTCTCAGAGAGAATAGGAGGTGGTGGTTTTGGATCCGTGTTCAAAGGGCTTTTGAGTGACTCGACAGCTGTTGCGGTGAAAAGGCTGGATGGTGTTTATCAAGGAGAGAAGCAATTCAGGGCTGAAGTGAGCTCTATTGGAATCATACAGCATATCAATTTGGTTAAGCTAATTGGCTTCTGTTGCGAGAATGGCAGGAGGTTACTTGTATATGAACATATGCCAAATAGCTCTCTTGATGCACATCTATTTCATCACCATACCAAGGTCCTAAATTGGAGTACCCGTTACCAGATAGCCCTTGGAGTTGCACGAGGACTAGCGTACATGCATGAGAGTTGCAGAGATTGCATCATACACTGTGATATTAAGCCAGAGAACATACTTCTTGATTCAGCATTCATACCTAAAATTGCAGACTTTGGGATGGCAAAATTTTTAGGACGGGATTTTAGCGAAGTTCTGACAACGATGAGAGGAACTATTGGGTATATTGCACCTGAATGGATCAGCGGATTGGCCATTACATCAAAAGTGGATGTCTACAGCTATGGGATGATGCTGATTGAAATAATATCAGGAAGGCGGAACTCATGTAAAGGAAACATAAGTGATGATGATCATGTTGCATATTTCCCTGTGGAGGTTGCAAGTACACTTCTCGACGGGGATGTTGTCAATTTGTTGGATGGTACGTTGTGTGGCCATGCTGACTTGGTTGAGGTTGAAAGAGTTTGCAAGGTAGCTTGCTGGTGTATCCAGGACGATGATTCGAATCGACCAACCATGGGTGAAGTGGTACAAATTCTCGAGGGCATCTTAGAAGTTGATACACCGCCTCTGCCAAGACTTCTTCAAGCTATAACAAGGAAGTGACTTTAAATATGTCCATAGGGATCCTTTTTTTCCCTCCTTTATATATATTGTCTCTCCCTCTCTCGATATCGGCTCATAGTCATAGCCTTTTATGAAGGCGTATGGTGAAATCTCATTAAGGTTTCGTACTCGGTGAGAAGCTTCTGAAGCTTTATGTGATCCAATATGGTTTGTACAAAGGAAAATAATTGTAAGTGTACGAGTTTGGGGATTACACTATAACTACTGCAACACAAGTGTACATTACGGGCGAATAATTGCAAACAAGTTTGAACAGAAATGATGAGCCACGGGCACAGATTCTCTTGAAGGTAATTAAATCCGCAAACAGGGATCTGTTCCTTTCGATTTTGATGACCAAATGTAAACGTTTTCATACATCAAGGATGAACTTCTGGATAGCAGAACGAAGGCATAGATTCTATGATTGTTCACTGATCTAACAAGAAAACACAGCAACGGAATAAAGTGATTTGCATTTTTGTTTACCGATTTTGCCAGTTGCCACCTGGTTGCCACCAGTACACGACCGAGCCGTGCCCCTCCGCTGTCTTCCCCCCAACCTCCACGGCTCATGTCTCTGTCTTCCTGTTGGACGGCAGCGCCGTGCGCAGCCGCCGCCCGCCTGCAACGGCACCATGCCAAACCCTTCCCGTTTCACCGCCGCGGCCGCAGCCCTCGCGCCGTGACCCGTCGACGCAGCGCTTTCTTCTTGGGCCTCAGCTTTGGCCATTTTCCACTATATGATGAGTATTGGGCTGGGTCCTCGGGTCGTCAAAATAGGCCCGAATTCCATGCTGAATTGGGCCTTTCTGGGCCATCCAGCGAAATGGTCCTGCCTGCTTGGAGATTTTCACGAGAACGATGTCATTGTGGCTTTTTTTTTTATCAAAGATACCTGTATTAATAGTTAAGGAGTACATAGACACAAACAAATACAGGTACATTGCACAAGGATACAAAAGACTGCTGTCCCACCGAAAATGCAAAAAGGCCCCTAGAAAAAACAGAAAACGCACCCAAGTCCCTGGGCTTTTTGCTCTCCATGTGCGCCGAGATGCGTCGCAGCCAGCCAACGCCGGCACCAGCAACTCCGGCCACGGCCGCGAACCCGAAGCAGAAAGGAGCTCCCGGAGAAGACGCCATCGCACAAAGGCTTTGAAGTGAGCCGAAGAAGACACTCGCAGAGCGAGATGCGCCATAGTTGAACGCCCAAACGGCCAGGGCGGCGCCCCGAGCTCCTTCCGGCCAGAACCACCGCTCGCCGTCGACAACAAACGCCGCCGCGAGAACCTCCAGGGCAGCCCTTCCTCCATCCCTCCACCAAACCGCAGCTTCCTCCGCATCCTTGACTCAAAAGCACTCGAGGCCACATCACCTCACCGAGGCAACAGGACGCAGAGAAGCACGAACTCCTGAACAAGAGCCGGATCAACCGGACTCCACCTCCACGCGCTCGTCGACGGCACCGGAGCGACGCACTGCCGAGGCGAAGAAGAACACGGGAGGACCTTATTCCTTGACGCCGCCGCCGCCGCCTCGACGTCGTCGCTGGAAACCTAACCCTAACCCTAGAAGAACAGCGACCTAACCTACCAGCCGGCAAGAGCACAACGGTCTCCCGCACCTCCCAACGACACGAGGGTCGTCGGAGGCGAAGGAGACTGCCGGCTCCACCGGCGGAGACCACCGCGCCCTCCCCGCCTCCTCTCAACTGTAGATGGGGACGAGAGAGCGGAAGAGAGGAACCCCCCCTCAATGTCATTGTGCTTTGTGCTTAAAGGGAGGGGTGCGAGAACACTTGTGTTACCATGCGTGCTACCAAATAAATAAGTCAAAAAATTGCAATAAAAATATGCATGGATAAATCATGTCACCTTCTACCATCATGTAACATTTGAGATGCAACGAAGTCTTGTCCAAGCCGCAACGAAAATGTGAAATCATCATGTAAACAGTGCAAATTGCAACCGTCCAACCCTTAACCCGTTACTATTCACGTGTTGATTTTTTTTGTTTCTCTTTGCACAATATCCGTTGCATAACAAATTGTGCAATATGGTAGATGATGACCTGCACTATCTATTCATAATATTGTTACAATTTTTGTGCACCCGTTGTGGTGCTACCGGTGTTGGGATCACGGTAGCACTGCACCCCGTGATATCATACTATCTTTTCCCGCACTTGAAGAAGGCAAACTGGACAAAGTAGTGACGAGAAACACAACCAAACAGACTTAGGGTGCGTTTGGTACGGTTCTAGATTCATCGAGAATCAGAAACGTTTCAGTTTCAACCCAGAAACGTTTCTCAACTTAAAACAGAATCACTTCAGAAACCGTTTGGCTAGTTGTCTAGTTTCAGTTTCAACAAAGAGTGGAAAAATTTCGAAATGACTCATTTACCCTTAGTTTAGAATAAGTATCATTGCAAAATACATGTCATAATTAATTCAAAAGATAAAAGGAAAAGGAATTGTATTTGATAGGCTCACTAGGCCCGGCCAGCCCACCAGCACTTACGTTGTATTGCTAGGCCCAGACAGCCCACAAGCCCACCAGCACGTTGTACTGCTCATCTTCTTCCTAGAGTCACGACTTGAACGCATAAAGCAGAGAGTACAGGGAGGAGAGAGAAAGGAGAGGCATGCGATTATCGTTGCTTCAGCGACTAATCGAAGGAGAAAAGTTAGGGGAAATGATCTACGGGTCAAGAGCAACCCATTTTTCAGGTTGGATTTAAAGCAGAACTTAGGGCGAGGCTCCGGCCGGCGGCGGTGACGGAGGAACGAGGTCGACGGCGGAAGGGTAAACGAGTAATCAGGAGAGTGAATCGGAGCGAATCGCCGCGGAACACCTTATCAGCCGTTTCTCACTCGTAGGCCAAAATTGAGAATCGCTCCGAAGTGATTCACCTACGAATCGTTTCGAAATTTCACCGTTTGGAGCCGCTTCAACTGATTCTACTCAGAATCAGAAACGATTCACGCATCCAAACGGACCCTTAATTGGCATTTGTTTTGTCTAGCTAACAAAAATATATTGCAGTTTTAAAATTGTTAAAATGACTAATTAGGTTAACAGAAATATTTTAGATTTTGAGTATTAGAAACATGAAATAACTGAATACTCCGAACTTCTATATATATCCCATATTTGAAAGTATTGATCGTATCACTAATTAAGTAGTTGTCTATTGTTTTAAAAAAGAGTAGATATAATGAAGCTTCCAATATCACTCAACATTTGCGTAACTTATTTTGATATATTATTATTGTATTTTTACTTTTTTCCAATTAATATCATAAAAGCTTTTACCAAAAAAGGGGATTGTTTGAACATTTAGGTTAAAAACTAAACTAGAATATTGTATGCAATTAATATTTCTTTATGACACGTGTTAAAAACTGAATATTGTATGTAATAACTAAACATCAAAACATCAAAGTTCTAAGGAGATCATTGATGTTTTACTAGCGGCAAAAAGGTACATTTTATGACACGTAAAAAGGGGATCTCATCCATAAATGTAACAGCGGTCAACAGCAAGGCAAAGCTTGCTTGCAAACCGTCGCCATGACAGCACCGGTCAGTCAGACGTCCGTTTCTTTACTGAAAGAACGATGCGAGTTTTTGTTTTGAACATGTAGCTAAGAATGATCCATAGTTGTTTCAAGTAAATCCAGCACTTGTAATCTCTATTGTTTATTAATTCTTTTAAACGAGATTCAAGGACTCACAGGAGATTACTTTAAGTGCTTGGTCATTTCTTGTAACCGTGAGAGTCAAAATAGGCGATTATGATACAAAAAAGAACCCAACAATTGAACGCTAGCCATATGAGCTTTTCTTTTTGGTCATTTGTACAAACATTTTGTGGTTTTCCTCGAAATAAAAAGAAAATATTTTGTGGTTTATTAAAGTTCAAATTCGGAATTTGGGGCTGAGTTTCGAAAAGTTGCTTCCTGTTTGAAGTGTATTTTTGTTCTCATGTGAGCTGGTGCTATACTTCAACCTCCTTTCATTTGCATTTTTGCGTGGTCCCATGATTTGCTCTTCACTTCCACTTTGAAGAAGTATACCATGTGCATGCAGATATTTTTGCATGATGCTTTTCTCACCTTTTTTTTTCTAACACATAATAATATTCTTGAAAGTCGACGTATCAGAAATTTACCGACTGAAAAAAACCCCATAAACTTCTGTAAAAATGAGGAAGGTTACCAGATTACCTCTTAAATGAACTTGTTCCGACCTTTTTTACAGAGAAGAACGTGCAGTTCGTGACGGAGTCCGCTGCCACCGCCGCACGGCGCAACGAACCCGGAGAAGGATTTGTTGGCGCTGGTACAAAAGGACAGGGAGCGTGCGCCGTGCGCGGGCCCGTTTGGCCTCGACCGACCGCGCAGCGACAGACGCGCGTGGAACGTGAAAAAACCGCGCGGATTAACATGGTGATCGGCGCCCTGATCGGGTTGACAGCCGCCGCCGCCGCCGGCTGCGTGGCGCGCCACGGCCGGCGAGACGACCTTGCCCGTCTGGGCAAGTACGCGCTGCTCTTGGCCGCGCTGACGGCGCACGTCGCCCTGCTCGTCGCGGTGACCAACTGTGAGAACCCGGCCCAGTACTGTAGCCACGAGTTACTGTAGCGTCGCGGCTACTGTAGCTTTGTGGGTTTAGTACCATACCGGTGGTTGTGGTTGAGTTGAGTCGATTTAAATAGCTGGGTTTCTGATGCTTAGTAACTCCGGATTAATCTTTTTACGCGAAGCGAGGACGAAAGCGTAAGCGAGTTATTAAGTAGGTGTGTCTCACCCGACGTGCGAGTGGGACTAAGCCGTATTTCGGGACCCGGGCTGTTACAGGTGGTATCAGAGCCGACCTTCGCGGTTTCACGGGCGCGTGCGTGCCAGGGCACGTGTGGGCCTAGTGAGGACACACGGGCATGTGTGCCAGCTCTGGGCGTACGGACGTGGCCAAGAAGGGGCGGTCCTGGTAGGTGCTTGTCCTGAAAGGGTGAGTCGCTCGACGAGGACGTCGAGCCCTTAAGAGGGGGAGATTGTGAGAACCCGGCCCAGTACTGTAGCAACGAGTTACTGTAACGTCGCGGCTACTGTAGCTTTGTGGGTTTAGTACCACATCGGTGGTTGTGGTTGAGTTGAGTCGATTTAAATAGCTGGGTTTCTGATGCTTAGTAACTCCGGATTAATCCTTTTACGCGAAGCGAGGACGAAAGCGTAAGCGAGTTATTAAGTAGGTGTGTCTCACCTGACGTGCGAGTGGGACTAAGCCGTATTTCGGGACCCGGGCTGTTACACCAACTCCTCCGTCGCGGCCAACAGTGCCGTCGCGTCCTATGTCCAGGAGTCGACCGAGCTGATCAGGCTGGAGCGGGCACGTAAGCACTGATCTCTAGAAATTTTTTTTCGGAGGAGAGGAATAAGCTGATCTCTGAATAATTACTCACCAGAAACGCAATCGTGACACGATTTTTGGTGCAGGGATACAAGGACAGCAGAACGCAGGCGACCTGGCGAGTGTACCATTGCCCCGTAATGCGAAGGAAACCATGACGTCGACACTTGATGAGATAACGGACCCGGGCGGTGATACCAAGGTACGCCGTTCCTTGCCATCTTTTCGGTCCAAGAAGTGAGGCATACTTCCAGCTCGCCAAAATTACAGCAAAATCACAAGCGATGCTTATCATTTTTCGTGATCATAAGCTGGATTTCACAGAGACATAAGAAAAAGGAAATCTGCAATGTGACTGACTCACACTTAATCAGTTTAATCAGTTATTCCTTTCTGAACAGGAGCAGGAGCAGGCCGCAAACCGAGCCGAACCACCGCCGTCGTCCAACCGACAAGAACCGGCGTGGAGAAGATTCGATTTCCCCACCGATCACGTGCTGCTGTTCGGGTGCTCCGGCGACGAGTTCACGGTGCGCATCATGCCGCGCCTCGAAGCCTTCGAGGAGCAGACCCGCCGCCACGCCGAGGGCGACCTGCCGGACGCCTGCTGTCACATCCTAAAATCCGAGGCCAAAGTCAAAACGCTAAAAATCACTAAAAATTTAAATCTTTTTGTGTGATCTTACCTTGCCATGATTTTTCGAAAATAAAACTCACTAAAATAAATAAAGCGTAGTCGAATTTGAAATTTTGAAATATAAAATCATGCTCAAGTGTTTGCCTCCATTAAATTCCACTAAAATTTTGAACCTTTTCGAATTTACAAGAAATTAAAATAAAGTATCAAGTTCCAAATCAAATTTCAAAATTTGAATTTAAACTTGCGTCAAACCTCACCATATGCATTTCTGAATTTATTTGGATTTATTTGAATTGTTTGATCGACCTTTGCTTTGTCCAAATTTGAAAATTCCTTCAAATCTCGAAATCCAGAAATATCAAACCTTTTCTCCTTCCCGGGCCGCCCCTTTTCCTTTTTCTCCCTGCCGGCCCAACCCCTTTTCCCCCTTCCTTCTTTTTCTTTTCCCTCTCGGGCCGCAGCCGCCCCGGCCCAACTTCTCCTTCGCGGCCCAGCAACAGCCCAGCCTCTTTCCCCTCTCCTCCTCCCGCCGACAGCTGGACCCCACCTGTCAGCGTCTTCCTCCGACCGCCTGCCGGAATTCCCGTCGCCGCCCATACCGCGCCGACGAACGCCGACGTCACCCGCCCGCCTCTCTGTGCGCGCCGCCTTCCTGTGCGCACCGCCTTCGCCGCCTATAAACGACGCCGCGCTCCTCTCCTTCCTTTCCATGCCACTCTAGCTCTCTTCTCTCTCCTCACCCCGGTGACCACCTCCGGCCCTTTTTCCTCGCCGTCGCGGAAGCGCCCCCTTCTCCCTTACTCCCCCCTTCCCCGAGCTTCGCTAAGCCGCGCTCCTCCCCGGCGAGCTGTTGATTCGCGCCGCCGAGCTCAGAGCTCCGAGGATAGCGAGAGCTAGGGTTCCGGCCGCCGTTTCCCCGTCGACGCCGGTACTGCCCTCCTCCGACCAGCTCGAGTGCTCGGTGAGCTTCATCATCCTCCTATCCCTCTCCTGCGCCCCTCCTCTTCCTTCCTCGCCCCGCGCGCGAGCTCCTCGCCGAGCCGCCGCCGCCGCGCAGGGCCTCCCTCGCCGCCGGCTACGATTCCGGCCGCGCCCCGCCAAGTTGAACCGCGCCTCGCGTTCGCCGTGCACGCGCGCACCCTTTCGCACCCACCAAAATCCGCCGCGAACTACTCCCTGTCGCTCCCCATCACGCGCCGCCGCAAGACCGTCGCCGCCGCCAACTCCGGCGAGTTTTCGCCGCCGCTCCACTGCTAGCCGTCGACGACATCATCCAGCCGTAGCTCCGCCGTTGCGTGCTCTATCCCTGTGTGCTGTCCTCGTCGCCATTTCGCCCTCCTAGCCGCCGCCGGCGACGATTCCGGCGACGCGCCGCCGCGCGCGCCCTTTTCCCCGGCCGCCTTGACCCAGGTCGCGCCGGCGCCGACGTGGCAACGCCACGTCAGCCCGTGGCCCCACCTTGACCCGGTCCCCCTGCCCAGTCAGCCTTCTACTCACCCTCTCCCTCCATGCACTCGGTCCACGAAGACCAGCGGCACATGAGCCCCTCGGTTCATGGTGGTCTCAGTCCACCAGCATTTCCAAAACAAAAATAAATCCAGAAATTCCCGGGCCCTGTACATTTTACAGATAAGCCCTCGAGCTTTTCTGTAATTATGTTTAGGTCCTGCATTTTTACAGATAAGCCCCTGAACCTTCAAATATTTCTGTTTAGGTCCTGAACTTTTACAGAAACACCCCTATACTTTTCCATAATTATCTTTTAGCCCCTATCTTTTACACCGAGACCCCCAAACTTTCCAAAATTACAGATAGGTCCCTGTTGACTTTCTGTATTTACCAATAAGCCCTCTGTTTTTACAAACAAGCCCTTGAAACTTCAAATCTCCATATCTTTTCCTATTCAATTCCGTTTCGAGCGATTCTTGCGCTCTCGCGTTCGTATAAACGCGTAGTACCTTTTGGTACTGGTTTTGAAGATCTAAAATATCTTTTTGAGCCATCAACACCTTAAATTCCTATTCTTTCAGTAAAACCCCGTCACGATAAATCCTACAATCGTGACCTCGTCGTCCTGCGCACTTGCCCATTCTTTTGCACTGCACCTAATCGACCTCACCACACCGTACCGCCTCAATGTAATCCATTGTGGCACTAATTTTGGACTCCACACATAGACCCCGTCTACGTCACAATTCTTTTCTTTCTAATAAAAATTCCATATCGGCATATCCCGCACTGCTGAATCGTTTTCCACCGATGCTCGCTCGTCACTTGACATTTAACCGATCTTTCATATCAATTTCTCGCACATCCCGAAAATGCTAGGTCTACACAAAAGGGCGCACACACATTTCTTTTCAAGCACTTTTCCAATATCCGAAAAATCCCAGAAAATTCCCAAAAATGCTGGACTGCATTCTAAACCTTTTATCCGACCCTTGTTGCTCCAGATTAATTAGGATTATGGCTATGCTTAATTTCTTAGCTTAATCCTGATTAATTTCCTTTCTATAAATTTCCTAAATTCATGTCAGCCTCACACCTGCGCCAGAATTGCTAAGCTCACCCGGCAAATGTACACAGAATATTTTACGACCAATTTCCAGTACCAGAAAAATCCCAGAAAAATTTCCTGAAAATATTTTGAGCCGTTCTCAACATCTTCCAACCATTATTCATCCCAAAATAATTAGGATTATATCAATGCTTAATTAAGCATGATCCTAATTAATTTCCTTTTTCCGTAAACTTCCAAATTCATATCTTTTCATTCAAGCTCCGATTTTGGCGATTCCTTCGCCAAAATTAATATAAAATCACTCTCTATCCAGTGCCACCAGAATCAATCCCTTTTTAATGATCTTTGATCAATCCCTCTCTTTTAATTGTCTTTTAATTCCCCGTGTTTTATTTGTATTCGTGCATTCATATTTTACATGAGCACGCACACGGACCACCGTCATGCGCCCGTCGCGTGACAGATGAACTTATTAATAATAAATTAATGATAATTAAGTAGTACCATAATAGGTAACTAAAGTGACACACTTTGCGCGTTGTATAAGTGTTGCATAAGCATTTATATAGATTACAATCTATATAAAGGCTTAATGCTACAAATGTACGACAAACACGTACACACGCCATCCTCCCACCTCCTCATACACTCATGCCTTCTTCATGGTGTTTAGCATCCCTCATCTACAATCAAAAGCCTTAGTGTTCGATGCATCACCCATATTAGCTATAAAACAATATAATCGCTCTTAATGTAAAACTTACTGCATCATGAATAATCTGTGTCTTTTGTCGATCTTTGGTATTCCTTCGCCTTTCCAGTTGGAATTAATTGGATCTTAATTGGCTCTTTTCGATCTTTATTTCTTTTGCGGTAGTTTGTTTATCCGCGTTGTTTTATACGCTAGATTACGTGAGCTTCGAGAAGGAGCCAGAAGAATTCGAGAAAGACAGAGAAGATCAAAGCTTCAAGAAAAGACTTGAAGACCTCAACTTCGACAAAAGAGTCTTAAGACCCAGAACTTAAAGATTAGGATTGCGATTATCAGGCAAGCCCTAACTCCCATTGATCATATTGATCCTATGATTGCGAAATTATCCTATTTAGAGCTGTTTATAAATAAATGTGCATGGTATTTAAATGTGATTTAAATGCTAGAAGGTCCTAGTAATATTTGACTGCCATACCTTGATCTTGAAATATCCTGATTCCTTGTTGAACCTAGGAACCCGCATCATTAATTCATTAATGATGTGCTGGTATGCTGCTTAGGACTATCACCATGTGTTTAATTAATCTTGCTCACATGCTTTTGTGTTAAAATGCGTGAGTCTTGGTGGTGTGTGTAAATATGAAAATGGGTGGAATTGGTAATAAGTGCAACCCCTAGTGAGGGAATGTTTTGGCGGGACCAGGCGAGGTAGTCCTCAGTGGGGAGGCTATCTCTGGGACGCCCTTCCCCGTGGGGATTGGCTATTGAAGATGCCTGGTTCGGTCGTATAAGGACCGGTTCTTGTGCCGCCTTTGCCTAGCACCTTACGCGCAGCCACAAGCCGTATATGGGTACGGGATTGGAACCACACCCTACTAGTACTCACCCGGTACCCCCCGGAGGCAGGAGATTGCAACGGAGTCCCAGGAGAAGACTCGACGAGGGTGGCGGCGAGTCCGGCATTTATTGACTCTGGCCATAGTATTGAATTGTGAAGCCCCTGGTGATGTCCGTGGGGGATGCCGTGGTGGTACCAAGTAGGTATGGAACCTTTAGTAGGACAGTCCGAACTGGGACCCCGGGGAGGACTGGACTACCTTGTGGGGAAATTTGTGCACCCTTGGCCAAGGTTAAGAAACTTTCCGGAAAGCCGT
This sequence comes from Eragrostis nindensis, assembly GCA_012490785.1. Lineage (NCBI taxonomy): Eukaryota > Viridiplantae > Streptophyta > Magnoliopsida > Poales > Poaceae > Eragrostis > Eragrostis nindensis. Next base: position 127,163 of record JAAXCT010001504.1, on the reverse strand, counting down.
GTTCCACGGTATTGGACAACGCGAAGGCATCGGCCACACTATGATTAGAGTTTCCCGTGTGAGTTATCCTTGGCGTGTTTTCGGAATACACCGGCGTGGAGCCGTGCGCTGGTTTCCGGCCAGCATTAAAAGTGAGGAACTGGCGGGATTGAACCATTATCTCCCCCAGGGCCGACCAACCCCATTATATGATAATAATCTTGACTGTAGTTTGTGAACTGGCTTTGTTTGCAAAACAACCCTTGCATAAAAATTGGCTTTTCCGCCAATACAATGAACCCCAGCCTTTACCATTGATATACCCTTGCATATGCTTACCCCTTGTGTTAGGGTTTGCTGAGTACCTTATGTACTCACGCGTTTGCGCCTGCTGTTTTTAGTGAAGAGAAGGCTTCGTAGGAAGCGGCGACGTGTTGGTTTTCGGGTCTGCGTCTCAAGTCTGCTTGTGGCATGGGCCGTGGTTTCCGCTGTTTGCTTCGCCGTTAGTTGGTCGGATGGACATGGATGGTCTTAATCCTTGTCGAACCGCCACTAAAGGCTCTATAGCAGGTAATACTTCCTTTATTCGAAGTATGCTTTGGCTATCATATCTGTGTTCTTGTGCGTATCAGCTACTGATCCAGGGACTGATACATGATGCACAACATACCCTCTTGAGTAGGGTATGACAGAGTGGTATCAGAGCCATACTTGACCGTAGACCGAAAACCTAAGATTGTTACGCTCAGAAATGATTATTTTCAAAACTAGTTACAAAAGCCCTTCTGTATACCCTTTCTTTCTATTTAAAAATCCTTTCCCCTTCATCATCAAGAAAGAGTCTCACCCGAAAGCTTCAATACGCAGCACCACAAGACTTTGACCCAGATGATAACCAGGACTATGTAACTGTTGAAGTGGAGAATCAAATATTCCAAGTGTACCGCCTACCGGACTTTGTTCCTAAGCGAAAGAGCAAGGACAAAGCAATTATGAGCATCAGATCACGGATGACATGTTTCAATTGTGGCGACCCCAGACACAAATTTCAAGATTGCCCTTTGTACCAACCAAGCGATGAAGAAGAAGCTGTAGCAATCGACGCGAAGGACGACATACTCGAACTTTCTGCAACCCCAGAAGAGGTTGGATTTTCAGTACAGGAAGAGCATGAGAAACAAGGAACATGGAATAGCCTGCATGACGCCTACCCGATGTCAACGATACTTGAAAGGTTAAACAAGTTGGAAAGGTCAACAAGGAAGATCAGTAGGGAACTCACCAGGCTTACCAAAGCTCTGCAGCCCAAGAAGGACAACAAGAAACACAACAAGAAAAAGAAGAACAAAAGTCAAGCATCTGGTCAAGCTACATCTAAGGAGGCCAATAAGTCAGGACTTTGTTTCTACTGTAGGGAACGTGGGCACATGATAGCCAGTTGTCCCTACAAGCAAGAAAATCAGGATGATAATAGTGAAGACAAAGTTTACAACCCCTAAGCCGACGAAGCACCTCCAGCGCGCAGTTATGCTAGTTATGCAGAATCCCCCAGAGTGTGTTCTTCGGTCTTTTGTAGCAGCAGAAGGATCGATAGTTTGTTTACCCTCAAAACTTGAGCCTCGTTTGTAGTACGCTCACATCTTGGACTACAACAAATAAATCGCGTTGTTTGTGTGATTTGATGGTTTTCGTTGATCGCTGTATTTCTGTTTGAGTGCTCTTAATCAACCCAAACAATATAATAATTTAAACAGCAGCTTCAGAATAGCTTAATGCCCATCCCAACCTAAACCCGAACCCTTACCTAAGAAGTCTGCTACCAAGAAGCGCTCTGCTCAGAATCAAGTCAGTCAAATGAAACACAACGATGGTCAAAGATCACAACCCAACTGGAAAGTTTTCAAGAGGCAGTGCTGAAAGTCAAGGCATCAGTTGTTTGCCAGCCAATAAACATCTAAAGAAATAAAGGAAGTTTGTCAATGACTTGGATTTAAAATGGAACGTGAACCCGGGAATCGAAGGCTACCCTCATGGCAAAACAATCCGGAAATCACAACTTTGGAAGTGGTACCAATAACCTGTGAACATCCAGATGTCTTCCAGACAAGTTACCTGGAATGTCATCTGACCAAGACAGAGAACTCATTGTTAAGCTCCTCACCTGAACAAAATCCTGATTGCTGAGAGATTCTATCAGATGACAGCCAATGAACTAGCAGAGCTAAAGGAATTGTTAGCAGTGTTACATGAAAGATGTTTCATCAGATGGAAGATCTCCTCTGTGGGATCGCTTGTTCTGTATGTCAGCAAGAAAGATGGCAGATTCGGAGTGTCACCATCAAAGACAGGCATCCACAGCCCAGGATCAGTGTGTTGATGACCAATTAATGAGGGCAAAACTTGTCTCCAAGTTTGACATAAAAGATTGAGAACTGCCATTAATTGAGGATATGAGATGGAGTTATACTAGAGACAGTGACGCCACCTGTTATGAATAATACAAATACACAGTACAAATGTAAGCTAAAAAGGTCAGAAGTACCAGTTTACAGATGGCAACCACAATCTTAATCAGAGACACATGGTATTTGAACTAAGGTACCACGGTCTACAATGACAAGAGTTGATAAGACCCTATGTTATGAGAATAACAGTATGAGAAATAGTGATGACATAAAAGATTACTTAATCCTGACATGGACGGATTAAGAAAAAGTTGTTGGAAAAAGGCCACTTGTGAAACAATAAAGAAAGTTTTAAGTTTCCTGGAGAGGCCATTACAGCAATAAATGCAGTAGATCATGAGAATGGAAAACTAAGCTACTGTCATAATTCAAGCAGTTAAGCATCAGTCGGTGAAGCTAGGCCAGACAAATACTTCATGTGCTGAGCCAGTTTTGGACAGTCAGATCCAGATAAAGTCTAAAGAAGGTGTTAAGGCATAAACGTCTGGTTCATGATTTAAAAGACCGCAGAAGTCTGTTTCACATGAGCAGACCAAACCGACCCCTGGAAAGGCGTCGTGTCAGTGATGTCAAGTCAGAATAAGCAGATGATGCAATTATGACAACAAGAGCAACCCGAGGTCAAGGACCTTAAGTGGGGTAGGTACCCCACCCTAAGGCAACAGAAGATGGAAAACCCTTCCTGCAAAAGACTGGTATATGCCATGGAAAGGTTGCTGATCATGGAAGCCCTTGGATCTCCTATAATGGGATATAAAGAATATACTCCGTCATGAAAAACGAAGAAGAATGTCAGCCTATCTGGAGGAGAAACAGTGGTTCTGGCCACCTGTTAAGTTTATGGAGTTAATCAGCATGCCATATCATGGATCCGGAAGATTTCAGAATCATCATCCAAACCGCAAGGAAAAGTTGCAAAGCAATCTAGCAGTCTAACCGCTCAGAATGCCTCAAGTCAACCCGAATCCGGAACAACTGCAGAACGTCAATCGGAATGTCCAAGTGAAGATCCTTTTTAAGTGGGGTAGGTTCTTTTCTGTCAGCTAGACAATCCTTGAAACCAAAACCTTCGGCCAACCCCTCCCCTGTTAAATCAGCTAACATCGAAGGCCCTCAGAAGCAAGAAGTTCTGCTTTGTCTCTCCACAAGCTTCAAGCACCTCCGACAATAAATAGAATCTCATGACAAAGCTCGCTACATCAACAAAGCTCCGACAAAATTTTGGGTGTTATCACCGTCAAGCAAGAAGACGTAAGAGAAGTTCTACACCAACCCTGAAGTCCCTTCGAATCTCGAGGACGAGATTCCTTTTAAGTGGGGTAGATCTGTCACATCCTAAAATCCGAGGCCAAAGTCAAAACGCTAAAAATCACTAAAAATTTAAATCTTTTTGTGTGATCTTACCTTGCCATGATTTTTCGAAAATAAAACTCACTAAAATAAATAAAGCGTAGTCGAATTTGAAATTTTGAAATATAAAATCAATGCTCAAGTGTTTGCCTCCATTAAATTCCACTAAAATTTTGAACCTTTTCGAATTTACAAGAAATTAAAATAAAGTATCAAGTTCCAAATCAAATTTCAAAATTTGAATTTAAACTTGCGTCAAACCTCACCATATGCATTTCTGAATTTATTTGGATTTATTTGAATTGTTTGATCGACCTTTGCTTTTGTCCAAATTTGAAAATTCCTTCAAATCTCGAAATCCAGAAAATATCAAACCTTTTCTCCTTCCCGGGCCGCCCCTTTTCCTTTTTCTCCCTGCCGGCCCAACCCCTTTTCCCCCTTCCTTCTTTTTCTTTTCCCTCTCGGGCCGCAGCCGCCCCGGCCCAACTTCTCCTTCGCGGCCCAGCAACAGCCCAGCCTCTCTTTCCCCTCTCCTCCTCCCGCCGACAGCTGGACCCCACCTGTCAGCGTCTTCCTCCGACCGCCTGCCGGAATTCCCGTCGCCGCCCATACCGCGCCGACGAACGCCGACGTCACCCGCCGCCTCTCTGTGCGCGCCGCCTTCCTGTGCGCACCGCCTTCGCCGCCTATAAACGACGCCGCGCTCCTCTCCTTCCTTTCCATGCCACTCTAGCTCTCTTCTCTCTCCTCACCCCGGTGACCACCTCCGGCCCTTTTTCCTCGCCGTCGCGGAAGCGCCCCTTCTCCCTTACTCCCCCCTTCCCCGAGCTTCGCTAAGCCGCGCTCCTCCCCGGCGAGCTGTTGATTCGCGCCGCCGAGCTCAGAGCTCCGAGGATAGCGAGAGCTAGGGTTCCGGCCGCCGTTTCCCCGTCGACGCCGGGTACTGCCCTCCTCCGACCAGCTCGAGTGCTCGGTGAGCTTCATCATCCTCCTATCCCTCTCCTGCGCCCCTCCTCTTCCTTCCTCGCCCCGCGCGCGAGCTCCTCGCCGAGCCGCCGCCGCCGCGCAGGGCCTCCCTCGCCGCCGGCTACGATTCCGGCCGCGCCCCGCCAAGTTGAACCGCGCCTCGCGTTCGCCGTGCACGCGCGCACCCTTTCGCACCCACAAATCCGCCGCGAACTACTCCCTGTCGCTCCCCATCACGCGCCGCCGCAAGACCGTCGCCGCCGCCAACTCCGGCGAGTTTTCGCCGCCGCTCCACTGCTAGCCGTCGACGACATCATCCAGCCGTAGCTCCGCCGTTGCGTGCTCTATCCCTGTGTGCTGTCCTCGTCGCCATTTCGCCCTCCTAGCCGCCGCCGGCGACGATTCCGGCGACGCGCCGCCGCGCGCGCCCTTTTCCCCGGCCGCCTTGACCCAGGTCGCGCCGGCGCCGACGTGGCAACGCCACGTCAGCCCGTGGCCCCACCTTGACCCGGTCCCCCTGCCCAGTCAGCCTCCTACTCACCCTCTCCCTCCATGCACTCGGTCCACGAAGACCAGCGGCACATGAGCCCCTCGGTTCATGGTGGTCTCAGTCCACCAGCATTTCCAAAACAAAAATAAATCCAGAAATTCCCGGGCCCTGTACATTTTACAGATAAGCCCTCGAGCTTTTCTGTAATTATGTTTAGGTCCTGCATTTTTACAGATAAGCCCCTGAACCTTCAATATTTCTGTTTAGGTCCTGAACTTTTACAGAAACACCCCTATACTTTTCCATAATTATCTTTTAGCCCCTATCTTTTACACCGAGACCCCCAAACTTTCCAAAATTACAGATAGGTCCCTGTTGACTTTCTGTATTTACCAATAAGCCCTCTGTTTTTACAAACAAGCCCTTGAAACTTCAAATCTCCATATCTTTTCCTATTCAATTCCGTTTCGAGCGATTCTTGCGCTCTCGCGTTCGTATAAACGCGTAGTACCTTTTGGTACTGGTTTTGAAGATCTAAAATATCTTTTTGAGCCATCAACACCTTAAATTCCTATTCTTTCAGTAAAACCCCGTCACGATAAATCCTACAATCGTGACCTCGTCGTCCTGCGCACTTGCCCATTCTTTTGCACTGCACCTAATCGACCTCACCACACCGTACCGCCTCAATGTAATCCATTGTGGCACTAATTTTGGACTCCACACATAGACCCCGTCTACGTCACAATTCTTTTCTTTCTAATAAAAATTCCATATCGGCATATCCCGCACTGCTGAATCGTTTTCCACCGATGCTCGCTCGTCACTTGACATTTAACCGATCTTTCATATCAATTTCTCGCACATCCCGAAAATGCTAGGTCTACACAAAAGGGCGCACACACATTTCTTTTCAAGCACTTTTCCAATATCCGAAAAATCCCAGAAAAATCCCAAAATGCTGGACTGCATTCTAAACCTTTTATCCGACCCTTGTTGCTCCAGATTAATTAGGATTATGGCTATGCTTAATTTCTTAGCTTAATCCTGATTAATTTCCTTTCTATAAATTTCCTAAATTCATGTCAGCCTCACACCTGCGCCAGAATTGCTAAGCTCACCCGGCAAATGTACACAGAATTTTTACGACCAATTTCCAGTACCAGAAAAATCCCAGAAAAATTTCCTGAAAATATTTTGAGCCGTTCTCAACATCTTCCAACCATTATTCATCCCAAAATAATTAGGATTATATCAATGCTTAATTAAGCATGATCCTAATTAATTTCCTTTTTCCGTAAACTTCCAAAATTCATATCTTTTCATTCAAGCTCCGATTTTGGCGATTCCTTCGCCAAAATTAATATAAAATCACTCTCTATCCAGTGCCACCAGAATCAATCCCTTTTTAATGATCTTTGATCAATCCCTCTCTTTTAATTGTCTTTTAATTCCCCGTGTTTTATTTGTATTCGTGCATTCATATTTTACATGAGCACGCACACGGACCACCGTCATGCGCCCGTCGCGTGACAGATGAACTTATTAAATAATAAATTAATGATAATTAAGTAGTACCATAATAGGTAACTAAAGTGACACACTTTGCGCGTTGTATAAGTGTTGCATAAGCATTTATATAGATTACAATCTATATAAAGGCTTAATGCTACAAATGTACGACAAACACGTACACACGCCATCCTCCCACCTCCTCATACACTCATGCCTTCTTCATGGTGTTTAGCATCCCTCATCTACAATCAAAAGCCTTAGTGTTCGATGCATCACCCATATTAGCTATAAAACAATATAATCGCTCTTAATGTAAAACTTACTGCATCATGAATAATCTGTGTCTTTTGTCGATCTTTGGTATTCCTTCGCCTTTCCAGTTGGAATTAATTGGATCTTAATTGGCTCTTTTCGATCTTTATTTCTTTTGCGGTAGTTTGTTTATCCGCGTTGTTTTATACGCTAGATTACGTGAGCTTCGAGAAGGAGCCAGAAGAATTCGAGAAAGACAGAGAAGATCAAAGCTTCAAGAAAAGACTTGAAGACCTCAACTTCGACAAAAGAGTCTTAAGACCCAGAACTTAAAGATTAGGATTGCGATTATCAGGCAAGCCCTAACTCCCATTGATCATATTGATCCTATGATTGCGAAATTATCCTATTTAGAGCTGTTTATAAATAAATGTGCATGGTATTTAAATGTGATTTAAATGCTAGAAGGTCCTAGTAATATTTGACTGCCATACCTTGATCTTGAAATATCCTGATTCCTTGTTGAACCTAGGAACCCGCATCATTAATTCATTAATGATGTGCTGGTATGCTGCTTAGGACTATCACCATGTGTTTAATTAATCTTGCTCACATGCTTTTGTGTTAAAATGCGTGAGTCTTGGTGGTGTGTGTAAATGTGAAAATGGGTGGAATTGGTAATAAGTGCAACCCCTAGTGAGGGAATGTTTTGGCGGGACCAGGCGAGGTAGTCCTCAGTGGGGAGGCTATCTCTGGGACGCCCTTCCCCGTGGGGATTGGCTATTGAAGATGCCTGGTTCGGTCGTATAAGGACCGGTTCTTGTGCCGCCTTTGCCTAGCACCTTACGCGCAGCCACAAGCCGTATATGGGTACGGGATTGGAACCACACCCTACTAGTACTCACCCGGTACCCCCCGGAGGCAGGAGATTGCAACGGAGTCCCAGGAGAAGACTCGACGAGGGTGGCGGCGAGTCCGGCATTTATTGACTCTGGCCATAGTATTGAATTGTGAAGCCCCTGGTGATGTCCGTGGGGGATGCCGTGGTGGTACCAAGTAGGTATGGAACCTTTAGTAGGACAGTCCGAACTGGGACCCCGGGGAGGACTGGACTACCTTGTGGGGAAATTTGTGCACCCTTGGCCAAGGTTAAGAAACTTTCCGGAAAGCCGTGTTTCACGGTATTGGACAACGCGAAGGCATCGGCCACACTATGATTAGAGTTTCCCGTGTGAGTTATCCTTGGCGTGTTTTCGGAATACACCGCGTGGAGCCGTGCGCTGGTTTCCGGCCAGCATTAAAAGTGAGGAACTGGCGGGATTGAACCATTATCTCCCCCAGGGCCGACCAACCCCATTATATGATAATAATCTTGACTGTAGTTTGTGAACTGGCTTTGTTTGCAAAACAACCCTTGCAAAAAAATTGGCTTTTCCGCCAATACAATGAACCCCAGCCTTTACCATTGATATACCCTTGCATATGCTTACCCCTTGTGTTAGGGTTTGCTGAGTACCTTATGTACTCACGCGTTTGCGCCTGCTGTTTTTAGTGAAGAGAAGGCTTCGTAGGAAGCGGCGACGTGTTGGTTTTCGGGTCTGCGTCTCAAGTCTGCTTGTGGCATGGGCCGTGGTTTCCGCTGTTTGCTTCGCCGTTAGTTGGTCGGATGGACATGGATGGTCTTAATCCTTGTCGAACCGCCACTAAAGGCTCTATAGCAGGTAATACTTCCTTTATTCGAAGTATGCTTTGGCTATCATATCTGTGTTCTTGTGCGTATCAGCTACTGATCCAGGGACTGATACATGATGCACAACATACCCTCTTGAGTAGGGTATGACACCTGCATCCGCAATCCACCCGGGACGCTGTCCAACTACAACCGCCACCCGCATTACCAGGCGCTGTTCTGGGCGCTCCCCGGCGACGAGAAGTTCGCGCCCGTGCCGCTGCCGCTGATGGTCGAGGACTGGGAGGCGGCGGCGGTGGCCAAGGTGGCGCCGGTGCTTGAGGTAGCTCCCGAGTCGTTCACGCTCTCCGCCGACGTGGTGGCGTTCTACCGGCCGTTGCCGGTGAGGTCGGAGATTCATATCATGGCACGGTACTTGGCGGGGTTTATGCCCATCTCCGAGCTGGAGGAAGACGGTCAGGCCTTGCGACCTTTTCACCCACACCCCGTCATCTTTGTAAAGCAACCGACAGAATGACCAATATGGATCGTTGTCCTTTTACTTACATACACAATGAGAGCGTTGTTCTCTCTTTGTTCAACTAGAACTAGCTAGATACCTGCTATGCCGATAAGAAGCATTTGAAAAGAAAATAATAATAAAAAAATCCTTGAGGTTTAGACGTTCTCTCACACTGAAAACACAATTGATCTTAACCTCACCTCTCGTTGAACCCAAATGAGTTGGTTTCATCACAAAGAACCTATAACAATCTGGGCAGTTTGGGTGCAAAACCACAAATTTGATCCATATGGAGACCAAAATTCTTGGTTTCTATTCCGTACCCTACCTTTCTCAAGTCCAACCAATAACTGTCACGTTCAACGTTAAGACCATCCCGTTCTATCTTTTAGAACAGAAAAAGACGATTGATGCTTCGGTTGGTAGCACTTCGGAGTTTGAACTTGATGAAACACACCACATGCCTTTTCTCCAGCAAATGCAGCGGTAAGATGTGTACACTTCAAACTTCGAAGTTTGAACAACTGAAGGATTGATGCTCCATTTGCTTGACTGAAAACATGCCGAAAAAAAACCCATCTAATCTGACCTCATGACCAGTACAAGCTGACGAGTTCCTCTAAGGTGTCATCGAAAGACTCGTCCACTCTAGCAGGAGATTGATAAGAAGGATCTGCCGAAACGAATTCCATCAGCCGATCCTCCACTGGCCAGTACTCCCCCGAGAATTCAGCCACGTCCGGTAGCATCATCAGCGCCTCCTCCTCCGCCGCCGGCAAGCTCGGCACCTCGTCGTCGGAGCACGTGCTGCCGCCGGCGGCGCCCGGCCTGAAGCGGGCGAGGAAAGGCGCCTGAGGTCGAGCTCCTGCCTGCCGGGATCAGCGCCCATGTCTCTGAGGCGAGCAGATGGAGTGCCGAGTCTCGCGCCCCCGCGACCACCTCGCACGTCGCTAACACCTCAGCCCAGAGTACGGCTCCAGGCCCGCACGACTCACAGTAGCAACTGTTACGCTTTCGTCCTCGCTTCGCGTAAAAAAGTTAAGCCGGTTACTACTACACTCTAGACTGGGTATTTTAATTGCACTAACTTCCTCTCGACTTGCAGTACGTGACTATTTTGTGCAGCTACAGTAGCCCGCAAGCTACAGTGCCCTGCGCTACAGTACCCACAATTCAGCCCATACTGCTCCAGCCCATTGGGCTCTATTTAGGCTGGCACAAATCCGAACACAACCAAACCGACTTAATCCGCATTTGTTTCGTCTAGTTAATAAAGATATGTTACAGTTTTATTTTTTTTAAAAAAACGACTAATTAGGTTAACAAAAATGTTTAGGTTTTTATTCAAACCCCCAAATAACTGAATAATCCAAACTTCTATATATCCCCATATTTGAAAGTATTGATTGTATTACTAATTACGTATATGTCAACTTATCTTGATATATTTTTTTATTGTGTTTCCAATTAATATCGTAAAATGTTTTTACCAAAAAGAGGATTGTTTTTAAAAATTAGTTTAAAATGTAAACATCAAAATAACTAAACCAGAATATTATATGCAATTAGTTTAGTGGTGCGATGCCGATGGGTTGAGCTAAGATGAGGGGCATAGCAGTCTTTTACCTCCACCGATATTTTTGTCTTGGATGCTATATAAGATCCCTTATACATTTGTAACGAGGATAATAGCAAAGGAGAAAAATACAACTCTATGTGGTGATATAATCAAACATTAAAATAGGTTTTTGCAGATAATATATGGGGAAATAGAAAGAGTAGCATAAGCTAGAAAGTTAGCAAGCAAAAGAAGGGATGTCTATACTTGTGCGATGAAAAATTAATGTTTCGAAACAAAACCAACAAAATTTCTGTAGGATATCCATTCTTTGTCATGGTTTTCAAGAATATTTTTGTCTTATGATGCTAAGATTATTTATATATTTGTAATGAAGAGGATAACGAAGGATAAAAATACAAAACCGTATGTGGTGATATTACCAAACATTAAAATCACTATATGCAGTTAATATATCGGGAAATACAAAGACTAGAATATGCTAGAAAGGTAGAAAGGGAAACAATGGATTTCTATACACTTCATGCGGGTGAAAAAATATTACTTCGGAACAGCGGCATGACCAAATCGCCTCCGCCGCGCCTCCAGGAACACGCCGCCTGCAACCACCTCCACGAGCGCACCGCCTCCGTCCGCTGCCTCGACCGCACCCCCTTCACCTGTCACCGCGACTGCACCGCCATCGGCTTCTGCCGCCGTGTCTCCGTGCGTGTTCAAGGTGTACATTAGTGGCAACGATGCGACATAGGTGGTGAGAGGTGACACGCACTCCGACGACGATGGTGGTAGCAGCGACAGCTGTAGCGCATCCTTCAGATGGGATTTGTAGGAGGACTGAAAGCCATGTCTATACTGTATGAAAACATTTATAAAAAGCTCAACCACATTGTGAGTAGAAGTAACTCGAGCGTCAGCTTTGACCGCGAACTCAATTCTCTAATACTTGGTTCAATCATTCTTGACGAAGTAAATGTTTTCTCCGAAACCGTGACATTATTGCTCTGACATCCCAACTTTGTGTCTATTTGACCTTCAACATCGTTGACATAAGTGTTCCCTTTCATTTACTTTTGCATCACATATGATAGCAGCGTCTATTTCTGAAAGTTTTAGCACTACAGGTGTTTTTTTTAGCATCATCTTGAGAGGCACTGCAGGTGTTTTTTTAGCATCATCTTGAGTGGCACTGCAGGTGTTGATCCTCCAATGCACCCAAGTATACACTAAGACTGACTCCAACGCTAGAGCACACCCAAAACCCAAATTGGATGTTAAAGTGCTTCAACATACAACACCAAAAAGCATCAATCTCCAACGGGAAGATCCAATAAAACACCTATTTCTTCCTTTCTTCTTCCCCAACCCGCCGCCCCAGCTCGCTCCGGCGTCGCGCACCCGGCCCCGCACTCCCATGACGATGCCTCGCCCCGCGCCTCCTCGCCACTGCCGCCCCCCGTGCCGCCGGGCCCGCCGCCGCGGCCAAGCGCTCCCCCGTCTCCGCCCTGCGAGTCCCCCACGCATCCACGCCGCCGCCGCGCCGCACACCTCCACGCCGCACACCTCCGCGCCGCTACCACGGGCCCGCCCCGCGAGACCCCGCCTCCAAGCCGCCGCCGCGCCCCGCGAGCCCTCGCCGCGCGGCCCCGCGCCGCACACCTCCGCGCCGCTGCCGTGGGCCCGCAGCCAAGCGCGGCCCTGCCCCGCGAGACCCGCCTCCAAGCTGCCGCCGCGTCTCGCGAGCGACCAAGCACGCCGCCGCCGCGCCGCCTGGAGAGGAGCTCGAGCAGCAGCTAGGAAGAGAGTGGAGAGAGGAGGAAGAACGGGCGAAGAAGGAATGGGTGAGCGGCGAGGATGCTCTATTGCTGGGTCGCGGGGGAGGAGCACACGCACAATGGGTCTCTGTATGGATCACCGGTTGGAGAGCTTTTTTTACCTATTTTGGGTATAGGTGTCCATATAGGGTATGGGTTGGAGTCAGTCTAAGACATTCAGTACCTGCAGATATTCGGTGTTTGTGTGGTGTCCTGTCTTTATCCTAGATTTTACTTGCACAATGTACTCCATGCATACATTCCCTTGAAATCACGTATAGCCAACATTAGCTCATTGAAATTTGAAAAAATTCTATTAATTATATTGAATCCATTTGCAAGTGTCAGATGGCAGATTTTTTTTAGCAAACTGCGGGGTAAATATAAGCCCATTGAATGAGCTGCAAGTTTATCGTAATGGGCCCTAGTCGCTAGAACCGCAAAGCATATGACACAGTGGGAGAGGGAAACAGTGCTAGAGTCGCTTTAATTTTTTTTGTTTCCTTTTTGCAAAAAACAATATAATTTTTTTGTTTCCTTTTTTTTTCCTTGTGAAAAGTTACTTTTGATTTCTATTCTGTACTCTGCCTTTCCGAAGTCTAACCTATAACTGTCATGTCCAACTAGTAGTTTTTGTCTATCCTCTTCGGCAACCGTGATGGTGATGACAATTCGTCTTGTGTTAGTCCCACATCCATCTCGTTCTTGTAGTTTCTTCTATGAGGATGTGATGGGCTATTGGTTTGGTGTCCATGGAATCGTCGTCCAGGCGAAGGTGATGGCGGTTTTATCTGGAATAATGGTACTCCGGCTCTCTCTTCGTCTCAGCAGTGTTCCTTCCGGCTCTGGTGAAGAGCTTGTGATATTTGTGGTTGCGTTTGCAATGGTACTCGGGGCACAGCTCCTCCGATATTTCTTATGCGTTTGCAAAGATCCGTTCCACGAGACGGACGACTACTGTGGTCTTCAAAAGCCTTTGGGTTTGTTCAGATCTTCATGGTTACGATGGCTGAGGTGGAAGAGAAGACTTCGTCAATTTGATTGTAATTTTCATTTTTATCTGTCTTCTCTGTATCGTGTCTTGTTTTCTTTAATACAAGTCAGGTTTAAGATGTCTTTGGCATCTTTTGGTAAAAAGGGAAAAAGACCATATCATTCTATCTTTTAGAAAAGAAAAAAGGCACAATTGCATAACTACCCTCGTTTTCAACCTTAACTGTATGTTTGCTCTCTTTTTTTAGACTTTGCAAAATTGGACCTGCTTTCACCCAAGTTGTTGCACGATTGCCCTATTTTGATGGCAAAACTGTTATTTTTCCGATCAGAATAGGAGCAATCGTGCAACAACTTGGGTGAAAGCAGGTCCAATTTTGCAAAGTCTAAAAAAAAAGGCAAACATACAATTGAGGTTGAACGAGGGCAGTTTTGCAAATGACCCAAGAAAAAACGATTGATGCTTCGGTAGCTATAGCACTCTTTTTTTTTTCGAGGACCGTAGCTATAGCACTTTGGAGTTTGAACTTGATCAAATACACCATATGCTTTTTCTCCAGCAAATGCGGCGGTAAGATGTGTACACTTCGAACTTCGAAGTTTGAGCAAGTGAAGGATTGACGCTCCATTTGCTTGACTGAAAAAATGTGAGGAATAAAAAAACACATCTAATCTGGCCTCATGACCAGAACAAGCTGACGAGTTCCTCTAAGCTGTCATCGAAAGACTCCAGTCCTCTAGGCTGTAGCAGGAGATGTAAAGAAGGTTCTGCCAAAACGAATTTCAAAAACTCGACCTGCCAGGGGAAGAACCGCCCCCGACGGCATTTTTCTAAGGAGAAGAGCCTTCTCACGCAGGCCGAGAAAACCCCCGAACCCCCTCCACATCCATACACAGGGACTCAGCTGGCCGTTGTGAGCTGCGGCGCGAGTCTTTACCTATGCTTTGGCCTGGGAAGGACGAGGGGATTTTTTTACTCCGCACTGCAGCGTAGCATCTCTCAGCTACCGGTGCTACAGTGCGTTGCGGGCACTGTAGCGAGCTACAGTACCCGCGGTGCCACCGCGCGCTCGAACCCGGGTCGCGAGCTCAACGGGAGCAACGCTCCCGGAGCGTTCCGCTGACCACTCGGGCGAGCTGCGCTAGGCTGCCGAAACGAATTTCATCAGCAGATCGTCGACTGGCCAGTACTCCCCCGAGAATTCAGCCACGTCCGGTAGCATCCTCAGCGCCTCCTCCTCCGCCGCCGGCAAGCTCCTCGCCTGCGGCACCTCGTCGTCCGAGCACGTGCTGCTACCTGCGGCGCCCGGCCTGACGCTGGTCAGGAAAGGCGTCTGCGGCGGCACGACGGCGCTGTCCACCACGGCGAGGGGCGCGGGTGCGACCCTCTGGCACGCGGGCGTGTGCTTGCCGAAGTAGACGGTCTCGAACATGGGGGACGGCTCCTCCTGCGTTTGCTGGACCTGCTTCTTGGCGCTGCAGCCGTGCTCGTCCCTGTAGGTGCACCGGAAGTAGAACCTCCGGTATCTGCGGTGGTTGATGGCCTTCTCCCCGTACTTGCGCCACGCGAAGCCGTCGTCCGTCGCCGCGCTCACAACCCTTGCTGCTGCTCCCGGTTCTCCACGGCACGTCGCCCTGCAAATCAATGTAGCATCCACATGAGACACGGCACGAGGTCGAATCTGTCACTCCAAGCTGCTGCCTGCCGTCGCGTAGAGGGTGTGCGACCGTGGGTGAACTGCGCCGGCGCGTACCTTCGTTTGGACTGGGCTGGAGAGCCGGGCCCGCGGGCGGACCTGCGCTTCTGCTTGTCGACGCCGGCGCCGCGCACCGCGGCGAGCGCGCTGTCGATGCTGCGGATGATCTGCTCGGCGAGCTCCTGCCTGCCGGGATCAGCGCCCACGGCCTGGAGGAGGGCCAGCAGACGGACGGCCGAGTCCCGCGCCCCCGCGACCACCTCGCACGCCGCTGCCGAAGTGTCGGCAGCCTTGGGCGCCATCTGAACGCGGTGAAATTTGCAAGTACGTCACTCCTGTAGCTGGTTCTTGCGAGTATTACGTGCCGGACCAGACATGTACTATTATATACTGTACGGTGCATTTCGCCACGCTCTTGGCTCCTTGCTCTCGCGTCGAATCCGCCGGCGCGGGGCAGAAATAATCCGCGCGCACCGCTGGCACACGTGCCGGCGCTCAGTTCCCAAGTCGCGGCATCTGAGTGAGAAGATAAGACCGATCGAGCGCGCCCCAAGCGAGCACGCCGTGCGCGGCTTGCTCCGTTCCGTCCGCCGTCGACAACCTGGCTAGCTGGCAGGTACGGCCTCCCTCTGCGTGAGGGAGCTCGATCGGAGGCGCTGGTTGCCGGACACTGTCAACGGTGTCGCGTGCGTGCGCAGAGGGACGGGAGGAAGAGAGAGTGAGAGTGAACGACACGCGCGGCCGCCCGGCGAGGCCTGTGCAACGGCGGCGCCTGGTGCGATCGAAACGCAATCACCGTGCGACATGGATTAGTACAGGCAGCAGTTGGCTGCCGATCTCGTTACATGTACTACGCGGGTCCGTGCACGCCCGGTCCTGCAGGCTTCTTCTTAATCAGAGTTTGTGCTCGGGTGGGTGACGGCAGCACGGCCCGCAGGGGCGTGACGTGATCGGCCACTGGCGTCAGTCGCCACCATACGTGACGATGCATGAGCTCGATCTGTCTGCAGCTTCTGCGTGGTGCCGCCTGGCCTGCCGCGGCATCTGAGAACTGAGAACACGCACAGGTTCTTCAAGCACGTTTCGGTGCCGATCGACCTCTCTGATCTGGTGGGACGAGATCGGGCACGATCGATGGCGCGCGCTGCGTGGCACGGGGCCATGTTTGACTGACAGCGCCTGTATGGACGAGGTGCCTGTTGGTACGGCGGATTTGGAAAGCGTGCAGCGGGGAGGAGGCATCCCGGCCGGCTGGAACCAATGGAGCGCCGGGATATTGCCGGATGGTCATGTTTGCGATCGAGGCAACTACTAGCTTTTTTTTTTTTTTTTTTTGAGGAACAAAAGCAACTACTAACTGAGGGTGCCGAGAGTGTCACACACAGTCTTCAGGGCCCCTAACTCTTTCCAAATTGCTGGCAACCGCCTTGAACCTGGGCCGGCTGAATTGAGCCTAAGCTGGGAAAATTTTAAAAAAAAATACGGAGGACCAGGTCCAACATTTTGGACCGAATTCGCAAATGAGATAAATATAAAAGAGTTCCTGAGAACTAGAAATACAAAATGCTGCTCCGGTGTACTACTGAACTGCACGCGCTTAATTAGCAGCTGCGCTAGACAGTGGAGTAGCTAGACAATCCACAGCGGGTGTGCACAAGTATCCATCAACGTATGCTGGAGTAGACAAAATATCAGCTCATTTGCAAAGCATGTTCCATTGGCATTTGAAAATTTTGGGCGGCGCTTTCTGTCATAGTATCATATTGCACAGCCGAGGACATGTACTTTCCGCGTCCTCATTCTCCAATCTCTACCCCCCCTGTCGTGCTCAACGTGGGGAAAAAACATCAACCGTGCGCTGATTGGAGGCAGGGTTTCTCTGCTGCTTTGCGTGATGAGGCAATGTTTACCGCGCTGGTTTGACTAATCGCAGATCAGGGCTGCCATTGGCTCCTTCTACTGCGGTGCGGTCCAACCTAACGCGGCTATAACTATATACTACCGTCAGCACTTGCAGCAAGAGTTTTTAACGCATTGGTGAATGGATCACCATGTGAGCATCGATTATCAATTATATGCGTCGATGTTCGAGTGTACGTTGAGAGGCTCGTTGATTGTGATCTATATATGTAGAAGTAACTGTATATGTACAATATATATATGCTACTAGATTGAGCTCTACAAATCATATAACCCGCCACCAGCTGTAACCTGTGACAGTCCGAGGCTATATGGCTCCAAAGTGCCAAGTATATATATTCTATGCATATATATATCATAATCGGCGAGTTGCACTACTGGAATCAACGAGTTCCCCTAGGAATTTTTCTTTTCCCTAGAGTGTTTTTAGAGATTCGTAGGGAAAGAAATTGTCCCTAGAGGTTGTCAAGAAACCGTAGGGAAACATTGCATTTCCCTAGGATTGTAACTGCTTTCGTAGGGAAACATAGCATTCCCCTAGGATTCTAACTCCTTTCGTAGGGAAATCAACAGAGCGCGTCGTCTTTCAAACACGCTTCGTTCTCATCCTTATCCATTCCATCTCTTCGCTCTCAGACACCAGTACACCACACGATTCTCGTCCACATCTCTCTCTCTCTCTCTCTCTCTCTCTCTATCTCTTTCACAAGCGGAGGGCCGAAGGAGCAGCGACGCAAAGGGAGCAACTGCCGGTGTCGCTCGGTAGCGGCTGCGGCCCTCTGGCGCGCGTCCTCCCCCTCTGGATCCAGTCCGCCCGCTGCTGCCGATGGCCGAAGATCCCGCGGTAGGTACATGGCAGACTGAGGAGCGATGGGTGCTCGGCCGCTGCTCTGCACTGCCGGAGACGACGACGAATTGGGTGAGTCTTGACTCCTTGTCTCGGCTTGCACGGGGATTTGATTGGATTTTTGTTTTTTTATATTTTGGAGATGGATAAAGATTTGTAGCATCGCCGTGGGCATTTGTTTCATTTTATTGTTTAGTGGTTGCTCTGTTCTTTAATCAGATTCGTAAATGTTTGATTCCCAGCAGGATTTGGATGCTATCTGTGTACTTGCGTTGACACGAGGTGGTCCAACAGCAGCCAAGCGCACTGCCAGAGCACGTCGGTGAGCGAGCTCTGCCCTGGTGGCAGGGGTGGAGGCGACGGCTTCGGGGGCGGCCATGCCTGTACTGCGCCGGCCTGCTCGACGACGCCACTGCGGCACTGATGCTGGGCGGCGACTCCGACTAGGCTGCGGGCTCGACTCGGCTCCGGCAGTGAAGGCGGTGGCGGCTCTGGCAGCGAAGGCGGACGTCGGCTTGGCTCAGACAGCGGGAGCGGCTCGGCTCGGCCGGGACCATTTTATATTTTTTTGGGTTCCTGGGCAGTTTCCCTAGGGCCTTCGATTTCCTAGGGGAAGCGTGAGTTTCCCTACGGATTCAAAGACAAACCGTAGGGGAACGGCGATTCCCCGTCAACTGTTTCCCTAGAAGGCTTTCCCTAGGAAACTTTGTAGGGAAACAGTTTCCCTAGAGTATATGAGGTCTTTCCCTAGTAATTCGACTCTAGGGAAACTGGGGAATTCTAGTAGTGTTGGCAGCTGTCCTAGGAACATAATGGCCTTTGGGTTCACGAGTGAACATATAAAATTTCACCTAATGCAGCTGGTCCCATCACCCATTCAGCTTCAGGTATTAATCAATAGACTACTATTGCCAATTGGTGGCAACTTGACAGTACCGGTTTAAAGACGCAACATGCAGATGGATGATACTCCAAATTTCAAGCGCAAACCCACAGGTTTCCCTCAGGGAGAGTAGTTAACTACACATCCTAGATTGCCTTGCTTTTGGAATAGGCATCTACATGGAGTTATGCACGCTAGGCCCAAGCAGAATTGGTCATGAAGTATATGGATTTACCACATCTCAACATAACATCATGAAGCTGACAAAATAACACATCGTATGACGGTTTCCCCTATTCCTCCTTGTTTGGTTTGTTCCATACGGGTCTGCTCATGCGATCATGCATGGGGGGCGGCGCCATTAGAGCGTGCATGGCTAATGAATATCGCCAGCCGCCGGCTGAGAGTCTGATCTTTGTACCTGCTTTGAACAAGCAGGGACATAACCCCCAAAACATATTGGCATGCCATGAATAATAGACCACAACTTCATCCTAAATGACATTTTCACCAATTAGTTTTATAAGTGTTTTTTTTTTCAGAATGATATGCTCTAGAATAGCAGAAAATCAATGAAGCCAAGTAACTTCACACAACAATAGATTGAAACAGCAATTTTAGTGTTACAATATCGTGATCTATGATGGTCCGGCTACAAATTTTCTAAGATTAGGTTTCACATCCTCGATCTCTTTGATGGACTTCAATAAGAAATTATCTGTCGAGTCTAATCTAGGAAGTTCTGCATCGTGTGCGGTATTAACTATCCACACTACTGAAGCAGAGCAATCTCGTCAAAATTGACCAAGCCCATATCAAACAAGCTGTCGCCGCTGCAATCCCAATCGAAGCAGCTGAGCAAGGGATCCAGATCCGGAGAGGCACAAGAAAACTCGGCCGACGAGCTCTGCTCCGCCGGCGGTGCCAGCACCACCGACCCAACATCGAACACATTTGCTTTCTGTTCTGCCCCTTCCAGCTCGTCTGGCAAGCACACGGCGGGTGAAAGTTGCGAGGAATTGCTCCGGACATCATAATCATCGGAGGAGGAGAGCCAGGGCGAGCCGCTGCTGGCGGTGCCTGAACCGAAGCTGATGACCAACGGCTGCTGCAATTTCTTCTCGGCTTCGCCGACGGTGGCGGCCGCCGCGGCGGCGTCCATGCCGCAGGTGTGCTCGCCGAAGTAGGTGACGACGTAGACGGAGGAGTCGTCCTCCGACTGCTGCACCTGCCGCGTTGCCTTGCAGCCGTTGTCGTGCTTGTAGGTGCACCTGAAATATGTCCTGCGATCGAGATGGAACGACGATATGAGTCACCTGCTACATCATCAATCGGTGACGAACCTTGCGTTCAAGATTCTTGCAAAGACACTGACCTTGGGTACTTGTTGTTCTGGATGTCCTTCTGGCCGTACTTCCTCCACAGGAAGCCGTCATCCGGCGAGCTCCTCTTCTCGACTCTCGTCGGCATCTCGGCACCGCGGATTGCACGCGACCTGCAAGCGAATTGAGTTGAGACACATGTTAGTTGAGCCGCATGAAGCGAATGCAACGAGCATTCAAGAATCCATATGTGTTAACGGTAGTAATCACCTTCGTTTAGGCATCGATTGGTCGGCCGCGCCGGGTGGCGGCGACCTTCGCTTCTTGCTTTGGCAGCCACGGGGGGAAGCGTCGACGACGCCTTCTCCCTGCAGCGCGGCGAGCGCGCGGTTCAAGCAGCAGAGGATCTGCTCCGTGAGCTCCCTCATGCCGCCTTGCTGCTCCGGGGCCGAGGTCGTCGACGCGTCCTGGAGCAGAGCATCGAGGACGGCCGCGGAATCCAGCCCCCGCGCCACGAGAGCTGCCGGACCATTGCTAGCAGCAGCAAGTGCCATGGCGATGTCAGCTCTCTGTGAGCTTGGCTCGACCTCTGCGTAGAGTGCTAGCTAGCTTGTTCACTGAGACTGTGTGCCGGAAAGCTGGTGCCCGTACGGGCATATATACTGGGTGTTGGATGTGGTCATGTGGGTGTTAGCTACACAAGATACTGGCCGGGCAGAGGAGGAAGCCGCCGCGAAGAGGAAGGGGAGTGAGGAAAACGAAACGCGGCTGGGCTGATGAATTGAACCACGTGCCGTTTCCGTTTCACTCGGCTTCAAAAATGATTGATTGTGTGCTTCGAGCCTTGTCCGGACGCATGCTAACCCACGTTTTGCTGCATTTCAAAAGTAGTCGCTTTCTATCATTTGCCGCGTTGGGGCGCTTCAGTTCTCGATCATTTGTTGCATCTCAACAGTCATAGCTGCACTGATGAAGTTGACAAAAACAGGACAGTTGCATCTTGCATGCTGGAATGCAAACCAACATTGTTCGTAGCCTCGCAGGAGGCTTCAACATGAGCGGAGCAGCTTATTCGTTCAATGAAAACACTCTCTAAGTCCAATAGATTGCGCACAAGTAGCCCGGTTCAGTTACCTGAATGACTGTTTGGTCTGAACAGAATGAAGTTCCTATAAACCATACATAGAACAGTCCTCTCAAAAATGTACTCAGAAGATAATAGAACGGTACTTTTTTTTTTTTGATAATAGAATGGTACTTAACGCTCTCAGCTGTCCGTTGATGTGACTTCATGCAGCCGAAGGAACTGACTGAATTTAGCTTATCCAATGGAGTATTAAGTTAAGCATTCCAGACATTAGCAGAACTGGGCTCTAGTTGATTATTTTTCATGTTCTTTGAGCATTCATATGAATTTAAGAATTAATTTTTACTGGCTTTAATTTTCATAATTTTTTTAACCTATTATGGGTCAGTTTTATTGGTTCTTCAATTTGTTTTGTGATATTTACTAGGCAACCTTGTGACCTTTTTTTAAAAAATTTTATCGCAATGGATAGAAAGCAATTCCCATTAAAATTGAATAGCCCTTATTTATTTCGTCATGTTTATTTTTTTAATAGAGGTTGTCAATGCAACTGTCAAGGATGCAGTTTCAACATGGATAAAAATGGGATGCACATTTCCTTTATCTAAAAAAAACGGGGATACAAATAGTCAAAAGAAAATGGTAACAACCAACTAATGACCTCATTTGTCGATGCAGAGGCTAGAATATTAATACATTTCTTTTCTAAAACATAGTACCCATATATCCCCCATAACATTTTAAGCATAAAAAATATGTATATAATAATTTTTTATGGCTTTCCACGACTTAGGGTGCTCAATTCGTGAACCCCCTCCCAGTCTGCCCTGGGCATCAATGATGTAACACTCCAAATGTTGTCCACAGTAATATCAAATATGTCAATAGAATGCGGCAGGATAAAATTCCATGTCCTCATGTTTCATTGGGAAATTAATCGAGTTTGGCATAGGAGGGAGGGATACATGCATCTTGTAACCAAACTACGATTAATGAAAAATTGCAATGTGTCGTTATTCTATATCTCAAAGATACTAATAATATACTGGTTATAGCTCAACATCTTGCTAGTTGGGTGTAAAAACATCTAGATTTGAGCATGGGGTTTGTGTTCCTCCACATCATTCTGATATCTAGACCGTAGACCACAAATATCGCTCTGAAAGCAAACCTTCCGTAGACCACAAACATGTTATTTAAACCCTAGTATTTTTTAACTAAGCCAACATTTAATCACGGGCTCGTTTTAGCTATAACCTTCAGCCAAATCACATCCCATATTCTTAAATCTTAAAAGCCACACACTAAAATAACTGCTATATTATATAGTTTCTTTTCACTTCAACAGGATTCATCACCTATATCCCTTGTTTTCGTAAATCTTGTCATATTTAATTCTTTGATAGTAACCTGACATAAATATGCACTCTAAGAGGGTGTATGTATCTTCCAAACAGCAGAGGCTTATATCAATGTCATATAAACTACCAGAAAAATTGAAGATAGGACAAATGATCTGGGGCGATACATAGGCACCCAAACTGATCTAAAGCTCATCACGCAACCAAACGTGAGGGAATCGAACCTTTGGATATTCATCATCCAAGTGGACGTCCAAGTTTCAACACCTTGCGAATGAGAAAGTCCAAGGCATGAGCTGGCAAGTGTGTGCACATGACCAAAGACTGCAGACTGTACGTCACTTCTTTTCTTTCTCCTTTTTTGTTGCATGGGAGCCAATATGTATGCCATGTTATAACATAAGACGATTATGATACATACCATATACTATTTCATCAACATTCATAATGAAAATGTAGAACTCTCCTAATTATTTCATGTTAAATTAATTGACAAGGTGCTTTATTATATATCCCGGCCCGTTGAATGTGGGAATAGGCTCTTCCAAATGATCCGTCCTTTGTGCTAGGAAGTTCTATTAGAGCATCTCCAAAAGCCTCTCTAAAGCTAATTCTAAATTCTCCTAATTTAGCTAGTCTCTAAAATAGAAATCATCAAAAAAAAGTGAAGGAAACCAACAGCCTTTCTAAATTCTCAGGCAACTCTATTTTCAAATTCACCACGTCAGCAGTGGGCCTTACTTTTTTTTTGGGAGGCAACTAATTCTCAGGCAATTAAGTGAAAAAACACCCTCATGTCACTCGATGTACAGGATCCGTCAGATTAGAAATCAACGGACGTTAGGTAGTCTTCAACCCTCCAGCCATTTTCTTCCCTCTCTCTCTCTCTCTCTCTCTCTCTCTCTTGTCACGGTCAGTACACGCTCCCTGCCCCACACCGGCTTCCGCGCCACTGGGTCCGCGTCCATCGCCTCCGCGCTCGGCGCCTCCGTCGTGCCTGCCTGCCCCCCACCACCGGCTTCTAATCTCACCGGAGAACATGGCTGGAGAGGAACTGCCTGGTAACCAGAAACGTGAATTCGCAGGAGCTGCCTGGTAACATGAGAATCGGTTCTCCTCTCCTCCTATTGCTTCACGAGAGCCGTTTGTGCCCTGGCTTCCCTGCCCGCCGAATTGGGGTATCACAAATTGGGGACGCAGCAGCTTGACTGGCGGGAAGAAGGAGCGGGAAGGCCGTCTGTGCGCGGGAAAAAGGCGTGGAAGGAGCGTTGGCGAGCGAGACGAGCTCGCCATTCCTAGCTAGCGAGAAGTACGGGATGGAGGCGACGCTATTTTGCCGAGCCAATAGCCATGACGTTGGAAAGCGATTTTGGTGAATATTAGCCAAATATAGAGTTGGAGAGCATTTTAGAGAGGCTTTTGGAGATGCTCTTAGGAATTTAGGCTGGTACCTGATGGAAGTACAATTTACCTCATGTTCCTCTACAGTAATCATTAATCAGCGAGGCAGCTAGGTAGTTTTCTTCTGGGCTAGCCAGAAACGGCCAGGAAGAAATAAACACCCGGTCTATTCTACATGAATTAGAAGTTAGCCAACAATTATGAACACGCTAGTATACCTTCCGCCCACTATACCAGGAAACGGAATACTCAAATGTAGATATGAAGAAAATAGTAAATTCAATATTTGTAATGGCGTATGTCTTGTCCAAAGAGAAAAACCATCCATCAATAAGTCTGTTAATTTTCAAGAAAAAAACTCATCAAATCCTTTATTATAACAGGGCCGGGAATGTAAGTAAATCATGCAGATTATAGTACATGCGTAGTTTTGATGCTAATAAGTGTCTAGCTCGACATGCATGCGCGTGGCATTATGTTATTATAAGGTATGATCACTACATACTTATTGGAAGCCCAAAACTAAATCAGTACTACATATTTTCACTCAATTTGACAGCTATGGCGACCTGGTTCCCGGGAAGAAATGGGCCTGATCTTCATCGGGAGACATCGAAGGAGACAACTCGTACTTATAGCTGTGCATAGACTCTGATGTGCTGGTCTCTTCATCTTTCTTCAACCCCAGTGTAGCAGCCATCAATGGAGGACAAATGGAGGCCTTTGTAAAGTCAAGGACTTGCGAAGAACCGCTGCTTGAGCTGGGCTTATCCCGGAACAATGTTTCGCATGTATGCTCATTGATGAGGGTGATCATAAACAGTGGAGGGTTGCTGTTGTTGTGCTGCTGCACATATTTCTTCGCTGGACACTTGTGATCGTCGCTGTAACCACATTTGTAGTATAACCTGCAATTGTACCATACTAATTATGAGCATGCATTTAGAACAAATATTAGTATTGGCAGACAGGTTACAAGATTACACATACATGTGGAAGTTAATAGTCCGAGATTAGAGCAAGTGATTGTTTTATGTACATGGAAAGAGACATACTATCCTTGTTACCTTCTTCCTGGAGGGCCTAAAACTAATATTGAGTTAATTATATTGAGTTAATTTTCTCACATCTTCATTCATCAGAATATTGCAACTATTTTTACTAGGCCTTTTATTGGGAGGCAATCTGTCACCAGTCACCCTTCTTTTGGTTGCTGACCTGTATGCAATGCTGCAGGAAATGAACATTTATTCTGGAAATGCGACATGTTGATATTTATCTTGAACATAAACGCTACATGTAGTTGATGTTTATATATTTCTAGAAGGAACATAATGTAAATCATAATCCTTTCATTTTTTTTTACAATAGCCGCCTGTCGAGGGCCATAGCAACAACTAAGCCCATGTATAATTAAGTGAAAATCGATTATCATGCACCGATCTATGTAGCCTCAGCCTGTAAAGTCTAAGCTTTCATGTAAAATCGTATCATACAATAAAAAAACAAGACTTTTTCTTTATACTTTAGCTTCGCTCTGAAACTATTACTGGAAGCTTATAGAGCTGCAACTACTCAATGAAGCTAGATTTTAGACCTGATGTTTGATGAAGCAAAGACAACAATTAATCAAGCAATCAGCAATAACTTCTAAAAGCCACAAACCAATGCCAAATGTGCTTCTCAAAAAGCAATGACTTAGGCATAAGGCAGCTTCTGGGGGAAGCCAATCAAGCCCCAGATGGTTTACACGACATGAATCATAAATATCAAAGCAAATGAGACTATGAGAATGATTATGATAGCGGTATTTTTTTGTAATCCCAAATGGCATGCTATATATAAAACTGCAGTAGAAATGGTGTCCTTCAAACTATTGATTTAGAGGAGTAAATGGATGCAGAATCATTAGATAATGAAAAATCTGCAGAAAGTGACTTGGAGTAGGAATGAAGCTCCATCAAAGATCGTACCTGGGATATTCAGCATTGAGAATCTTCTTCTCACCATATTTCCTCCAATGGAAGTGATCATTTTCTGGACCCTCAGTCAGCATCTCCCTTCTGAATAAATAAGGAGATGGAGGAGAAATTGACTGTAATTTCACTGCATCACCTTATACAAACTCTACTACCTAACCATGAAATATAGATTCCGGCATGCGCATACACTTCAGCAAACACCTACATCATATGCTTGAGAACTGGCATAAAACAAGATCTATTGTGAGACACCTGATCTTCTCTTTCCTTATATTTGCAAGGTAGATCTGGAAGTATCTTGGCATTAACTGAAGGCCGCGAGGCAACTAATAGTGGAGCAAAAAGAAAGAAGCTCGATCCAGTACTGATGGCGACATGATTAGTTAGTTCATTAATTATTAATTGCTTAATCCCAAATAAGGAGGTACAGATCTGCTAATTAGCAGCACTAATCCTTCTCTTACGCAGACTCCCGCAGCTTAAGTTTTGCTGCAGCATCCACAAATGAAAGAAGTTAGGGGACTCACATTGGGGGCTCCTCTCCGAGCCTGCCGGGCCGGTGCCTCACCTTTCTAGCACGGGAGACGCCACCATATCTTGCCACTGCACTGCCATCAGAGGAGTGAGCTGCAGGCGAAACCACAGCCGACTGGAGGATGGAGAGAGACGACTCCATGGCCTCGGATATCTCGTTCACGTTGGCCGCCGCAGCTTCATAGTGGTCAAGCTCCGGATTGAGCTCCAACTGCTGCCTGAGCTCCGCAGCCAGCTGGGTGACCCTCCAGAGCTCCTGGATCGCCGCATCCCTCCGGTTGGGAAGTGGCGGCGAGGGCGGCGGCGGCAACATCCTCTCAGACTTGGGCCGTCTTGACATGGCGGATACTACTCTTGAGAGGGTAGAGCTGCAAAAATGTGAAAGCTATGCTGGGACTGCAGTGCTCTGAATAGCTTGCATAATGAACAGAAGAAAGGACCGAACCATTGACCAGAGACATACTTACAATTAAGCGTATGGACGGACTTTAAATGGTGCTGGCAACTTATGGTCTCTCTCTCTCTCTCTCTCTCTCTCTCTCGCGAGAAAAAGAGTATATCGATCTCTCTTGATGCTCATGAATAAAAAACTAACCCACATCATATATGTTTGGGTCAATAATATTAGTGAGTTTAAGCACCTTGACAATCTTAAAATTGCTCAATAATATAACAAATCATAAAATAAATTTAATACAACATTGCAAAAATTATCAATCTTGATGAATAAAGGTGGACAGTAAATGAAAATACGAAAGACGAGCAACATCGGACATAATTTTTATCAATACTAAACTTGACTTGTGTATTGTATGTTAATTGCGCTTCACCCAATATAAACTATTATCATTTTCCTATTGAACTGAAGTTGGTAATTTCATATTACCGAGCCTACTGAGTTAATCGAGCTGTTTGTGAGCAGCTCACGAACTGGAAACAAGCTCCGAAGGAAGCTTATCTTGGTTTGTTTGAAAGTCCAAGCTGAGCTGAAGCAAGTGAAAACTATGAACGAGCCGAGCTGGCTCTCAAGCATCGAACCTTCTGTGCCAGCTCTAGGTGCCTCACTCTTAGTAACTTCCAAAATTGTGTCCATGTTGAAGATCTGTCTCTAGATTGGCAATGGATATAAAAGTCTATATATCAAATCGGGCTATAATCAAGCATCTTTTGTCATAAAAAGGGTGTCACCATTCATATTTGGAGTACGCGATGTTGCCGTCTTGGAATAATACTTGTCTACAGTTTGTCCCGAAACGATCACACGGCCATTGGTATTAAGAATTGTGCACGTTTAGCTGCAAGTAAGACTATCGTGTTAAAGACTAAGCCTTGCTTGAGATACAATAATGCATTGCGAAAACAATGCTATCCTGAGAGCGACGTTGAACAGAATGATTATTCTTTTCTTTTCTTTTCTTTCTTTTCTGTCGAGGAGAACAGAATGATTATTGATCAGCGCGTCTCTAAATATAATTCCATGTCCTGTTTTCGTCTGTCAATTTCTTCAGATATGGCATCTGCATGTAGTTAAAACAAAATCTCCCTAAACATATAGCAGTGATGATAAGAAGATATTCTATGGTTTAAGGGATTAATAACTATTTTCCCAATGTATGGACTTCACGTGGTTGCGGTGAGCTGTGCCAGCCAGGCGGCGAGACGTGACGTTCGGGCCTGGATACGTAATCAGGCACCCCTATTTTGACGTAAGGCAGCATTTGCCACTTGTTAAGCTAGCGCTGGAAATATCAGGATATAATGTAGCCGCCCCTACGTTTCTTGCATTGTTAGTAAATAATGCAATTAAGTAATCAAGTGATTTGTTTATCCAGGAGGGTACAGCCAGCACACTAGCAGTGTTCGTGATGGCGTCTCAGCTTTTATTATTTATTCACAAACAGATCAACAGCGATTGCATCTGATCCAAAATACCGCAAATCGATCGTCAATGGACCAGCACTCATCATGCAGCAGTGATGGCGATCGAGACACGCTGCGTGCGTGATGTGCTCCCGGCGCCGGCCCCTGCTCGCGGCGTCATCGTGGTAGCGTCAGCAGCATGACGTACGTGCGCTCCAATCGTTTTGTTTTCTGTTGCGGACAGCCTAGTCATCGCGCCGTGCCCCGTCTTGGAATGGGGACAAATAATATGCGAGACTCTTGGCTGCTTTGAAGCACAAGTTGACAGTCTTTTCATGCCATGTTATTGTTCAATAGTTCATCATCAGGTAACTTTCTGATCCAGGTGACATCCCAGAGGCCTTTGTCTGCGATATGTTTAATCTGCTCTGCTGTAGGAGTAGTACTGATACATTGGGTCGTTGGAGTGCCAGCGTCGCATCTCAAGGCATGATTTCACACCACCGACCGCCTGGAACAGCACACTGCAAATTGCACCACCGTTCTGTACTTTTTTATACGCCTTCCTTTCTGTCCGAGTACTGAACCTGCAGTTTGTCAATGGTGTAACCGGCAACCAAAGATGCCGCTTGCTTGCCACGTGAGAAAACCACTAGTAGAGTCGCGTCGGCATCAAGGCGCGAGCATTATTTTAAATCCTTTTCAGGTGTTTACAGAAGTGTTCCTTTGCTACTGTCCGCCCACGGCACACGCTTGCGTCAGGTTCTGTGAGGTCACCGGGGTGCCGTCAGCAATGGGAAGTGGCAACGCACTTGCAGGATGGATCGCCACACAGAGGAGCTCACGTGGCTTCACGCTACTTGCAGCCATGGGATCACAAATAAAGGGCGCACTTGTGATCACAAATAAAGGCTGTATTTGATGCAGATTCAGCTGAAGAGGTGGAAGCACGAGCATGTGTAGAGGGAGTTCAGCTTGCGTCGGAGTGGCGTCATCAGAAGACCATCATTGAGTCTGACTGTCAAAATGTTGTGAAAGCTCTGAATAATGGTGCATCTAACAGGTCGTCTCTTATTTTCCTTTTTAGAGAGATTAGTAGCACTTTAAATCTGCCTGCTATGTCTTTCCAGGCTGTGAAGAGAGAGCGGAACTTAGTCGCACATGAGCTCTCACAACTGGCTAAACGCAATGTCTATACAGCTGTGTGGCGTGAGCGGGTACACTGTTGCGTTGAGAGATTGATTGCTCAGGATTGTAACCTTTCATATCTATGTAATCAATAAAGGTCTCTTTTCCTCGCAAAAAAAAAATCTGATGTAGGCATTTTGTCAAAACTAGAACTGAAGCGATTGGAGCCACCATCTATGTGGCTTCTTCAAATACCTTCTAATAAGTTATCTGCAACACATGTTTCTTTTTGTCTGTCCATGTGGTCTTCTTTTCTCTCTTCTCAACTTGCCCAGTTTTATGGTAGTGAGAGAATAGGAAAATGAGCGTGATTCAGACGATAGATAGGATAACAAAAGGAGCTAGAAGATTGTAGTTGTGGCATTGCAGAGTCAACGAGGCCTCCAGAATTGATGAGTTGTAAGTGGGAGAGAGAGAGAGAGAGAGAGAGAGAGAGAGAGAGAGAGAGAGAGAGAGAGAGAGAGAGAGCATTGTTTGGGGTTTGGGTTGAGAGGTGCACGATTGGTTTGGCTCATTGTCGAGTGCAAAAGAAGATCTGAAAAAAAAATCAATTCCAATTATTTTAGCAAATCATGAGGGGAATATAATAGACTTTGCCAACCTAGACTGGTCTTTCTGTGCTTAGTATGCGAGCAACTGCCCCAATCATCCCTAGAGACCGAAGACATGTTCACGCATGCGAGAATCAAAGAATGGCATAAGAGCTATCGGGGTTAAGTATGCAAAACTTGTTGGCAAACACGAGCTTTGCATTTGCAATACCCAGCACGGGCTAGGTGTCATGCTCTGTGCCAAGAAATCTTTCTAGATATCAAGCTTCGGACCACATAAATTTGCGACAAATCTTACTAATTAGCCTTGTCTACTTCGAGGATCTCACACATAAACACCAAGGCACCCATATATTGCTCTCTTTAATGACGCGGCACCAGGAATCGGTGCAGAGACCTAGACATTGTTTACTTATCATGCTACACACCTCCATCCCATTCACCAAATTTTGGTATCTTGGCTCCAAACTTGTCCATTTATGCCAATGGCTGGACAAATGATATTTCTTTTTTCACACACAAAAGGATGGATGAAATGTATTGATCCACGTCATATCCATGAAATCGACAAGTATAAAATATCATCATTGTTTATACAACTATGAAGCACACTATCATGCACATATATCAACGCTAGTGCATTTCATACAGTAGAATTCACTAAAATATTTCCCTAAAAGTGTGCCACAATTATCAGAAGAATGGTATTGAACCATTTTTTTCCTCTTGCAATAGGTAGGGAACTGTCGTGCTATGTTTGTTACTGACTAATATAGTGTTGTAGCACTTGGCAATGCCACATCTTTAGTTCAAAGATTCGTTTCACTATGTTGGGCAACAGTGGAGAAGCTAGAGAAAAACGGAGGGGGATGCAAAAATTTTGCGCTGCTGGTCTGGTAGTGTTGTGCTAGCTTATTTGAGCTTTTATGGGTGCATTGGTTTGGACCAATAGGGGTGCATACATGGTGAAATCTGCTGGGTATAACTGAAATCTAATTTGACGTGGGTGCATTTGCCCCCAGTCAACCAAACTTGCCTAAAGGAAAAAAAACGTGACCAGAGCTTTTCTAGAAGCAGAGCAAGAGAGTATATACCTATTCCAATCCATGGGGCCTTGCCCTAGTATTTATAATGGAGAAAGATATTTCATGTACCTTGTTGCCCTCAGCCTGGAATACATATTTTAGTATGGTAGGGGTTCAAGTCTCGTGACACATCGCCATCATTGTGACCTAACTAGCTAGCGTAGTCGTCTCCCGTACAATCGTAGGCGGTCGATGGAGCTAAATCAGTAGCAATGTACACATCCATGTGCCAGGTCGTCGTCATCATAGTCCTGGTGGTCCACATTCCTCGCCTCTTGTAGCTGGGCAGGGCAGCTATGCTGCAGGCACGATGTGGTAGGAAGTGGCATGGATTTTGCTCTGCTCTATTTAAGGACATGAGGGTCTGTAGGTTTTCAGCTGCCAAGAGGCGCCCCCTTGGTCACTGCTCAATATGCTGCCCCTTCGCTCCAGGCTTTGGGGTTTCGACTTTCATTTATATGATAAAGAAAAGTGGGGACATTTCTCTTACACACTGTCAGCTTGTTTTTTTAAAGCTAAATTATTAGAACAACACATTGGGGTTCATTTAACATTATCACGATAATTTACTTTGCATAAATTGCATGATAACCACAAAAAAGACACCTGGTATGATATGATAGTGCCTGTAGAATCATAATTTTGTGACTACTCATTAGTTGCACATATGTGATAATATGATACATCTGCGATGAATTCTTCACTTAATAAATAAGTAGGCATTTTATAAAATAAATTTATAAAAAACAACATATTTTCCTTCATAAAATATTCATTTTAAATTTATTATTGCCATTATCGTGCTGAAATAGAACCAAAGTCTGATCGATATTTCAGAAAATTCATGTTGGCAATCATGATTGTATCAAACATTTGGATTCTTTGATATTGATGATGCACTTTCATCTTTTATTAAAAATGACCAAACATACATGACTCAATATTAACCTAAATCTATCCCAGCTCTGAATTGTGTAAAATAAAGCATCACACAGATCACGCACCATTTCATTATATTATCACCATAGAATTTGTCTCTCGATTAAGAAGCCTGTTTGTAAGCTTCATGACCATTGAAGTTCGGAAACCCCAAAGGTATGAATGTTTTGGTGATTATGTGACCATATTGATGTGACTAACATTTCCATGTAGGATATTCAAATGGTCATGTCAAGGAAGCGTCGTCTCACAAACTCTATATCTATCTACGACTTGGTGATTGGTTGCCTCGACAATTTGGATCGAGAACTTGATGGAGTCAAGGTTGAAGATGGATCAAGGCTAAGGACATGATAGATCCAAGCAAGTGTTGGCTTGGTACAGATGTTAACTTGAGTCCATAGGAAAAACTGGACTATCAAGAGGGATCGAATTGGTTCTCTTAGAGCACACTAGGTTAGAGATCATATGGATGCATTGGGAGTCTCTTGAGGGCTAGGGTGGCTGAAGAGAAGAAGAAGAACCGAGAATGGAGAAGTTGGAAGCAAGGATCAAGAAGTGGATCAAGTTTTCAGCTTATGCAGAAGAGACCGGATGGTACGGTCCTAGGGATCGTATGGTACGGTCTTCATTGAAGATCCAGACAGAGAAGTGAAGTCTCGGGATGCTGAGAAAATGAAGATCGTAGCATTGACCGGACGGTAAGGGACCGTATGGTACGGTCATCAGTGGAGTTCCAGACAGAGAAGCTGAAGTTTCTGGAAGTGAAGAAAATGAAGACCGGACCGTTGACCGGACGGTACGGTCCTAGGGATCGTATGGTACGGTCTTCATTGGAGAAGTTCAGACAGAGAAGAAGAAAATGGAGAATCGCCTGAAAATAGAGACCTGACGGTATGGTCAGAAAGGGACCGGACGGTACGGTCCAAGGTATGGTCTCTATATTTTCTGAGCACTTTTGAGCAACGGCTAGTTTTGGGTTGGTAGCTTAAAACTAGTTGGTTGCTCGCCCCTTGAGGGGTCTCTTGGCCATTGCTGGAGTGCAGGAAACTCAGAGGAAGCCAAGAGCAAGGGAGAGAAGCATTTGTGAAGGATTTGGAGTGATCCTAGTGCTTGAGAGAGTAGCAATTGCATCCACTTGATCTCTAGGCTAGTGTGAGCTTGAGAGAGTCACTTCGGTTTGTTACTCTTGGTCTATGGCAAGGCCTAGACCGGTTAGGCGTCGGTGTTGAGCTGTCCAAGACACAAGTTTGTACACGGTCTTGGAGCTTCCCGTGCGAAAGAAGCATCACTAGTGAAGCGCCTTTTGGCACGCATTAAGTGCGGAGCCTTACCTCCGGAATAGAACCCGGGAGAGAGCCCGGCGGGACGCGCCCGCGACTTCACTCGGAGAGTGAAGTGTGCTCTAAGAGGGATCGCCGTCGAGCGGAGGGACGGGGTCGAGACTCCAACGGGAGTAACCCAACGTAGAGTAGGGGAAGACGCCATCCTTCCGAGACCACGGGAAAAATCATGAGCATTCCTATCTCTATTTCCTTTACTTACTAGCGTTTACGCTTCCGCATTTACTTTCGTACTAGTAGAATTGCTTGATAGGCTGTCTCTTTGTTCTTAGTAGAATTGCTTGTTAGGGTGTTGCTCTATGCTAGACTAGATTGTGTGCGCGCATTGCTAGCTTCTTGTCATCACCATATCTAGTCTTGCTTGCTTCACACCTTAAGTACGTTTAGAAAAAATTATCGAGACACCGATTCACCCTCCCTCTCGGTGCCCTTGCCTTTCACTGTTGATTGACAAAGCAAGACATTTCATCTATCGTGTCTATATCAGGATTCAGGACACGGCTTCGCCGCCTGGCGCCTGCGATTATCAAAACTAGCCAGCTAGTTAATTCATTTGCCTGAACAATACGCAAGCCATACATAATTGCAAAGATCTCCCTATACAGTGCCATGCATCATATGTTCGATCTACAGAAGCATAGCAAGGTAATCGAAGTTGCTGAATTCACCAAAGTCGAACGAGCTCTCGTCTTCGCCGAGCTCCCAATCCAAGCATCCATCCAGAGGGTCCCACCCCGCCGATCTAATACCAGCCAGCTCAGGCAACGGCGTTGACTGTTCGATCAGTTCAGCCACTTTGCTTGTCATGTCCGCCGGCAGGTCCTCCCCTTCCGACAGGCCGCAGATCTCCGATGTCTCGCTTACAACCAGGCCGTCGTCTTCACAGGACGGCCATGGCGAACCGTTGCTTGGCTTCCCATCGTCTCTGGTGCTTCTTGAACTGAAGTCGATGACGAACGGCGCAGGCGGCTTGTCGTTGTTGTTGTCACGGCCGCAGGTGTGCTTGCCGAAGTAGGTGATGAGGTAGATGGAGGGATCGGCATCAGATTGCTGCACGCGCCTGCTAGCCTTGCAGCCGTGGTCGTCATGGTAGCTGCAGCGGAAGTAGAACCTGTGAACAAACAATGAGATCAAATGATCCGTGATTGAGAGTTGAGACTAAATGTTCGGTTTAACCGAAACTTTGTAAATTTGTAATCATCAGTTCGTCGTACCTTGGGTACTTGCTGTCCTGGATCTCCTTCTGTCCGTACTTCCTCCAGATGTAGCCGTCCTCCATTGTCCATTTCTTCTCAACTCTTATTCCACTCTCTCCACCACTCCCCCTGCAGATTAGCACTAATCAGTGAGCTGATCTAGTATTAAGCCTGAAATTATTTTCCGTAATCATGAGCAAACCAATGGTTACCTCATCCTGTTGGAGATCGTCATGCGAGGAGCGTCCCTGCCGCGCTCCAACTTGCGCTTCCTTCCGCCGGCCCCGGCGTCCTCCGTGCCCTCCCGGAGCGCCGCAAGCGCGCGGTCGCAGCAGTGGAGGATCTTCTCAATGAGATCCTGGATGCCGTGTGGTATCTCGCCGACTACCACGGGCTGCTGACCGAGCAGGGCTTGAAGAACGGCGGCAGCCGACTCCCTCGCCTTGACGATGAGCTCAGACGCCGCACAGGCAGGCCTAGTTGCCATTGCCATCACTTTCCCCTATCGCTATCTGACAGTGCCTGATCTGATCTGGAATGAGTGAACTCTTTTTGTATTGTCCCAAATGCAGGTGTGGAGGCCTACTCATGTATGGGAGAAGGAGCTAGCACGTATTTATAGTACTTTTGTGCTAGCCAGATATAGTTAATCGGGTAATGCATTTATCTTTAGCCCAGAGTTAGATGTCAGCAGTACTATGAGAAGTACGGTAAAAAGAGAAAAAAATTGCTTTCCTTTATTTTGCTCTTCTTTTTATTTTTACCTTTGTACTCTCTTTTATAATTAACCAATAAGGAAAAAAAACGCTGCACCGCTATATGTTGCACTCAAGCCCCCAAACTGGTAGCTTACTTTCTTAGCCCTTTTTTTTGGTTATTACACAGTACCTTTCAGACACTCACAACGTACACACACTTACCCCTATGAGCGCACGTATGCAAACCCTACTGCTATGAGCATCTTCGAAGACTCAGTCGGTAAATCCTCAAGATTGACGAAATAACCACTAGCGTCTCGCTGTCAACGGACACGTCGCCTACTATTGAAAACACAACGGCATTACTTTCTTAATTAGCCCTTTGATTTGCATGGTTCTTGCATTTAACACCAATCTTTTTAGTTTAGTTTCTAAACACCTTGGATATATGTGGGTTTTTTTATGAGATTGAATTCGTGTGGTTATGGCATCTAGCCTTGAAAACAACATGACACCATATGGAGCGCCGTTTTGGTCCTATTGTCAGTTCCTAATAAAACTGACTGTAGGGAAACTCGTAAATTTAGTAGTGACACAACAAGCTGTAACCTAAAATCCAGATCCCTCCCTCCCTTGTCCGCTTCAGATCAATTGAGCTGACCGGTGGTGAAGCATTTTAGGTGTGGTTCTTATTACTTTGGATTCTGTGATTTATTAGAATTGATTGTTCTTGTTTGCAATGAGATGATGAAACTGCGGTGCTAATCAAAACCCCAAAAGACAAGACCATTATTTCGGTCAGCAAGGCTGGATTTTATACCTTTTTTTTTCAATTCACATTTTGCAAAAACCACAGATTGAATAAGGTTAAAGAAACCAAATCGATGAACATGGAATAATTGAATGCTCTCCCCAGTGTGACACAATTAAGGCCAAGATACTGAGCTACGGAGTAGTAGACACAATCACACAAGAAGTTTAATTGTGTGATCTTATGGTGTTATATTGAGGAAATTGAGGAAATAAATCATATGTTTAGGGGGCTTGGCGAGATACTGACCAAACAGGGAGTAGTAGACCCAATCACACAACAATTATGCCGAGGAAATAAATCATATGTTTAGGGGCTTGGCGAGAGATAGCCACGCAAGATCTTATGGTGTTATATATTTTTGCTCCATATAGAAAACAACAAAGAGTAGCCAGCGCGGAATCGGGAAGAGGAGGTGACACATGAGTGATTTAAGTATGCAAACATTTTAACATTTGCGTCTCTCTCCGCGGACCATGCATGCATGTGTCGTATTCCTTGTTCATGTGCCGCGTCGCCATTTTTTTAAGAAAGACCTCGTTGTTTAGTTAACAATACGAGTGAAAGGGAGTGGTAAGTGGTTTGAGTAATTGGCAAATAGTACATCTACTAGGCCGGTATCACGCGGCGAGAAGGCTGCTAGCTTGTACTAAATAACGAGGAACAGTTGACATTGCGATTATCGGTGCCGATCAGGAACGCTAGTGGCCAGTGCCACTTGTAAGATGTCAACTTCCCGCAAATGAACGGAACAGAGAACACGTGTGTGTGAGATCAGCTGACGGTGACTCGGACGTGCGTGCGCTGTGCCTGTACAGCAACTTGATCTAAAGATTAGTACTATCTAGCCCGGTGATTAGCTTCTGAATACAGACAAAAGAAAGTTCAACGGCCCTGCTTTTGAATAAACTCCAACTTGGAATAAACTCGAGCTTGCAGGTGTGAACAGGTGATGGTGGTTGCACATGCGTTTGATCGATTTGAACGCGGGTGTGGGAAAGGGACTTACTATATGTGTGATCACCTTTTGCAAAATAAGGCAAAGCTTAGTCATGCTGGCAGTCCTGAATTTTTGATGATGATGACAGTGGTTGGAAGGTTAATTATTTGAACATAATAAAGCCATGTTGGGCTTGCGAGAACTCCACCAGAATTTTATAGTATAAACAGGTTTCACAAGAAATATATAGGTGACCTCGACAGGTACGAATGGAGACAAAAAAATATTGTTTCTATGATTGTCAAACGGTAGATGGTTAAGAGATTTCAGGAGAACTATCTTGCTAGTTTTAATTTATCCCAAGAATAAATGGATCCAAAATACCTACTGCACTGTATAGCATTTTGTTCTTAAAAGAATTCAGTTGATACTATTAAAGTGGTACACCGATGCGAAAGGGCATGTAGCCTAGTGGTTACAAGAGCCTCAGTAGCATTTGAGATCCTGGGTTCGACTCCCCGTGGAAGCGAATTTTCTAGGATTTAACTGCGTTGTGCGTTCAGCGGGAGGCGACGTGGCCGTCGATATAGTTATCCCTTTTAATTATGCTCTCAAAAAGGGGTTACAAATCTAGTAAGCTTTGATAGTCTTAATATTTTCGCAATTTGCGCCTAATATATTTGTGGCCACTTGGAAGTAGTGAGCTACCTCTTCCAAAGGAAAAGTCAAGCATGTACGAAGTTCCTCCTGCGAATTGAAAGACGTGTGCCTGTATTAACCCTACGACCTATCCACGATCTAAATTCGGGATTAACGGTCTAACCTACAGTCGAGGGCTTCACATGATTCGCTTGCGCTTCGTGCACGTTGAGTACATTATAAACTAGTATTGTACCATTAGAGTGTAGCTATCCGACGCAAGAATGTGACGACCAGGCCATTGACGTAATCAGGTGCGTCGGCATGGTTCGCTGCATTTCTTTTAGTGCAACCACACTCATTAAAGTAATATGGATGAGCAGATTCTCAAAAAAAAAAATATATGGATGAGCATTGACGACGTGCCCTGCTGACATCTGCATCCTTCATGCAATATAGTAACATGCTATTTCCTCTAAAAAAATGCCCCTAGAAAATTTGAAAATGTAAGAAAGACTAATTCGACAATAGATCTTATTACAGAATTTTATATCTGAGCACTCTTCAATAGCTAACGAGTGTGAGTGAATGGTGCCAAGATGGATGTGCTTGACCAACTTCACAGGGTTTCTCACTGCTTGAGGTCAAGCTCACACTGGAGTTTTCATTTCCTTAATTGATTGCTCTAAGATTACAGCCTTTGTTCCTCACGTTTCAGCGGCGGCAGGTTCTCTGGACCATGCTAGGGAGTGAGCCAACGTGTAGTCGTATATATCTGATAGGTAATTCTTTTGCGTTTTTCATTGAACTACCAGTAGAGAACGAATTATTTCATCTTTCTCGGGATTTCTATTCCCTCTATCAATTTGGTTGATCTCTGAATGGTCACTTCCACTCATGTTAGTCCTCTACAGTTATCAGCGGTGCTATAAGATCACTGCTGGACTTGGCACCGTCTGGAAGGAACACTGCTAAAGCTTCAAAATATTGGTTCGATATCAAGCCAGCCATTTTTTTAATGATTTTTGTTACAATCGTGCTACAAATGTAGATGGAATACATCAAATAGTAGTCTCAATTTAAAAATAAATCTGTTATTGCGACAGGCCATGTAAATATGTAATACACCAAACAAATTATGCAGAATTTTGGAGCTAACTCCACATGGATCTGTTATTAAGGGGTTTGGCTAACTCTTGGATACACTCATCAATTTGACAAACAAGTTACTGGCACCTGGCTTCCAGGTTAAAATTCGACCTGATCCCGGTTCGGTGACATGGGTGGCAGAGGAGACAACTCACTATAACCATAGTTGTGCACAGCTTCCTCTTGCTTCACCCCCAGGGCACCCTCTATCAATGGATGAGAAAGTGATGATTTTGTGAAGTCGAGTACTTGTGATGATGAATCACTGCTTGAGCTGGTGGGCTCATCCCAGAACGTGGTGCTGCAGGTATGATCATTGATGAAGGTGACCATGAAAAGCGGAGGGTCGGCGTTGTTTTGTTGCTGCACGTATTTCTTTGCTGGGCACTTCTGGCCGTCGCTGTAACCACATTTGTAGTATAACCTGCGAATTAGCTGAGCATGTGAATACGCATTTAAAGAAAACATTAATTTTTCCTATTGGGAAAAGTCTGAAATTAAGGAAATCATACCTAGGCACAGTAATTTAATGATTTATCGGCAGGCAGTTTACAGTATTCATGTGCGTTTGCAAACTATAAACCGCCTGAATGAGAACGAGGCTAATTGTTTTATGTACACAGACCACTCGACCTTGTCATTGTTTGGCACAATATCTACTCAACTGGGCTAGAAGTGTGAAAAAATAATTATTCCAGACTTTGGTCGAATCATCACATTTCGATGCACTCAAATTAACTAAAACTCATGACTAGGCCAGTCTTTTGAAGGGATTATTTCAATAAATTGTAGTTGTTTTTTTGCCAGAATCCCGTATGCAGCACTACACATAAATTGACTGGTCAAATGCTTTCTGTAAAGTTTATCTATTTTCAAGCAGCAACATAATGTGAATCCTTTCATAACTGTAATCTCAAATGCTATCTGTAAAGGTTATCTACTTTCAATAAGCAACATAATAAAAAAATGCACTCCTTTCGTACTTTTAATCTGACTAAGATAACTACCAACCTGTCGGGAGAAACCTAATCTACTTATGCACAGCCAGGAACGATTTTAACGTCCATGTATAATGAAGTAAAAAAAAGGGAACCCTTTAAGGCTTCATTCACAATTAATTGTAGGGCACCTTTTTATTAGTCTATACACACTACACCACGGTCCAGTTTTACCAACTTATATTAGCTACCAATCATCAGTCGCTAAAAGTAGGCAACATGCTTTTTTCCGGTAGTTGAAGTCTATACAGCATACAATAAATAAAAAAAGGAATAATGTGTAAATATTGTCCTATTCATGGATCTTAATTAGCTTATTTCTGAATCCACTTATTGAACTCTTAAGCTCCAATTACCTCACACAATGTACTCTCTGGTTATCCATGAGGAAGCATAGACACTCCTAAACTAGATTCTGATTTTGGTGAAGCAAACTAAACATATAGCAATCAGAATCGTCCAAACGAATATGTCGTGTGCAAATTAATCAGTATGTAGCGGTCAGAAGTTTATTCCATTATCATGTACAAAAAAAAAACTGTCATTGACTTTTCAAAAAATCCAGCTGCTCTTGTAGAAGAAAGACCTCCCACGAAGCCCCAAGCAAAAGGCAGCTTCTGGAGGAAGCTAATCAAGCCCCAAATGGGTCTAGCGAAAAACGAGGTGAATGGTCCATAAGGCCGACAAACCCATATATATATGTTTTTGGTAATCCAAGCGATGTCCTCTACAATTTAAGTAGCACAATGAAGTATTTATTCAGCACTTTTTCAGACTTTCAGATGTATTTTTTTCAGTACAGTTGTGCTTTATGATGAAAATTGATTTCTTGCGTCTCGTTATTGATTGGGAGGATGAAATAGGTGAATACTATTCATGAGCTAACGCCAACTTTTACAGAAAGTGACTTAAACGAGGGATGGAACTTCAATACAGATACATACCTTGTATATACAGCATTGAGGATCTTCTTCTCGCCATATTTCCTCCAGTGGAACCGGTCATTTTCCGGTGCCTCAGTCAGTATCTCCTTGCTGAATAACAAGGAGGTGAGAGTGAATGTAGTTTCACAGCATCTCCATGTACAAACTTTACTAGGTAGAGATGAAATATAGATCTCAAAATGCCCACCCGAATAACAAGCACACGTGTATATGTCTCACAAGATCTATGCTGGAACACCTTATCTCTATTTTACAGTTTTAGAAAGCTAGATTCTTTTTTTTTTTTGCTGGTATAGAGAAAGCTAGATCTGGAAATTTCCAAGCATAAATTGATCTTCAATTGGCCTTCAAGCCCGCAAAGGTGAGGCAACTAATTGAGCAATTAAGAAATTAAGAAAATGATGTGCTAGTAATGATGACACCTTACAATTAAGTTAAACCCAAACTAAATGAGGTTAGATCCGCCAATTAATAGCGCTAATCCTTCTCTTAATGCAGATCCCCATAGGTATGCACGTAATTTGTTCCACCTCCAATACTGTGGCATGCAAAAGCGAACAGATTCAAAGTTATATGAGACTCACATTATTTGGAGCTCCTCTCCAAGCCTTCCTCGCCGGTGCCTCACCTTTCTAGCACGGGCGACGACACCATTTCTTCCACCGGGGCCGCCGTCAGAAGCGTAGGCTGCACCGGCGTCCACAGCCAACGACCCAGACTCAGAGGAGTGCTCGCTCTCGGACTGGAGCATGGAGAGCGACGATTCCATGGCCTCGGCTATCTCGCTCACGTTGGCCACCGCAGCTTCTCGGCGGCCAAGCTCCGGAATGAGCTCCACCTGCTGCCGGAGCCTCGCCGCAAGCTGGGTGGCCCTCCTGAGCTCCTGGATCGCCGTCTCCGTTCTGTTGGAAGGTGGCCCCGATGGCGACGGCGACGGCGACATCCTCTCCGACTTGGGCCTCGTTGACATGGTGGGATACTGCTCTTCAGATGGTAGAGTTGCGAAAGTGTGAAAGCTGGGGTGGAGTGTGGGACTGGCTGCATTTGGATAGCATGTTTAATGGGTAGAAGAAAGGGTTCAACCAGTGTACGGGGGTTTAGTGCTGGCAAGTGGCAACTAATAATAAACTAATTATCTGCCGATTAAAAGGTGTACATATTGCGTGTTTTTGGCAAGTGTTTGGTGTGTGCCTGAATATACAATTTATCCATACTTGGTAGATTCGATCAGTGTTATATCAGAGATGTGCTACAAGCTGGAATAAAAACATGGAGTTAAGGAAGCCGTATATGTATGCAAGAAAGATTATCGGTTTAATTGGGTCATGACCCTCAACAGCTCATTTACGTGTATGCGTGGCCTTAGGGGTACGGGTTTGTTTGGTTCTTGCCCCAGGAAATGAGTCTGCTGGCTCATCAGGCAGCGCCCTCGGGCCTCCCATTTTGTAGGGTGTTTAATTGGATGGAGCACTCGCGCAGGCTGATCCCTCCAATTACCCTACACGATGCTAGTTATTTCCCCCTCTACCTCTCTAGTCTTGTCTGAGAGCATCTCCAATGGGACAGCTAAGAGTTAGCAAGTATAGTATTTGTATAGCAAAAAGTGAGGAGAGAGAGTGCTGCTAGCTCTTATTCAAGAGTTAACTCTTAGCATAAATAAGACATTGTCATGTGGCTCCCACACAAGAAGGTTGCTTCTAAGAGTTAGCAGCTGCCTCCAGTCATTGGAGACGCTCTGAGAAACTTAACCATCTCTAGAAAGACAAATAGAGAAGGGAGCAGCATTGTAAAGATCAATTCCCAAGCTTGGCGAAAAGATTGGCATGTTACCAACTCCATGCGGTTCTTTATCTATAACATTGGTTCGTTCAAAATTGAACTAACAACCAACATATATAATATATATTGAAGGGGCATATCGATAGTACAGGTACCCTAGTGTCTAATACTTTGTAAGCAGAAACAACAATAGTCTGTTTTTCGAGAAGATAGACCCGCGTTTATAAGAAAATAGCCACCTCAACTTGATACGAATATGCTTCGAATTGAATAGGTGACATACTGTTCATACGTTCGTCCTAGAATATTTAGATAGTGTCCGTCGCTGCTGGTCGTCTTGTGTGGTTAGTTATTCTTTTCATACTATTGTTTATTTTTTAACTCCATCGATAATAGCATGCCTTGCACCATCAATACGGTCTACCACTAACAAACTGCAATCATATATAAGGGAGACTGGAACCACTACAATAACCATTTACAAACTTTCCAATCCTTTCACCCTAAATAAGAAATTAGATGAAGTCCACTTTACTCGCTCCAAGTTTGGCCCTAGTTCAGATAACCCTTAAACTATAATTTGGTTTACTTTTACCCCCCAACGTTTGCCAAATCAGCTCACTTTACACCTTCTCTCTCCAATCTAAAGCGATTTCGCTAACGTAGACTCATGTCAAGGCGGTTTTGTGGATGCAACTCGACATACGTTCATTCATACACGATGCTAGCCCACGAAAACAACGATCATGGTGAACTTTTGGGTGGAGATTGGCAAGGATGGTACACCATCGTAGATCAAGATGTGGAGATATTAGGACTAATTATTGGCTAAAAATCGACAAAAATGCCTCGCACCACCTTGGAATGCATATGTATCCAGATTGAGTATGTAAAATGGTTTTGACCTAACTCTAAGTGAGTGGAATCACATTGGATTAGAGAGAAAAGGTGTAACGTGAGCTAATTTGGCAAATGTTGGGGGTAAAGTGAACCAAATTATAGTTTAGAGGGTTACCTAGATATGGCCAAACTTGGAGGGACTAAAATGGACTTTATCCAAAGAAATTTGTGGTCGTTTTACCCTTGAATGAAAGAAATACTAAAGCCTTACAAGTTTAACATCATTTAGGAAAATGTTTGAGCAAACCAAAATTTCTAAACCTTAAGTCCATGTAGAATATGCATCCTTAGATTATCGGAGGCTGTAAAAATGCATCTATCAAATCGAACTGTCATCATGCATCTTGTCTCAACGAAGCACAAAATATACCTGGCCTCTTTTAGAAAGGTGGACCATATTTTGAGTGCTCCTACCTATGGCGCCATCTTCACAGAAATCGTGTCACTAGTTTAAGCAGTCCATATTTTGTCCTGGGGCAAGATCACATGGCTAATAAATTAAAAACAGTTATTCATATGCTTAGGACTAACACTAGTTTCACTTCGTAATCTGATTGATATGGGGGCAGCGACGTTAGACAGAATGATTTTCGATCAGCATATATGTCAATGTGACCGAACAAAGAACACAGGATCCTTGCATTTCTACCATCTCTA
The DNA here is from genome assembly GCA_012490785.1 of Eragrostis nindensis. Lineage (NCBI taxonomy): Eukaryota > Viridiplantae > Streptophyta > Magnoliopsida > Poales > Poaceae > Eragrostis > Eragrostis nindensis. The sequence continues at coordinate 82,860 of JAAXCT010001504.1, read as the reverse complement.
ATGCAATCTTCAAAAATTGGTGTCGTAGTTTGTTACTGAATGTAGTAGTTAATCCATTACTCCCTCTGTTCTTGAATTATTGTTAGGACAATAATTTTAGTTTGATTTTGAACTAAACTTTTTGTTCTAACAACGTCAATTTGAGAACGGAGGTATAGTATGTCTTACTGTGATGATAAAGGATAGCATGCTTGTTTCAGTTGCATTTATAAAACGCAATTGCATTATCTGCAGATTTCCTGCCGTTTCTCTGACAAGTTCAACTCAACATGCAAATCCAGTTGGAATCAGCAGGTGCGTGGGCCTCACGTGGTTAGCACGGGTGACGTCTGACATGGATACGTAATCAGGTTTTGGCCAGTAGTTACGCAAGATTTTGCCCTCATCACGTGCCACCAGTTCAGACTGGTCGATGAAATTTTCATTAAATTATATTGATCATGATACTGTATAGTCCCTAGTCCCTGCGGTTTTCAATTGATGCTATTAAGATGACTCTCTTAACTCAAAAATAAACAAAGAATGGTGTCTTAATACTTCAGAGGGTGTAAAAATATATGATTGGATAACAACATGTTAATTATTTTGTTCATATCACCAGAGAGGCGGCCCTACAAATGGTAATTGTTGACACTGCTACATTACATTTGGTGCCTGCTAACGACCACTAAGTAATCTCACAAGCGGCGTTTTCATTCACAAGACTAGAATAAAGCGATGGTACCTCGCACTAATCAAGTGGTTTGTTTATAGAAGAAGCAGGATTGCAGGCAGCTTAGTTTTTCTCTTCCCTGGAAAAATCAGGCAGCACAGTTTGGTAAAGACATCGAGTACAGCGCTATGCCCATCTTGGCATGGACTAAGCACGTTGTCCGCCACTAATCACATCAGTTTCTATGCGAAGCCCGCGTTGACGTCAGGCCTCTTGCGTCACCATGGTGCCATCAGCATCAATGGCGTACTCCTATGAGCGAACCAAACGTTTATTTTTAAAAGAAAATGTATATACTTTCAAATTTATGGTATTAGGATAAATTTTAAAAGTAAGGATAATAACTTTAGTTATGCTAAATTAGTTGTCTAAAGTAGTTTATCAAAAACAATGAAGGAGCATATACTCATATACTGGGGATAAATGAGAGCTTAATTGCTTTATTTGAGGGCCTAACAATAGTATATTAATGTTGTATGGTAATACTGTTATTTTAGCTCAGCTGTTCAGGTGACATTGTGATAAGTTGAGAGGACTTGTCAGTGATATGTTTATAATATGCTTTGTCTTTGGAAGCAAGAGTGGACGCCAGAGTGTGGATCGCGGAAGTGCCCAGCATCACATGCATGGTTCGCACCACCCGGGACAGCAAGCCAGTTCAGCGGAGCCTGCAGTTAGTCAATGGTGTAACCACCAATGAAGAGATGCCGCTTGTAATGCTAACAGCTTATTAAAACGGCATCAGGCATCAGCATCAAGATGCCAGCATTGTTATCCCTGACCGATCTGTTTTTCAGGTGCCTGATCTACGTGATTCTTTTGTCTGCCCACATCAGATGCATGTGACGCAAGACTCGACAAACGTGAGCCCACTTGGAGAGCCCCAGATATATCGCCACCAAATGGTTTCAAGCTACCTGGCAACTGTAGTGGGAAACAAATATGGCACTTGCAATTTTATACTGCTGGTAATACTTACACACCTGTACTTATCACATGTATCCGCAATAAGATGCTTACTGTTGCATCAAAAAAATAAGACACTTACTCCTAGCTAGCATGTGACTCAATATCGAATTTCCCAGGTAAATTCACCGAGTTGCTCCGACATTTTGACCAAAAAGGCAACACATGCACATCATGCCAAACTTGGGCTCGGATTTGGGCTTAACTCAACCGGACCTTTTGTCAACCCAACCCAGCCCAGCCTGCGGGTCTTTGGTTCCGTCCAATGCGACCAGTTGTCCAAAGCATCTCTTGTAGTGATCCGAGCCACATGACACTATTAACCCCTGGGTGGAATCACGCAAACTTGAGAAAATTTTGCGAGTACTAGAATCTCAATCAGAAACTACCAGGTCATGTCTTCAAAAAACTACTTGTTCACAATGTTGACAACCTATCATGTATAAGAAACTTGTGACGGATGAATCTTGCGGCTGGATTAGCCCACCCCTCTGCTCGACAGCACCAAACTTGAGTCCAGGATGATAAAGTTTTGTGACATTCCATACCCCCAGCTGTAGGTGCCACTACATTATGGAGGAGGGCAAGGCACTTGTCCGACAGAACATATACATGGGACTCTTGATCCACTAACAATGGAAGAAGTGGATATAGACCACAAACCAGGGGTGAGCTTCGTGCTCATTCTTCGACTCATCTTCCTCCAACACCTCATCCCCGTTCTCGTGCAAAAATTGATGGGTGTGGGTGGGTGGGTTGGGGTGCCATTGGGGAGGCAGCAGCGGGATTGTATGACGTATTGCTAGTCACTGATAGGTGGCCCCGTGGTCCACATGTTAGTGACCCAACAGTGATAGGCAGTTCAATCGTCCCGCTTTGCTCTACGAGACTAGAAAGCATGTGCTATTCTTCTTACATAGTATATGCTTTCAACCACACACAAAGATAAGGAGTGAAGCAACTCTAGTTAAGTTGGACTTTGTGAGGATCATCATGAATGGACTTTTCAAATTTCTGTTTAGAATTTCAATACATAGGTGCTAGGCCATTATAGTAACCTGTTATCAAGTATTACGGGCAAATATTTTCGTAATGAAAGAAGTGGGTAATTAATAACATGCATAGGTTCATTTTTGAAAATATGTCATAATAAATGGTAGTGATATTTTTCGGTTTTTCTCTTTTAAATCCATTAATTTGTAATAAGTCCTAAGAATGAATGTGGAGTCTCATTCCATTAGTTTGATATTATAGATCACCTAAGAATGAATGAGTCACATTCCATTAGTTAAATATTATATATCACCTTGGTGATCATGATCAACAAATTGATGTCATAATATAGATGCCTTAGCTTTTCAAAACACAAATTTAAGATATAATAGATATCCTAGGCGATCATGATCAACACATTGATGTCATCATATAGATGTTGCAGCCTTACTTTCAAAACACAAATAGATCACCTAGGTGCATATACAGCTTGATTTGAAGTATGTTGACTAGTGTATAATGCGCAATATAGAATTACGCAGATTACTATCACCGTTACATTACATCTCTCACCCTTATACAATATACATGCCTAGGGAAGCCTGATGCGTGACAAAGCAACAGACTTCACCTACCGTCTCTATCATGGCTTGGCTGGGCAGTGACCAACAAAACTTAAGCTAGTATAATAAGTTTCCCTGATGAACATTACACAAGCTATACGTATATATATGCACCACGATGTGCTTGTACAATGAGTCAATGACCATGCATGCATCTATCCTTCTATTGAAGCAAACCAAGGTAATCGTAGTTGATGAATTGGCCAATGTCAAAGGAGCTATAGTCATCGACAAGCTCCCAGTCCAAGCAACCGTCGAGAGGGTCCCACCCCGGCGAGCTCGTCCCAGCACGGGCGATGACTGCTCGATCAGTTCAGCCATGTCGCCCATGCCCACTAGCAGCTCCTCCAGCGAATTGCACAGATCTGATGATGTCTCACTGACAGCCTGCAGGCCGTCGTCCTCAGAGGACGACGGCCAGGGCGAAACGTTTGGCTGCCCGTCTGATCTGGTTCCGAAGTTGATGACGAATGGCGCCGGCGGCTCGTCGTCGTCACGGCCGCAGGTGTGCTCGCCGAAGTAGGTGATGAGGTAGACGGTGGGGTCAGCCTCGGACCGCTGCACCTACCGCTTGGCCGTGCAGCCGCGGTCATCCTTGTATGTGCAGCGGAAGTAGAGCCTGCGAACGATGAGATCAAACGATCAGTAATTAGGTTGGATGATCTTGGGCACGGTTGCATCCAGAGGGCCGGGGTTCGGTTTACAAGAATCTTGTAATTATAAGCTCCCTGTAATGTACCTGGGGTACTTGCTGTCACAGATCTCCTTCTGGCCGTACTTCCTCCATCCGAAGCCTCGTCCATTGTCGATTGCTTCTCAACTCGTCTTCCCTTCTCTCCACCGTTCACCCTGCATATCAACACGTACGTTAATGCCTAGCATAAATGTTTTTTTTTGAGGAATTCGGGGGGGGAGAGCATCCCCACCTTTTCATTTCATTTCAAAAGTCCATACATGAGCAGGATGTTACATGTCGTTTTAGTTAGGTACAGAGGGGGATTGGGAGGGGAACATCGAGGCCCAAGCTTGGGCAACATGCCGATCAGCTCGCGGCAACCTACAAGACCAAAGCTCAGCATCTTCACGACATTTCACGAAGAGCCGGGTATAGCACAGGGGCATGGAACGAAAGACGACATCATGACGGTGGTTCCATAGCCGCCAACAACAGAGAAGGAGGAAGGCATTGAAATGTGCAGCCGGCATAGTGATTGGGCACTGAACTTGCCATAAGCTTGAGACTGCTTCTTCAGAGAGATCAATTCCAATCCGTCGCCAAAAACCAGCAGCAAACGGGCAGCCAGCAATGAGGTGTGATGCAGTTTCAACTTGTGAACCACACAACTCACAAAGGTTGGAGTCTACACAATGTTTCTTCAGCAGGTTTTCCTTGGTCTGAATTCTATTCTGGACAAGCAGCCATCCAAAGAACTTGACTCTCGATGGTGCACAATTTTCCCAAATAAATTTGTAGTACTCACAGCCAGCCCCATTGGAAACAACTGATTTGTAGACAGTGGAGGAGCTGAGACGGTGAGCTTTATCTTCCCAAGGGCACACCCTCACATCGGGATGATCTGTTAGAACAATGTCAGCAAGCAGTTCGGACAGCTTCGAGAACTCCTCGGTAGCCGCTGTAGAGAGCCGAGGAACAAAAGCTAGGCGCAGTGCAGAGCTCATCACATTTTTCACTGATGTTTCCGGGCGCCGAGCATGTGTGAACAGGGCTGGCAGCGCATCCGCTAGAGGGCCGACGGCGAGCCAGCAATCATGCCAAAACGAGGTGGTGCGACCATCCCCTATCTCGACCGTTGTAAGGAGACGGTAGTCAGGTAGCAGGCGCCGCATCATCGCCCAATGTGTTCCAGCTGCATTATTCTCCGGAGCTTCAAGAGGACCACCAAATTCCGCCTCAATCCATCGAGCCCATGCTGAGTCTGTGGTGTCATGCAATCGGTGGAGGAGTTTCAGCAGCAGACAAGTGTTTTGGAGGCTGAGATCACGGACGCTGAGGCCTCCGTCCTTCTTAGGCAGACAGGCGCGCTCCCAACTTACAAGGCATTGAGCACCTGATACTGTTTCTTCACCGGACCAGAGAAAGGCACGCCTTTGTGAGTCATAGGCGTCCACGAAGCCCTGCGGCACCAGCAGTGCGCCCATTCCGTAGACCGGCAGGCTGTCAATGACGGCGTTCACTAGAATGAGCCGGCCTTGGTGATTTAGCAGGCTTGCCCACCATCCGGACAGGTAGCGGTCAGCTCTGGCGATGATCGGGGCAAATGCAGAGAGGTTCAGCTTGACATTTGAGAGAGGAAGGCCGAGGTAAGTCTGCGGGAAGGCTCCTTGGGTGCAGCCGAGAATGTTGACATAGTGCTCAACTTCATCATCGGAGATGTGCATGGGGACCAGTGTGCTTTGGAGTAGTTGATGCTCAAACCCGTGGCACGCGAGAAGCTCTGCAGCAGCTCCTTGAGACGGTGTACAGCAGCTTCTTCCGCACGCACCACAATCAGCGTATCATCAGCGTACTGCAAGATGGTGCATGGGCGGTCCGATGCCATAGGGTGTCGCAGCACTGGATCATTGGCAAGGAGTTGTTGCAGCATATCGGCGACCAAGATGAATAAATATGGGGATAGGGGGTCCCCTTGGCGAAGCCCTTTCCGACATGAGATCCACCTCCCGGGCACCCCATTGAGCAGGATGGCAGATTTGGCAGTCTCCTGTAATTGCTTGATCCACAAACACCATTTTTCAGGGAAACCGCGAGCATTTAGCACTGACATCAAACTGTCCCAACTGACGCTATCGAAGGCCTTTGCAAAGTCCAATTTCAGTATCAGTGTTGGTGCTTTTCTCTTGTAGCAGCACTGAACAAGCTCAGTGGCATACACAAAGTTTTCTGAGATCGAGCGCCCTTTTATAAACCCAGTCTGATCCACATTGATCAACTTCGACACCTGCAGCTGGAGCCGTGAAGTGAGGATTTTTCCAACAATTTTTATGGGGCAGCCTTGTAGAGAAATAGGGCGGAAGGAGCTAGGTTGAACAGCATCAGGTGTTTTTGGCAGAAGTACCACATAAGCTCGATTAACCCTTTCTAGTTCAGCATTGCAACAGTAGAAGGCAGCAAGAAAATCCATCACCGTTGGCATGACAAGCTCCCAGGCCGCACGATAGAAACCAGGGCCGGGCGCACTTGTGGAGTTCATGGCTTTGATTGCAGCACGGGCTTCCTGGGCAGTGAATGGCTCAATGAGGGGCAGAGGATCAACTTTTGGCAAATCGCTGTACATTTCCTGAACATCATAATCCCAAGCCACGTCTACTGAAGCACCCAACAATGCTGAGAAGTGGTCATCAAGAATTCGAGCCTTGTCTGCATGTCGAGTGTAGCGAACACCATCAACCTCCAGAGCCTTAATCTGATTTCTGCGCATTCTTTGAGAAGCACGTGCATGATGAAACTTGGTATTTTCATCTCCTTCACGTATGGCCCTGAATTTCCCTCTTTGCTTCCAATACGCTGCCCGCGCCTTCAGTAGCTGCATGAGTTTTTCTCAGCACAAGGAACGCAGAACCTGTTCACCTGGAGACAAACAACGATGCTCCTCGAGCAGATCAAGAAGCCTAATGATAAATTTGCAATTGTTGATCAGGAGGGGTGTGTGTTTGTTTTTGGACCAAACCTTAGCGACGCGACGAGTGTCCTTGAGCCGGGCAGCAAGCGCACCCGCGGCATCACCTGCAGAGTCAGTAATAGCATGCCAAACTGGTCCAATAGCAGGCAAGAAAGAGGAGTCATGCAACCATGCATTTTCAAAACGAAAGCATTTTGTTTTAGGGATGGCAGTGTTCATGGTTATGAGAAGGGGAGTGTGATCAGAGGTGGCATGGGAGGTTGACGTGAGAGTGGTGTTGGGTACAGCAGCGTCGAGGTCTCCGTTAAAAAACACACGGTCAAGTCGAGCTAGAACTGGGTTATCTCGCCTGTTCGACCAGGTGAACAGCCTGTCCAGCAAAGGGAGTTCAAGGAGACAGAGGTCATGGATAGCAGAGTTAAAAGCTGCAGCGAGAGCGGCGTCGAAATTGTCGTTATTTTTTTCATCGGGGCTTCGGATAAGATTGAAGTCTCCGGCAATCACCCACGGGCCAGTAATAGAAGTGGCTAAATCACGCAGCTCAGCAAGGAAGTCAGGCGTCAGTCTATGATCAGAGGGAGCATAAACATTTGTTAGGGTGAAGGTGAGGTCGGTGGCAGCGTAGGTGAGGGTCGTGGTGAGAGTGAAAGCTCGAGTTTGCGAGGAGGTCATGGTGAAGTGGTTTTCATCCCAAACTGTGGCAACCCCGCCACGGGAGCCATCTGCAGCTAGAAAGCAGTGAGAGGTGAGGTGAGCGGGAAGAAAGGATTTAAATTTCGGAGCCGGGATGTCACTAAGCTTCGTTTCTTGAATACAAGCAATAAGCGGGTGACAGGTTGTGAGAGTATCACGCACAGCAACACACTTATCATCCTCACCGAGGCCACGGACATTCCACGACACAATGGTAATCTTACGATTAGAATTCATGGGGGAACAAGACTAGCACCAAACTGGAGCAGGAGCGCATGGCTAGCACAGCCTACAGTTACATTCAGAGACCACAAAAGAAAGAGAAAAAGCCGAGGGGAACACACAAAGTGGAGGAACAAAAGACACAAAGAAGCTAAACGGTGGGAGCAACAATAGCTAGGAACGCGCGAGCCTAGCATCCTTGGCAGTGCACAGAAGTTGGCGTTCATCATTCCGAACTGGCAAGCACCCGGTCCAGGCTGGCAATGGACGTCGCCGGCAGACTAGCAGTGCCGGCCATGGCTCTCAGGTCAGCAGCGTTCAGCTTGTGCTTGCGCAGAAGGCCACGGCGTTTGACCTGCACCTTCAGTCCTTTTGTGCACTTGGACAGTTCGTTCTTCAGTATCTTCAGTCTTGTAGCTTTGGATGAGACGGCCTCATAGTGAGCTGATTCCTTTTCCAGCAGCCTGTTGCTACGGCGGCTCGGTAACAACTGGCCCCCATTCTTGCGTTTGGCAACCTTGTCAGCAGATCTCTTGGCACGAACGCGTGATTTGCGCACAGACAGTTCATGGTCATCATCGGCCCAAGCATCCACTGAAGGAGGAGGGGGGCTTTGCTCACGGGGAGAGACGGGTGGGGTTTGCTCACGAATAGCAGGCAACACCATGGTGATGGTGTTTTCCTCACAAATAGCAGGCAACACCATGGTGATGGTGCCCGTACTAGGCTGCACTCCGGATTGTGCAAGGTTGATGATAATGGGAAACGCGGGGAGCTTGGGCAGCAGTGGCGCTTGCGGCTGATGGAGGATGTCAAGCATGATGGTGCGAGCAAGGCGGGAGTGTGGCGCAGGGTGGGTAGTGTTGGTTGGTGCGGGTGGCGGTGGTGGTGGCCTGCTGGGGCCAGCCGCACTGCGGCGTGGCGGCGCAGGCAGCGCCGGTGGTGCGCGTGGCGGGGCAGGCGGAGAATGAGGCGGCGGCGGCGGCGGGCCAAAGAAAGGCATGTACACCCTGTGAGCATCCAGTGATTCATCCAGCGACCAAGCATGCACGAGCTGGAGCTGGCAGATGTCGCAGCTACCGGTAGACACATCCCTGACCCAAAGATCTCCGGGCACGCGAGCCACATTGTCCACTTGAACCACAACTCGCAGCGATGAAAAATCAAACCCAGTCAGACAGCGCCAATCAATCTCCACAACAAGCCCAATCACTTGGAAAGCCTCTCTGATGAAATCCTCATACCAGTATGCAAGTGGAAACTCCAGAACGGACAAAGCCACAAGCGTATTTGCATGGCGATGTGGAGTGGACCTGTCCTGAGCTTCCAGTACCACACGGACATCCTCATGGTACAACGGAGATTGCCCCACGGCCGCATCGCGCTCTGCAACTGATCTGAACCGCAATAGCATGGCCCCTCTGGATGATGGCAGGATATCAAAGCAGGTGTGCGGCATCTTAGCTCGAACAGCCTCCCAGATAAACGGCGCCGGAGAGAGTACCGCTGACAGTGGTGTGAGGAACACATAAGCATACACAGCAGCTTCTTCGTGACGGCCAGGGCGCAGAAACACTTCGAGGAAACCTTCCCTGCCGGAGCTCGCTTGACTGGCAGAACTGGCCGTCTCGGACGAGTCACTGATCCCTCCCCCGGGCGAGGTCGCATCCGAGGCTGCGCTGGCAGCAGTTGGTGTAGGCGAGGAGGGAGCAGCAGGCGGCGGCCCCTGCACGGTGGCCGGTGGGACCTGGCCACGGGCCTGCGTCGCTGGGTCGGGGTGGATGGTGCGGGTGGGCGGAAGCGGCGGCGAGAGCGGCATCAGAGGCATGCGGCATGAAGCAGGCAAGGTGAAGCAGCGGCGCAGGGAAGGTTGGGCGGCAGGCGAGGCGGCGGATGGGGGGGTCAATGCAGGGGCAGCAGGTACCACCGGTTGGCGGGCACGCTCCGGCGATGGCGGGGGGGTGGGAGTGACGAGTGGTAGCGAGGCGGTGCGGTCGGAGTAGGGAACGGGGGAGGCCATGGCGCGGCGAACGAGGAGCACAGGCGAGGGGCGGCGGCGAGGCCAAGGCGTGGCCACACGGTCGATCGTCATGGCGCACTCTCGCTCCCGGTGGCCCGGACGGCCGCAGCTGCGGCAGCGGAGGGGCTCGCGGCAAGAGCGGATGTGATGGTCGGTGCCGAAGCAGCGAAAGCAAGCGTTGGGGTGAATGAAAGGTGGGCTTGCGCGTTTGGGAGAGGCGGGCTTGAGCGGGGGGCTCGAGTTGCGCAGCAGCACGTCGCGGTAGGAATGCCGGGTGGTTGGGTTGGCAGAGGTGGATGCGAGAGCAGCAGCTGGGTTGGCTTGAGCAGCGGCCCAGTCAGAGCGACAAGACGGCACCTGTGGCAGACCCAGGAGAGGGGGCAAAGAGCTGTTGGAGCTCCATACTGTCTTAGGGGGTGTTCGGAGGCCCTAAAAATTAGTGGAGAGAGAAAATACCGGCATCGTTTAGGAGTACTAAACAAAGTCTAATTACAAAACTAACTGCAGAACCCCTATGCTAATTCGCGAGACGAATCTAATGAGGGTAATTAAGCCGCGATTAGAAGATAGTTACTGTAGCATTACTGTTCCAAAACATAGATTAATTAAGCTCATTAGATTCGTCTCGCGATTTAGAGGGGGGGTCGTGACATAGGTTTTGTAATTAAACTTTGTTTAGTACTCCTAAACGATAAAAAAATTTTCTCTCTCCTCTAAAAATTAGAGGCTCCGAACACCCCCTTAATGGGAGCACTGGAACAGCAGTAATGCGCCGAAAGCTGCACGTCCTGGTTGACTTTGGGGGCTGTGTCATCAGTGGTGGGCCCCTCAGACTTTCCCACATTGGAAACCGCTCCTTCCTTCTCCAACCCCGGCAGCCGGCGGACCGCTTCCTCTGCAGCGGCCAGGGACGCATGGAGGAGGAAAACCGTCGATCCCAACTTCTGTGCACCGCGCGCTAGAATGATTTTCGCCACGTTGCTGCTAGCTACACGAGTGTGGAACACGCCAGGCGAGGACATGGCTACAACGAAACGCTCAGGCGGAGCAGTGAAACAGTAGTTGAGCATATTGGCTACTACAGTGGAGCTCAGAGCAGCGATGGAGGGGCAGGTGACCCACAAGTCACCAGAGCTTGCATGGGCGCAGAGGGGGGAGGCTACGAGAGAGAAGCATTCGGAGAGGATTTTGTTTTGGAAAAGGAGACCAGGTTTGGCAGCTAGAACTGACCTGCGTGGCGCCGGGGTGGTGCCGCTGGCCGGGGCAGTCGCCGCGTCGCCGGGGATGGCTGAAGGAGGGGTGGCATCGGGCGGGCAGTGGTGGTCGCCGGAGTCGCCAGAGGCGACCTCAGCGCGGACACGAGAGTTGTCCATCATCTCTCTATTACACAATTTTCTAGCATAAATGTAAATGATAAACCCAGTAAGATGTAGGAATCGATGGTGAACTGAACTTACCTCATCCTTTTGGAGCTCATCCCAGGACGAGCAGCAGCCAGGCCGTGCTCCGGCTTGCGCTTCCTGCTAGCATCGCCGGCAGCGTCCTCCCTGCCGCAGTGCAGCGCCACGAGTGCACGGTCGCAGCAGCGTAGAATCTGCTCGGTGAGATCACGAAGGCCCTCAGCCATCTCGTCGGCCGCCGTTGGCTGCTGACCGAGCAGGGCTTGCAGAACGGCAGCCGACCTCCTCCCCTTGGCAACGAGCTCAGATGCAGCACAAGCTGACCTGCTTGCCATTGCCAATCCTTCTGACTCTCTGACAATGCCTTGTCCGATCTGAGTCTGAGCAACCTTCTTTTTGTCTTGTGCCGATTTCAGCCTTACAGTGTGGGATTGGAGTCATGTGAAAAGGAGCCAACATGTATTTATAGAGCTACCTGCAGTGATTAATCTTCTTTGAAGCAGTGATTATTTGATTAATCGGATTGTGTTCACTGTTTTGCTTAGTTTAAGTTGGAGGTTAGGTTAGTAGTATGGAGGTTAGGTTAGGAGTATTAAACAACAAAGGAGATGGAATCGAACAGCGTAGGCGACAAATTAGGATTTCTAACATCCACATCTTAAGCATGTGTCGTATTCACTGTTCATATGCCGCGCCATTTCTTTTTTCTGAAGAAAGACTGTGATGTTTAAGTTAGCATGGCTGGCGTGTTTAGTTTAGGGGGATCACGCGTGCGATCGACGAGTCTTGTAGTTAGCAAAGGGGCTAGCTGATAGTGGTTAAATTAAAGAGGAGGTTAGCCAGTGTTGAGATTGGAGGTGTTCGAGCACGCTGCAGACCACTGAATTGCTAGCAATAAGCCAATAATCATCGCAAAAAAAAAATGCTACTTGCAAGGTCAACTATCCCCTGGGGCGGGGTAGTGAAACAGAGAGGCCCTGCTGACCTCGCCAATAACGAGGGTTGAGGATTAGATCAGCTAGCTGATCGTGACCCAAACTAACGTGATCTCTGCACAGATATCAAATTAAAACAATTCCCAGCGCAGACTACTTAAAAATTCAATTCTGCGTTATGAGTTTGAATATAATAGCTTGCAGGTGGTGTGAAACCTACCTGGTTGGTGTGTACACATGCGATTGATCGATGTCAACTGGCCTAGACTATTTGTCACGACGCATCGTATTGTTTGCTTAAGCAGTATAGCGTCAGCGACATGCAGCTGCATTACGTAATAGGATGCGCATCGCTCAGTAGATACAAAAGGAGAGATTACGCCGGCCATATTACACAAACTTAAGCATTTTACAGAAGCTGAACTTAAGCATTTTTGTGGAGGAAAAAATTTTTTATGGAGCTGGACATCACCTAAAGGCAGGTCAGGTGGAATCTTATTAGGTGTAAGCCTTGATTCTTTTGACATTGCTGAAATATCACATGGCGACTTTTACATAAAGTTTAAGCTTAAAAACAAAGAAGATGGTTTTGAATGGGTCCTTATTGCGGTATATGGTGCGGCACAAAATGAGTACAAGGAGATGTTCCTTACTGAGCTTGTGCACACATGTAGGATTGAGTCCTTACCTTTACTGGTGGGAGGAGATTTTAATATAATAAGGAATCCAAGTGAGAAAAACAATGATAGATATGATGATCGTTGGCCTTTCTTATTTAATGCTGTTATTAATGGGTTGGACTTACGCGAAATCGATCTAGTTGGAAGGCAGTATACTTGGCAAATAGCTTGCCGGTACCTACCTTCGAAAATTGGATAGATGCCTTGTAAGTACGGACTGGGAGTTCAAATATCCAAAAGTAACAGTCGAAGCCATGACAAGAGAAATATCTGACCATACACCTTTAATTCTAGATACGGGGACCCCAGCACATAGTTCAAAGTATATGTTCAAATTTGAACTAGGTTGGCTATTGCGGGATGGTTTCTATGATCTAGTTAAGAATGTATGGCGGAATGAGAAAAGAGGTAACTCTGCTTTGCAAATATGGCAAAATAAAATAAGAAGGCTAAGGCAATATTTAAGGGGATGGGCAAAGAATATGAGTGGTACTTATAAGAAAGAAAAGCAGGAAATACTAGAGATAGTTGGAAAATTGGACAAGAGAGCCGAAACTACATTGTTGTTACCACATGAGGTAGATTTAAAACAATGTTTAAAGGAGCGGCTTGTTCAATTATTAAGAGAAGAAGAAACCAAGTGGTACCAACGCTCGAAAACAGAACAACTTCTAAAGGGAGATATCAACACGAAATATTTTCAGTTGGTAGCTAACGGTAAATATAGGAGAACACGCATTTTTCAACTTGAGGACGGGAATCATATCATACGTGGAGATGATCAGTTGAAATCTTACATAACAAAATACTATCAAGGCCTTTTGGACCTTCCGATAGTAATGATTTCAATTTGATAGAAAATCACCGTGATGATATACCCCAGGTCTCAAGAGAGGAAAATGAACAGTTAATAGAGATGTTCTCAGAGAATGAGGTCAAAGAGGCTATTTTCCAGATGAAACATAACAAAGCACCAGGACCTGATGGCTTCCCTGCAGAGTTTTACCAAGCTTTTTGGGAAGTAATAAAGGAGGATCTGATGGCATTGTTTCATGACTTTCATAATGGAACGCTTCCTTTACATAGCCTTAATTTTGGAATAATTACCTTGCTACCAAAACAAAAGGAGGCGACTCAGATAAAGCAATTTAGACCTATTTGCCTACTAAATGTGAGTTTTAAAAATTTTCACAAAGGTGGCTGTCAATAGGATTATTAGAGTTGCAGATAATCTAGTCAGACCATCCCAAACGGCTTTTATGCCTGGAAGGAACATAATGGAGGGTGTTGTTATCCTACATGAAACAATACACGAGTTGCATCGGAAAAAAATGAATGGGGTTATATTAAAGCTTGATTTTGAAAAAGCTTATGATAAAGTGAAATGGTCCTTTTTACAACAAACTTTGAGAATGAAAGGTTTCTCTAGTAAATGGTGTTCATGGATAGAGAAATTTGTATCTAAAGGAAGCGTGGGTATAAAAGTGAACGATGAGGTAGGACGGTATTTCCAAACAAAAAAAGGACTAAGACAGGGTGATCCTTTATCTCCAGTTTTGTTTAATCTAGTTGTGGATATGTTAGCAATACTCATAGCTAGAGCAAAAGAGGGGGGACAGATCAAAGGCCTTGTGCCTCATTTGGTAGATGACGGCCTTTCTATTTTACAATATGCGGATGATACTATACTTTTTATGGAACATGATATCGAACAAGCCAAACATATGAAACTGCTCTTATGTGCTTTTGAGCAGCTGTCAGGCTTAAAGATAAATTTTCATAAGAGTGAGTTATTCTGCTATGGAGAGGCAAAGGATCACGAGGAGGAATATGTACATCTTTTTGGTTGCGATATGGGTGAATATCCTTTTAGATATCTTGGTATACCAATGCATCACAGGAAGTTAAGTAACAAGGATTGGAAAGTGATAGAAGACAAATTTGAGAAAAAAACTTAGTACTTGGAAAGGTAAGCATTTATCTTATGGTGGTCGTTTGGTGTTAATAAATTCGGTCTTAAGCAGTCTAGCTCTCTTTATGTGTTCTTTTTTTGAAATACCAAAAGGAGTACTTAAGAAACTAGACTATTATAGATCTAGATTCTTCTGGCAAAGTGATGAACACAAAAAGAAGTATAGACTAGCAAGATGGGATATTATTTGCAGGCCAAAAGACCAAGGGGGTTTAGGAATCCTAGACCTCGAGGTACAAAATAAGTGTTTACTGAGTAAATGGTTATATAAATTATTGAATGAAGATGGTCTATGGCAGCAAATGTTGAAAAATAAATATTTGAATAACAAGACTTTGTCCCAAGTACAAGCAAAGCCTGGGGACTCTCACTTCTGGTCGGGGTTGATGGGTATCAAAGATCAATTTTTACAATATGGTTCTTTTATTGTAAAAGATGGCACCCAAACTAGATTCTGGGAGGACAAGTGGCTAGGAAATAGTACTTTAAGGGATGAATTTCCTATTCTATATAATATTGTGAGGAAAAAACATGATACTGTATCTATTGTTTTGGGTTCAACTCCTTTAAATGTTTCTTTCAGAAGAGCTTTAGTAGGAGATAAACTTGTAGCTTGGCATACTCTTGTTGATAAATTGCTAAATGTACAACTAATTGATGAACCAGATATTTTCAAATGGTCTTTACTACCTAATGGAATGTTCACGGTTCAGTCGATGTATGGAGCAATTTTAGATACAAGTATTGTGCTAAACAATAGATATTTGTGGAAAATTAAGATACCTTTGAAGATTAAAGTGTTTCTTTGGTTCTTACATAAAGGAGTAGTTCTAACCAAGGATAATCTAGCTAAAAGAAATTGGAACGGAAACCATAAGTGTTGTTTTTGTAGTAATCTAGAAACTATACAACACCTTTTCTTTGATTGCCAGTTTGCTAGACTTATCTGGAGGTTGATTGAATTTTCTTTTGGGTTTAAACCACCAACTAGTATTACTAACATGTTTAGTACTTGGGTTGGCCGGTTTCAGCCAAGGAAAGAAGTCAAATACTGGTGGGAATAAGTGCTATTTGTTGGGCAATTTGGTTAAGCAGGAATGATGTGGTTTTTGAGAAAAAAACTATACTAACTCCTATGCAGGTAATCTACAGGGGCACGTATTGGATAAGAACATGGTCACTTTTCCAGAAGGAGGAGGGAAGAACTTCCATGCTGAGAGCATGCCGACTTTTGGAGGTAGTCACAATGGATATCTTCGCCAAAAATGGGTGGAAGTTTAGTAATAGGTTATGTTAAGATGAACTGTTTACTATCTTTACACCTCTCGTTTGGTGAGTTTTTATTTGTCCTATGAGGTAGACGGAGTCTACACATAGTGAAAAGTTGTAATAATGAACGGTTAAATCCATTGAAAAATGGAGAGCCCGGGATATTTTCATTTGCTTGATGAAATAGAATTTCCCTTTATCTAAAAAATATTACACAAACTAACCAAACATCAAATCTAGCAAAAAAAAATGTTGTGAGGAGCGATGGGACGACTAATGATGTGATCGTGGTGTCTGTTTTTCTCATTTTATGTTAGTGTGTTCAGTATCTTCCTAATCCGCTCGTGGTTGGAGGAACCCTAATCCGCTCGTGGTGCTTCGGTATCAACAACTGCGAGCTCTTTGGGAAATCGAACCGAACTCAGCCCAATAACTTCTGGCCTGGCCATTAGATTATTTTTTTTTGAGAGACGGCCATTAGATTATTAGGCCAACAGTTCCCTCGGCCTGTTTAGATAGGCCCAGACCAACAGTTCACTCGGCCTGTTCAGAAGGGCCATACATAAACGAGGCCCAAATAATGGTATCCCTTTCTGGGCCTTCACTCTCAAATCTGGCCCAAGTGATTCGACGGCAATGGGCGAGTTTGAGGCCGATAAACGGAAGGATTTTCAATTAGGCCAGGCCTGGCTGTATTAACACCTTTGCGGCCTGCTTCGGCGACGCAGCCCGTATTGAAATGGGAGCGGTTACAGCGCGTAAGACGCGCGTTAGTTGAGCGCGCGTCCTCCGACATTCCTTTTCCGCCGCACCCGGAAAACCAAATCAGGAAGGGACCGATTGCTGTGGCTGCCACGTTCCTGGTGAGAAAAACAACTTTTCTTTCTCACCCATTCTCTTATGGACGCGTGTCCATCTCAATTCTCATGTGTCTGTTGTTTCTACCGATCTAGATAGAGTTGGATAAGATGATGTAAGCGCATTAATTGCCCGCTTTGAAGATTTTAAAATCACATATCTCTCTCATACAAAGTCCATTTTCGATTCTGTTTTCACCATCGTGTTCGTTGCGACGAGGAGAACAAAACAAGATCCCACTTGCTTATGTTTTAACATTTTTTTGCACATGTTAGAATATCACAGAAGTTGCTACGAGATTTGTAACATAAGTTGCTACCATGTAAATAAAAAAAATTATAGCAACATATAAAGTACGTGTAATAGCAATTTGTGTTGTAGGCACGCTATCAACCTCTTTTACATTTACTTGTTACATTTGATTTGATTATGCACAAAAGATAATGTACTTATTTTTTTAGTGCAAATGACCAAAATGCCTTTGATTATTGCATGTTTCTAGTAGTTTCTTTAAGCCTTCCTTAGTAAGGCTCACTAAGGGTAAGTTTGAAGATAATATTTTCGATAAACGTCAAGTATAAAGTTTTTGTAAAGTTGAAAAATGACCAAAGTTTCAAAGTAAACGTAGTCATGATTTTAAATATGGGAACATATCTGGTGGAAACCAACCTCCCGTGCAAACTATGGAAACTTTAATCTCAGCCACACGATGTTGATCCAAAGGTGGCACTTAGGAGAGGTGGGAGGGGTGATTTACAAACTCAGGGGAGGTGGAAGGGGGATTTGCAAAAGCGCATTTACAAATCACCCCTCCCACCTCCTCTGAGCGTCCTCTTGGATCAACATCGTGTGGCTGAGATTAAAGTTTTCATAGTTTGCACGGGAGGTTGGTTTCCACCAGATATGTTCCCTTTAAATATATACTAAGTACATAAATTTTCTCTAATTCAGATATAGTAGCAACTTATGTTTGTATTGTAGTAGTAATATGGGTACATGTAGATTGTGATAATTTTATATAAATTAGCATACATATAAGTTACTATCATAAAATATATTAAAGTTGTTACCCAATATACAACTCGAGTTGCTACCTCAAAATATATTGTGGTTACATTAGTAGCTATCACAATATGTTGAAAGCATTATTTTTGGTGTACCATCATAGGTTGCTATTACAATATAAAACCAGACTTACTACTAAGTCACTTATAGTTAAATTCGTGTAGCAAATTATGATATATATATAGTAGTAACTTATATTAGTAAATAAATTCTTCAAAATATGTACAAATGGAATCTAGTTTTGTTCGTCTCGTTGCGTAGAACATAACGGTGAAAACGAAATAAAAAATGGACGTCGTATAATAGAGTTATGTCTTTTTAAAGTTTTAGATCGCATAGTTAATGTGCTGATGTCAGCATAGTCCTTTTTATCCTTCATATGCGCACTTTCTTACTGGTCCGCGGCTTAGTTTACAATAAAAAGCTCATAGCAACACCGTGCAGGCCTGAGGCCGCGTGGGCCGCGCGTGCAGGGATGCACGCTCTCGCATTAGCGCGTACGGATGCGCAAAAGACTTTCCGTATTGAAATAGTAGTAGCTTCTGTGTGATCCGAACGAGGGAATTGTTGGTTTCGTTTGTGTGAATTTAGCAGTTTTTACAGTGATTTCCATGCTTTTGGAGACTGATTCGTCTTAAGAGGATCGGTGAGTTCAGGATGGTTCATGAACAACACGAATGTCACAGAAAAGCCAAACTGGATGGCCATTAGCACCGGCCAGCCAGCATTAAATCCTGCGATTTTTCTCTGTAGGAAAGTGCTAGAGAGCTGCGGCGTTTGCCGTGTGATATTAAGCACCACAAAGCTACGCCTGCTTTCCAAATCCATGGAAGGATTTACGAACAGGGAAACAAATAAACGGAAAAGAGCCAGATGCGAATAGAGAGAGCAGAGAAGGCAGACGGGAACGATCATAAGGATGGAGAACCGCAGATCAGCGACTTAGTGCAGAAACAAGGCCTCGAAGAGTAGAAGGCTGGTTGATGAGGAAAATGCGGAGCAGTACAACGCCACCAGCCCCTATCCTGCGAGATATGGCGGCGGCGGCGGCGGCGGCGGCGGCGTGCTACGGGAGGCTCGGCTGCTCGGGGGGCGCAGGTGAGAGGAGACATCGGCTTCTTATATAGAGCTGGGCTGGCTAGGGCACAATAATGTACTGGATGGAAGAAAATGTGGGCTGCTCTATCTTTCCGGCCTAAATAGCTCGACCCATTGGGCTGCTAGAGGGTCCATTCAGGCTCGTCCAACCTGTGAAGGTGGTGGTGACAGAAGAAAAAGAACGAACTCGACACTGTATCACCAGACAAGGTCAAGGTCTCGGTCAAAGAAAAGAAAAGACAATAGTTTCAGAAAAGTACTAGTAGTTCAAAAAAATCCAAACAGGGTCAATTTAATTTGTACTATGTTGCTAATCGTTGAACTAGAATGCAATATGAGGGCAAATTTCAAGAATCCTAATTATGAACATAGATTGTACTGTGCGTGTCATAAGGGTAGAGTTTGCGTATGTGCGTTCATAAGGGTGAGTGTACGTGTGTTGTGAGTGTATGAGTTGTACTGTGTAATCGAAAAAAAAAACATAAATTGTACCTATTTTATTCCTGAACATGAATGGTAATGGTATCTAAACTTGAGTTTGGAGGTTTGCACTTATACTGTTATAAACTCGAAGAAACTCCGTGGGGGTTGAAGAAAATGGGACACGCCCAGATCAGTGGCGCCGGCTCTGCAGAAGCGGTTCTGGCGAGCTGTAACCCAACGCGACGTGCAGCGGCAGCTTGGGCGCACCGGCGCCAGAGTCGCACGGCCGAGTCGTCCGGTGTGCCGAGCTGGAAACAGAAGAAGTGGGCACCATCAACTCGAGGACTTCGCCCCGCACCATCAACTCGAGGACTTCGCCGCAGCCACCGCACCGCAGCCTGGCGCCCCTCCTCCGCGATGGCGCCGTCGTCGTCGCCGGCGCCTGCAGCAGCTCGAAGCAGCCGCCGCAGACCACGAACGGCGCGCCGCCCAGGACCGGACGGCAGTGGCCCTTCCGCCGCCGCTCCCTTCGGCCGCCGCCGCCGCTGGACGGCCACGAGGGTCCGACGCCGCTGTCCACGAAATGCAGCGCCCGCCGCGCAAGATGCTGCTCGGTTATCGTGAACACGCCGTGACGCAGGACGCTGGAGTCGGAGCTCCATGGCTGCCTCGTCCGTCGAGACAGCGGCCGGAGCTCGTCGTGCCCGTTGGGGTCAACAAGGCCGCCGTAAAATCGAGCGCTGCGATGGGCGCCATGGCCGAGAGGATGATCGCGCCGAGCTGAACTAAATCCTCCGTATGCGTATGGTGATGACGATGGGCAGGATGGTGCAGGTGCGACGACCCCTTGGCTGTTCGCGTTGAAGTATGAACAATAGTTGAAGCTGTTGAACAATGGAGGCTGATCGCCGTCATCGGTCCTGCTCAGCGAGCGATCGGCTTGTTCCGTCGGCTTTGAATTCTTGCCTGCAGTGCAGATTCAGAAACGGGAACAGAGCACGCAGCACGGACATGAAATGGAGATAATGGCTGGGTTAACAAAGCACCTCTGATTGGAGTCTGGCATTTGCTGCAGCGGAAGATTGCGGCGTCGGGGTTCTTGTACACCATGGCGCGGCAGGACGGGCACCGGCCGAACCGCTTCTTCACCTCCCCTGACTGCATAGCGTCGTCGCGGTTATTCCTTCCTAAGTAAGGTTCAGAGTTTGGTCAGATGGAACACGGCGTGGAAGGTTGGGTTCAGTCTCCAATGGGTTTCAGGAAGGAGGCATCAAAGGACTTTTCAAGCATTTCTCAACAAATTGCTACTTGATTAATCAAACTGTGAACTGGCCTTGATTTTCAGGATGGATAGTTCCGATCAATCAGCGAGACGTTCATGGGAGGACAACTGCACCTTACAGCTGAGGGCTTTTGACAAGTCAACCAATTATGAAGTTGACCGCTTCGGTTGATGGAGTATGGTCAGTTTCAAACAAGGGGTGTGATCAACCTTGTGAGGAAACAAAGAACTGTCAAGAACTAATCAGGCGCCCAGTTAAAAAAAAAGAACTAATCACTCGCTGATAGCTTTCAATAAGTTCAGACAGAGTTTTTTTTTTTACGGAAAATGGCAGGTGTACTGCCCTTGCATTAAGAAGATAATTCAGACAGAGTATGAAAAACTGAGTTTGGACAAAGTTCAGTGTTGTTGTGAAATTCAGGATAGAGGAACGTGCATCCAAAACAAGGGATGAAAAGACTACTAGCTTATTGCAAACCTACAAGAAAACTGCAAGAATGACATGATCAAATGCCAACGCACAAATCAGAGGACGGGAAGAAACTAACGGACAAGCGCACCTGGGTGCCAAACCTGCAGAAACCATGCAAATCGTTCTCGTCTCACTGTCCACTGGGCAACAAAGATCCGAAATTGCGAATGCCTTGGGCAAGATGCTGCTCTGCAATGAGAGACCTGTTTTTGGGTTTCTGAAACTTGAAGGCGCTGCAAGATCTTGGTATAATGGTATGGAACAACACGGAGAAAGAGTCCCTACGTTACTGAGCCAGCAAAGGTACAGGCACCGGAAGAAGTATTTTAGTACGGAGCGTGAGCAGAAGAGGCCATCATTACTCAATTTTGACCCTTGCAAGTTGCAAGAGAAAAGTTCGAATAGCGAAGTAAACTCTATTCTCGAAGAAAAGTTCTCCCACTCTGTATATTGTTTAGATTTCCTTTGACATTCATGCAAAGCAGCAGAGATACCAATATTCTATGATACTCCCTCCATATTTTTATTCCTGACATTAGGACAAGTTGATTAATACAAATTTGTGCTAACTAGCTGGTCTTAACAACAAGAATACAAAAATCATAGGTAGTAGATTTCTAATGCGCTTGAATTTTATTTTTATTTTTATTTTTTTTGATAAAGAGAGTTTCTATTTCATATTTCATCAAGCAAATGAACGGCATCCCGGCTCTAGCTGCATCCAAATATGTATGTAGCCACTTACTGCCAAAGTTTGCACTACGAAGAATACCTCCTCATCTAGCATAGGGTGAAAGAACAAAGAATGGAACGGACATTAAAAAAAAAAACAGATTCAGATTAGGAGCTTGTGAGTTGGGTTGATTGTGTAGAGAAGTACTCCGTAGAAGGCAATTGCAGGAAGATCATACATTGGATAGTCGCCAGTGTGGTTGACCAACACGGACGAGCAACTGGGCAGCCCCTTGCTCACAGGATATCTAGTGCGACCACCTTGGACGACGCTATATAACTTTTTACACTATATATTAAAGCTCTAAGCTAGATTAACCGGAAACATTCCACCTTACATGGATTAATTGAAGCAGAGGTTTGAATGTTTCATGAGAGATAAATTACTAGAGCAACGGGCTGACATTTTACAATCATAGTCTCAGCCGCTTCAACAAGAACTAACTATATAGTGAACTGGATTACTGAACTAAACTGTCCGTCAGAGATAGCTACAGCCCACAGAAGCTGTCAGTACGTACACGAGAGATGAGGTCACAGCACGGTTCCCTGGATCAGCTAGAACCAGCTGCTGGGCTCTTGCACTAGTAGACCCTCATCTGCGCCGCCACCGACCAGACCGGCGATCGGCCGTTGGTCGCGGCGACAAATGCGGTGATCCCTTCGCCGCCCTGTCCGGCACCGGCAGCGGCGTGGCCTGCGACCAAAATTTCCATGAACCGGAAGCCCAGAACTGAATCAGACTAGGTCGATCAGCGATAAGAATCTGACTGACGACGATAAGATCGGGTCATGCATTGACAGGCGTACCTGCTGTTGCGTGGCGGGCGAAAGACTCTGCAAGCATGATGCCAGCCACGGCCCCTGCCAGGAGTAGCACGATGGAGACGGCTCCGACGGCTGCCAGGGCGTAGAAGAGAACGGACAGTGCCTTCCCCCCTGCGATCATTGATGTGCACGCACATTACAAACAGATTACAGATGTTATGCTGCTACATGGATTGGTATATAGAGTAGAGAACAATCAGCCAGACTAGTACCAACTAGCGCCTGAAGCTCTGCATTTCAGTCAGAATTTCAGAGTTTTGTTTTTTCTAATCTAACATTCTAAAGCAACACTACTCTATGATTTCGATGAAAATGTGAAGTTGCAGAACAGCTGGTATGGTATGCATAGATTGATAGATGTAAAAATTAAGGCGTGCGCAGTTAAGTGGTAACCGTTCTTGTTCTCTTCTCTCTGCTTTTCCCATCTTCGTGGACAGAGGAAGCATGGAAATTTTCAGGATTGCCAACCAAATCAACTAGAGATCACTCAAAGAAATGTTGTAAAGAAAGAGAGGATCACTCACAGAGCGATTGTCCCTTGGGCTCGGCCTGGGCCCTGGCGAGGTCGGCCAGCCCCTGCTCGAGTCTGTCGAAGTACGGACGCGCGTCGCCGGCGAGGAACTGGAAGCCGCCGCCCAGTTCGCTGCCGCAGCCGTCGTCGGTGTACGCAAGGAGGCAGCCGTCACGCCAGACGCCGGCGCGGCGGGTGTCGTCGCCGCAGCCCTCGACGACGCCCTCGACGGCGTCGGCGAGGCACCCGAGGCAACCGGCCGGCTCCCCGAAGCAGAGGCCGAACGCGCGCGCGCGGTCGGACCGCAGCGCGGCGAAGCCCGTGGCCGCCGCGGCGGGCGGGAGCGCGGCGAGCAGCGGGGCGAGGCCGGCGCGGAACGCGGCGCCGCCGTCGTCGTCCGCCGCGTCCGGGGCCGCGGCGCACACGATCAGCGACGAGCCGTCGAGGAAGAAGCCGCCGGCGCCGTCGTCGTCCCCGGGCCCGGCCTCGCAGCCGCCGGTCGCGGACAAGCAGGCCCCCAGGACGAGGGCCGCGGCGAGGAGGAGGGCCGGGGCCGTCATCCGGAGCGCCATGGTCGCCTGACGCGAGCTAATGCGCCTCGCCTCGCTGCTGCTTTTGCCGCCGGCTGCGGCTGGGGCGATGTTGGACTGGGGTTTTCGACAGGGAGGAGGAGGAGGGGCGGAGAAGTGGAAGTAGAAGCTCCTGCACTAGTGACTAGTACACGATCAAGCTAGCGTCTTTGGTCACGGGCGAGCGCGTTCGCTCATCATCATCGAGCATCTTTGGCCGGGAGACGGGACGCGTGGTGGGGCCCGACGCGCGAGTGACGTGAGCTCAAAACGGGTGTGGCGAAGGCACTGCTCGCCGTCGTGGCCCATGGCCTTGTTCGAGCAATGCGATGGCGATGTGTTTTACACCTCTCTCTCTCTCTCTCTCTCTCTCTCTTTACCCCAGCTCGCAGCTTCGCGGAAGGGACCGCTCGTGGTGCCTAGCTAGTTAGCCCTGCGCTGCACACATACATAACCTTCAGATTCTCGATCTACGTACACGCGCAGTCCGAAAATCTCGCCATTACAATGCCGAGAATGGCATGGCGTTCGGAGCACGCGTACATCGGTAGTAAAAGCACGGGCGGTGTGATTCCTGCTTGCACTTCTGGCTTACTGGATCCGATCTGCGCCACTGATCTCAGCCGGTTGATGAATCCGTGACCACTCCTGTCGTCGTCGTCGGCCGCGCGGTGAACTCGTTGGCGCCGTGGCGGATGTGCGTCCGTGCCGGCGATTTCGTTCGGCGTGCTCACATCCACAAGGCCGGGACGCGCGCAACATGCATTCCAACCAACATGCCAGGCGGCGGAGGACAGTCTTGTAATTCTCGTGCACACGCACTAGTTGAGCAATCCATCATCATGCTGCTGCGCGCATCCGGGTGCCTCTTTTTTGTTTGCAGTGTGATGAGCCAAACTCGATCGGTTCGGTGGGCGGTGTGGCCCGGCCCGGTACTACAGTAGTTGTGAGGTAAAATCATGTCAAATCGTGAAAAAAAAAAAGAGAGGCGAGTGTTCGTCTATGCGACCTTTTGCTTTCGCGAAAGTGGATGCTGGATTGTAGCTTCGGAAAAGTTGGTTCTGAACCGACTTCGATGTGAATGGTGCACACATCTTTCACTGCATTATTGAACGAAGACAATTCAAGAGTCCGTACGTAAATGAACAACAGATCAGATTATCGATTATTTCTGTAAATATAGCTATATGATCTCACAATGGAATCGTGAAGCAGAGGCTCTAATCTAGCGTTTGATCCTAGAAAGAGATTAATCTAAAGGTGTGAAAAGCATTTGAAATAAGCAGAGAACAAGTCCATCCCGATAACCCGATTGCGTTGCACTAGCAGAAGCTACATGTGGCGAACGAGATCGCAAATGCGAGGAGGACCGAAGGGAAAAAAAAAAGAGGCAATATCGCCATCCCTTTTTACACGTATGAGATAGAGAAGAATGTGTGGCCAGATAGTTTCTGTTTGGATTCATCAACTAGACTTTAGCCGGCAAAAAGAGACCTGAACTTTAGCCAACTCATAGGCTAATATTTAGCTTATTAATCATCCCAGCCCTCCTAAACTCTAAACTTGACTAAAACCAAAGCAAAAGATGACCAGCAGGCCAGCAGAGAAGAGAATGGGAGGAAGCGACGGCGACGCTCGGCAGCGCAGGTGAGTCAACCCCAACCTTCCTCGTTGTTCTCCCCCAACGAATCGAGCATGTCTCCCTTCCTCCCTTACCAACTCACCCCCCATTTGTTGCCTTCTCAATCGGCTATGAATGAGGTCAAGCTCCTCCACGAACATGCCGTGGAGGGCATCTCCTTCATCCCCTACCTTTGAATCCTACAAATCTGAACGCTCCTTAGAAAATTTATGTGATGCACAAACTGAACGGTTCTGTTTCTTTTTGCAGAGTAGCACAAGAAAGCCGGCCAACTGAACTGCTAATAATTCCCCTATTTTTATTTTGGACAGTTTTATGTGTGATGTACTGACTGAGCAGCATTGTAACTTTGTGATGCGACTGTGTGATGCCTTTCTTACAAATATGAAGACTGCATTTGCTATTATGTTGGACTTAATTTTTCACTTGCCATATGGAAAATATTGATGCCATGTTATTGGCTCTATCATGCTCCCGGGATCAACAATTATGCTGCTGGTGTATGACATTTTTATTTTTGGAATATTGCTGCTATTATGATCCTTTTTCTACAATATTCACATGATATTTTATGTTTAAAGTGATATACACACACATATACATTTAAATTTATGCACTAGTTGTCGAGAAAATGATTTCATACATATTGTATAATGATCAAACCTTTCAACATTTCACAATTCAACCATTTGTCCAAACAAGCATTGGAATTGGTTGCTACCCACTGATTCCAACTACCAATTACATGAACATCCAAACAACATAACTGGTATTGCAAGCCATTTCTAATTCAGCTCTGCTTTGGTATTGAACATCCAAACGAAGCCTAAGAGAACAATAAATTTTTTAAAAAATATATTATAATTTCCTCCCAGCAGAGGCTCTTATTTTATTTGCATTGTTGAGAGCATTTCACTGCCTTTTTTATACTTTAGAGAGAATTTAACTGGTTTCGGCTTGCAATTCTTCAGCCCAGGAATACTTCCAATTCTTCAGCCCAAGAACACACTTGGAATTCGCACAACGAACAAACATCCAGGAAATATCATCGGCCCATCTCCCATCCCATGTGGATAACAAACGTTACAAACCTCTGCCTGCCACGTAGCACGTCTCGCAACCTCAGCTCCCTACTCCCTCCACGCCCGTCTCCCGCCAGCTCGGCTTGGCTCCGCCTCCCATGGGATGAGAGCCACTTCCTCCTCGCCATGGCCGCCTCCCTCCTGCCCCGCGCCACCCTCGCCAAGAAGTACCCCGCGGTCCACCGGCACGGTGCCAAGCCCCATACCCAGAGGCTGATCATCAGGTGCGGCGCGGCGGACGACGGTGGCTGGGGAGCCATTATGGACGAGCTCAAGAGCGCGCTGCAAACGGACCCGTCCGGCCCGGTGCCCGCCGACGGCGGCGCGGCCACGATTCCCGACGACCTCGTGTCCCCGCTGCCACTGGACCCATCCGTCCCGGGCCTCCCGGCGGTCGGAGACACGGTCAATGCCGCCGCCGCAGCCGAAGCGGCCGCGTCCAGCTCGGCAGTCGTCGCCAGCGGCAGCGACGCGGCCAGCGCCGGCGGCGCGTCCGCCGCGATCCCAGACGGACTCCTGAGCGCGCTGCAACTGGACGCGTCGAACCCGGCGGTGCGCGCGGCGGGCGGCGCGCTGTCCCGGCTCGACGCGCTCACGTCGGGGCTCTCGGACGCGCAGCGGTGGGCACTGGCCGGGCTCCTCGCGGCGACGTGGCTGTACCTGACGGCGCGGCCCGGAGTGCTGGCCGGCGCCGTGGACGCGTACCTGCTGGCGCCGCTGCAGAGGGCGCTGGACAGCGCGCTGGGCCGGCGGAGCCTCAAGATGAGCGACTTCGTCGTCGGCGAGCGCATCGGGGAGGGATCCTTCGGGGTGGTGTACGCCGGCGCCGTCGTGCCGCGGGACGGCGCCGTTGTCGAGGAGCGCGCCGGCAGGGCGCGGACCAGCCTCCAGAACGACGACAGGTACAAGGAGAAGGTCATACTCAAGAAGGTACTACTGTACTGGCTAATTAGCGACATTGCACTGTGCGATCAGATCAGATCACCCGGTTGAAATTAATTAATGGCGATCGACGACGAGCTGATGATGATGATGATGACGATGATGATGATGCGTGTTGGATGGATTGATTGGTGCAGATCAAGGTGGGGACGAAAGGGGCCAAGGAGTGCGGCGACTACGAGGAGTGGTTCAACTACCGCATGGCGAGGGCGGCGCCGGAGTCGTGCGCGCAGTTCCTCGGGAGCTTTGTTGCCGACAAGACCAAGTCGGAGTTCGTCAAGGGCGGCAAATGGCTCGTCTGGAAGTTTGAGGTAATTCTTCTCTGGTTTGGTTTCAACCAAAACACAATGTGCTTACACAATGCTCAATTTGTGTTGCACTCATTATCCGAGTATCCATGACTAGGCTGATCAGTACGTGAAGATGCATAAACAGTTTACACGGCCTGACAAAAAGAAAATGATTACAGAAATCGGGAAAAAAAAATTATATTGGCCCATGCAGGTCTCGAACCTGCGACCTTCGCGTTATTAGCACGACGCTCTAACCAACTGAGCTAATAGGCCGTTTTGCTGTAAAAGCAACTTATCAAACTAACAAAAGAAATTCTCGCGGTGGCAGGGAGACCGGACGCTGGCCAACTACCTGAGCGACCGCGGTTTCCCGTCGAACCTGGAGCCGCTCATGTTCGGGCGCACGCTGCGTGGGCTGGGCACGCTGGAGCGCGGCGCGCTGGTGGTGAAGCAGGTGATGCGGCAGCTGGTGACGTCGCTGAAGCGCATCCACAGCACCGGCATCGTGCACCGCGACATCAAGCCTTCGAACCTCGTCGTCACCCGGCGCGGGCAGGTGAAGCTCATCGACTTCGGCGCCGCCACCGACCTCCGCATCGGCAAGAACTACGTCCCCGACCGCGCCCTCCTCGACCCGGACTACTGCCCGCCCGAGCTCTACGTCCTCCCCGAGGAGACGCCGCAGCCGCCGCCCGAGCCCATCGCCGCCATCCTCTCCCCCATCCTGTGGCAGGTACGGACGCCTGGTTCCTTCTCTTCTTTCGTTTCTGCTTCTTACCACTCGCACAAGTAATCGATCAGCCATTGATCACTCACCGCTTGCTCTTTGCACTGCAGCTCAACCACCCGGACCTGTTCGACATGTACTCGGCGGGGATCGTGCTGATGCAGATGGCCGTGCCGTCGCTGCGGACGCAGTCGGGGCTCAAGAACTTCAACGCCGAGCTCAGGTCCGCCGGCTACGACCTCAACGTGTGGCGGGAGACCACGCGGCGGCGGCCCGACCTGCAGATCCTGGACCTCGACTCCGGGAGGGGATGGGACCTCGCCACCAAGCTCATCTCGCAGCGGGCCGACGACGGCCGGGGCAGGCTCTCCGCCGCCGCCGCGCTGCGCCACCCGTATTTCCTCCTCGGAGGCGACCAGGCCGCCGCCGTCCTGTCCAAGCTCTCGCTCAGCAAGTAGCTCAGCTAGCGTCGTCCGTCCATCCATGCCTCGTGGCTGGGACCAATAAACTGCACTATCGGCCGTCCACCATTATTCATTGCAGAGTTCTTGGCATGCAATGATCAGCAATGGAGATTTCCAGCTGTACAACTACTCATGTGAGGGTTCAAGAGAGAGGCATCCGGTGACTGGTGTAACGAATTTTTGTTCTGTATGGGATTGCTTCAACATTGTGGTGCAGAGTTTCAAAACACTAGCTAACTTTACATGCCCAGGCGCGTCTGGGCTCAACATTATACTAGAAAAGAAATTCTACTTCCGATGATCAATTCCTCGAACCTAATGTAAGGATTCCCAGGCACAGAGGGCTCATCAACTGAATGCAAAATCATGGGATGCCTCCGTTTCAGATCAGTTGCTTGGCCATGCTCGTAATTCTGATGCTCTACTGACAGAGGAATTGGCCGTCAGTCCTGCTGGCAGTATGGATCGAACTTCTTCTCGAGATCTGCCTGGTTGCCCCCCACCAGCTTGTCGATCTCCTTCTTGTCTCTCATGAATATGAACGTTGGGGTTGCGCGTATGTCGAATTCGGTAACCAGTTCCTGGGGAACCATTTAAAATTGAACTGGTAGTTACATTTCTGTGCTCAATGTAACAAATATGCAGAAGAAAAACAACAATGGGCAAAATCGTGAGTTCTGATGTACCGGCAGTTCGTCGACATCCACAGACACGAAAGCAAGATCTGAATGCTTCAAAGAAAGCTCGGCGAATACTGGAGCAGCATTCCTACATGGTACGCACCATGTTGCACTGAATTTGATGACAATCTGCAGGTGGATACATGTATAACACATGGTTAATCTGCACAGCCTGAACAATTATGCAAGGGCGGTAAAATACATAAGGATGATCTATCTGGTAATTCAGAACATTGACTGGTCTGCTCATGTAGGATGCTTACTGTTTGCCCAAGTTCAGTCGCCTCTTCTAATTTCCGTTGCCAACACCTGTAATCGGGTACGATAGTCACATTCCCGGAGCTGTAATCCAGATGTTCCTCGGCATCTACTTCACTCTGCAAACGAAGCTCCAGAATCTGAGACCTACTACAGGAGAGATCAAACGGAACGAAACGGCAATGCATGATGTGACGAGCAAAAATGTACTGGAGTAGCAAGAGATAATTACGCTTCCACAGCACCCCATTGGTTCGAGGTAATTCTTCAGGATGTCCGGACCCCCCTGGATTCTGCTGGTGGAAAAGAAAGTTCAGTGTTGGTGCCAATTAAAGTAATAAGCAAGGCAAAAAAAAAAACACATCACATGAATTAAAGGTGCTAACCATCAATGGCTAAAGTTGAAATTAATTTGCTCATCTGGAGACTAACAAGAAAATGGCAATGGGTTTGATGATCAAAGGTCATACGCATCAAAATCAAAGGAAGCTACTTGTATGACAAACAGTTATTATTAAGAGATACTATTATCATAGAGTATTGTTGTCCACCCGATCAATTTGTAGAACCAAAGATAGCGTGGATTAAATCACATCATTTAGATTTTTTTTTTTGAGATGACATTATTTAGGTCTCTGGTCGCACATGAAGCATTTTCAATCATGCTCAACAAATTAGGCAGAATAAACAAACCAGGATCCCCACGATTTTTATCTTGAAACATCACTAAATCTAAGAATAATGGTTAGTGTAATTCGGAAACACACTTCAATTTTTTCATACGATTGTGCCGAGACATATTCTGGCGGTTTGTTGGAAACTGGAACCGGCGAAAACATGAAACATTATGATCGTAGCAAATAGGAACAGATGAAAGATGAATTCAACAAATTGGTAGATGGATACATGCATGATGCATACCTGAAGAAACGTCGGAATCTTCACTTTCCGATCGATCGGACCCGACCCAACAGCAACTCCGTTCCCGAGCACAGCTGCCAAGCCAGGCGCGGGAGGCGGCGGAGGACGGCACCCCGGCGGGGGCCAGCGGGCGCGTGGGGGGTGGCTGGCGCCGGGGCTAGGGACGGGAACGAGCAACCGCCATTACCGGGGGCAAAGCTCCTTGACAACCGTTACGTACGGGCACGTTGAAAGAAACGCCCTTCTCGCTAATACCAGCGGCTAAAACCCGTCAAAATCGGGGTGCAAATGGAGCGGCTGGGAGAGAGGGGGATTCATTCATTCACCTTCACCAGGACTGACAAGCAGCACAAGGAAAAGGCGGCCACCGTGGAAGCCCAAAGTTAGCAAGCCTCTCTTATTTGTCATTCGTTTTGGCATTCGAGGTGCTGGGAGAGACGGGCACTCTTCCGGAGCTGGACGGCAAATGATCGCGCGGTGACCAGGCCAGAACGGCGGCCGTCACTGGGCAATGCAACTGCGGCAGCGACGGCGGCCACGCCACGGAACGAGATAGTAGCTGGGTTTTCCGACATGCACATGTGAAATGTAGTGCCCAGTCAACAGGCGACCTCGTATACTTTGCAATTGGTGGCGTAAACGCTTTTCCGGTGCACAGGATTGGACGCTGGACACGTTGGCCAATCTGCAGAACATGTCAACCACGGTGTAAAAACGGCGGCGAATCAGCTTGAAGCACTCATGAGTAGTACTACCTGAGCAAATTCTTCGCCAGCCCAGTATATTCAGAGCGCCTCGAGCATGTTCGATGATGTATCAGATTTGTTGGTCGACATTAACATGACAGATGTTATTCTGGACCAAACCTTACTATTTGAATAATAACATGACATGGACAACACTAAAATAAAGCTGTACCAACTTGAAAATGACCAACAAGAACTCGGGGACACCAACACCAACGAAATAAGCGTCTTTGATAAACATTTTTACCAAGTAGCATCACCGACCTTAAATAAGGAAGTTCCCCAAACAAGCACAGGTGATGAATAGCCATATGCATGTCCGAAAATAGCCGACATTGACTACATTACGATCCTAGATGGATCAGGGATACACACAACCGGCAACAAATCGAAGCAAACAATGGCCCATAAACAATTTTCTTGAGACGACACGTCAAGCGTCGGCATTCAAGCTGGGAAGGCGTTTGTCAGCCCATGGCATATTTCTGCGTCCAGCTGCGGGCTGTCGACTCGTACTTTGGCCTGTCCGTCTTGTACATGTGGGCGATCTCAGGGACAAGAGGATCATCCGGGTTGGGATCAGTCAGAAGGGAACAGATGGAGAGCAAGACCTGGATCATTTGAGCAACACGTTAATAAACAGCATAGCAGCGCTCAATATAATCTTATGATGCTTTCAAAGGGATCAAAAGCTAATACACCATTAACGTGTAATCTTTGACAAAACCTGACACATGTTAGGCCGAATGAAAAACACACTTGTATAGTATTAGCATGTGGATACGACATGTAACTGATGCTTTGAAAGAGTGTCATATAAGTTCCCATCCAACAATGCATTTGTAAAAGCATAGTACAGTAAAGTTGACAAAAAAATGAAACAAACCCTTCCAATCAATTAGATTTCATGAACATCTAAGCATCCTAAAACACTTGTACACTAGCAATAATAATGGTACTGATATCATTGGGCATTTAGCTATACACTTTTTTAAGCAGAGATCAAATCTGAAAAAACAAGAGAGGTATATGCACATATAGAAAAGATGACAAGGATAAGGATTACCTTTGAGATTGTCAAAGCTGGGCTCCATTGTTCTTTAAGAATATCAAGGCATATGCTTCCATTGCTGTTGATATTAGGGTGGAAGACCTTTGTCTTGAAAGACACCTAAAAATCAGATGCCAAAGATTATTCAATAAACATGAATAAATGCACTGGAGTCAAAACAAAAAGAAAAGAAAAGAAGAAGCAATCATAACATGAATGATGGCACCAAATATGTCGCCCAAGAAAGTACTTCAATTGGGAACTCAAAAATGTAGGAACGAGAACAACACTCTATCGTAAACAATCATCCCTGTTCCACAAAACCCTTGATGTACCCATTTTTTTAATGTCAACACGATAACAATCTCATGAGATATTTTATATGCGACTAGTTGGACAGACTTGCATTCTCAGTCATATGCGGACAGCCAAGCATAGCGGCAGCAAACAGAATTATGGTTCTCAATTTTGCATGTCATCAAATGAAATGACCAGTGATACCACCATTTAGCTATTGATAATGTAGTAACAGTATATGTGACTAGTTGGACAGACTTGCATTCTCAGTCATATGCGGACAGCCAAGCATAACACCAGCAAACAGAATTATGATTTCAATTTTTCATGACATCAAATGAAATGACTACATCGATAATGTAGTAACAGTAAGGTGAAACCATCATGTGGAAGAAGAACGAGCAATGATTATGAGCGGGAGAAAACATAAGTGATAGGAGACAAGTCTATCTTGTTATAAAATTTAGCATATCTTGTTATAAAATTTAGCACAGCGGAACACCGGAACATAATTAAACACCCACATTCAAGATATGCAGGACTATAAAACTAAGCAGATCACAAATTACACAATAGCTAAAACAGATAAAGTGAAGAGCAAGTAAGATGTGCATCTTCTATATCCTAACCTTCGGCGGTTTGAACGGGTAGTCCGGTGGGAAATGAATGTTCACTAAAAAAACACCACCAGAATAGGGACTGTCAGGTGGCCCCATAATCGTTGCTTGCCAGTGGAACATGTCCTCACCAGCAGGACCTGGACCATGTACAAAAGAAAGTTGTTGAGATGTGAAGCATTAGGGGGAGGAACGACATAAACTCTGGTAACGTGGCAGACAGATGAAACTGACGTCCAGTGGCAGAAATACATGCACAGTGACATCACATCTAACATTCCACAGTTAAATTAATAACTCAAACCTGCACTGCATGATGTGGGGGGATCTTTCTGCAGGTCCTTGAGCTCCTTAAGGATACGCTTTGATGCCATGGTGAGCTCCTGTTCTTCCATACATCAATAAAGTAAAAAATTAGTTAAGGAGCATATATCGTTATGATAAAATCTGCAATCACATCTGACTGTATATTGCGAAGCAGATTTTGCCAACACAGGATGCATTGGCCCACACACAAACTATTCTATACTCCCTCCGGTTTCACTTTAGAAGACGTTTTGGACATGGGTTACACTACCAAGGCCTAATTAATTGAGATGAAATTTTCCCTGCATACCCTTATTAAATGGCAACTTGGGTCCACTTCATTCACTAGTTGCTCCCGTCCCAACTGGTTGGCTGCGACGGCCCCGAGGCACGACGTCGCGAGTTCAAAGCCCAGCGGCTTCAGGTTTTTTGCGTCGCAGCCAATTGATTTTGCATGGGCCTGTAGCGCGTCGGGGATTTTCGTTCGCGCGTTGCATGGCGCTTTTTGGGGTCCGAAAAATGTGGTCGCGCGCGTTTTTTCCTGGGCGCCTTGTTTCTGTTAGCGGCAAAACGATTTCGCGGTCGTTTTTTTTCCCGGTGGCGCGGTAGTCCGAGTCGTTTCGTTTCCAGTTCGATCCACTACTTAAGGAGCGCGAGCCAGCCAATTTTTTTGCCGTTCGTTTAGCCACTCACGTTTTCTTTTGGTGGCAGCAGTAAGGCCTTTCCTCCTCAAAATTTTTTTGTGCCTTAATATTGGTTCTTATTTGTCATGTTTTCACTATGCATAGTGTTTGATCTTAACGTGCCGGCACCAGATGAAGATCAACCGGTTGATGTTCCCATGGAGGATGCCTTCCCGGGTAGGTTAAGGACATGCAGAATAGAATGTTCCTTTGTTGTGCACGTGTGTTTGTTTGCCTCTTTTCTGATTTTCTTTGTACTATTCGTAGGATTTGATCTTAACATGGAGCCACCACTAGAAGAGCAGCCCGTTGATGTGCCCATGGAGGATGATTTGGCGGGTACTAGTGACCATTGTTTTTTTCTTTGCTCGTCCATTTGTTTATCTCGGTCATGATTTACTTGTAACTTTCCCTAGGATTCGATCTAAACGTTGAGGCAGGTCATGAAGAAGAGAACGTTGATGATCCATTGGATGACGAACATGGTACCTTTTCATCTAAATTATGATTAAAACATGCATAGCCTTGTTTTTTTTTCTTATATTCTTTTTCCTTTTTGGATAGTGCTTGCACAAGACGATGACTTCTACGGGCTAGATTTAAGTGATGGTAGTGATGATGAGGCCGAGCTGGAGGCAAGTGATGATGAAGTCGAGATGGAGGAACCACAGCAAGGTATTTCTTGCAAATATAAGTTCAGTTTTTCTTCTTGCTTTATTTCGATGCATGCCATACCCACAAATGTCTCCTTTACATTATTTAGGTCCTAATAATAGGAGGAAAGAAGCTTCAGATGATGTTAGGAAACAAGTATTTCAAACTTTATTGGCTAGAAGTAACAATGGAGTTTTAGGGAAAAATGAAACAAAAGATGTTGCAGCTCAATCAGGGACGATGACATCGTGCACGGACGCCGGCGCGACGAGCTTCGTGTACTCATCCATCGAACCCTCGTTGACGGACGCCGGCGCGTCCATGGAGCTCTCCTCGATGGACGCCGGCGCGTCCATGGAGCCCTCCTCGATGGACGCCGGCGCGTCCATCGAGCCCTCGTCGACGGACGCCGGCGCGATGAGCTTCGACGGCGAGTCCATGGCAGCAGCGAGCAGCGCGAGGCAGCGAGCAGTGCTAGCGATGGTCACCGTGGCCGAGCAGATGAGCAGCCGGGCGAGCAAGCAAAGCGGAGGCGACGAACTAGCAGAATGGAGCGCGAGCGAGGAGAAAGATGATGGCTGGCGCAGGAGAGGAGACGAGCGGCCGAGCAGAAAAGGAGGGCGAGCCGTTGGGACGTCGTGCGCGTTAAACAAGCGCCGCGGAAGCCAAAGCATCGAAGTTAAAGCAGTGCCTTGGGAACGCACGTCCGCGGGGGCAAAAACGTCCGTATAGTCGATCTCCAGGATAGAACGAACTCCTTTTCAAACATGGCCAAAACGCTGGAACGACTTCTAAAGTGAAACCGGAGGGAGTACTTAACATACACATCAAAGTACTTCCCATGGAGTCCATGCTACAACAAGATCAGCGTTAAACTACCGAATTCTATTTTCCAAACTGACCGCTGACGTTGAGCGACAAGGAA
This sequence comes from Eragrostis nindensis, assembly GCA_012490785.1. Taxonomy (NCBI): domain Eukaryota; kingdom Viridiplantae; phylum Streptophyta; class Magnoliopsida; order Poales; family Poaceae; genus Eragrostis; species Eragrostis nindensis. Next base: position 46,608 of record JAAXCT010001504.1, on the reverse strand, counting down.
TATTGCAACTCTGACTACTGATGAGAAAACTAATTCATAGTTCTAAGATTATCAAGCCTAAGCATCCTACAGTTGAAGCCAAGCCCAACATCAGAAATACATTAGAGTCAGGAAAACATATGAACAATCCGACGTATAGTGATGTACCGAAGTTCACATGGCTTAGATGCATACAACATGCAGGACGGGATCAAGTTAAGCTACTAGTAAAGCAAAACAGGTCCGGCTCATGAGGAATCAAACGTAATTGGTTCCTAATTGCAAACTACTGCACAATAAACACTACAACGAAATCACCGCAGAAATTCAGGCCGCGCAGATCGACCCCAAGCCCTGCACAAGCGATCCTGCTGGGCTACAGAAGACGGTAACCACACGAAGGACCTCATCCGTCTACCACCGCATAAAATTGATCTCGAGCTAACAGCCGTGAAACACCAAGCCACGAACGCGCAAGATCAGGCTCCAGCACCGATCGCCCGACCATCAAGCAGCAACGCGCACCGAGCCGAGCTCCACCCAACCAAACCCCACGAAACCATGAACCTATCGCCCCCGATGCCGCCGCACCCCGCGCCGAAACCCGCACCAAAGCGCAGATCTACCGGCAGCAGCCGCGCCAACCAGAACGGGGCGGAAACAGCACCGAAAACTCGATGGAAAAAACAAAAGCGCGCACCGACGGGGCCGGATCCGGATCGGGAGGGGGAAGAGCTCACCCGCGCCGATCTGATCGGAAGCAACGGTCACAGGGAAAAAAAACACGCGGAAAAGCGGAGGCGATGGCTTCCACCTTTTCGCAGCGCGAGACGAGAGGTTGAGGACGGCGAGAGGAGAGAGAGAGGGACCTGTTTTTCTTTTTCTTTTCTTTTTCTCTCGTCCGGCCCCGGGGTCCTCGCTTGTGGTGCTGGTGCCGGTTCGTGCGTGCGTGCTAGACGGGTTTCAAAACGGGACAACGGGTCCGGGCCGGTATTTATAGTTTTCCCGGGCCGGGCGCGCTGGGGCTCGGAAGGTTCGTCGTCGGCTTGGCGCCTGCTGGTCTTCTTTATTTTCAGTTTTTTCTGGTGAGAGGAAATGTCAGGGGTGAGAAAAGGGAATCTGGATGATCGAGTTAAGAACTCGGGTTTAGGTGAGGTGATTGTTTATTCACATGTGGAGTTAGATTCCAACGACCCAGGATCTACCCTCCTCCTACCATTGATATGAAAGTGGTATTTTGTTGGTTTTCAGAAAGTAAAACGAAATGCTCAGATTTGCTGGCCTCGTCCTGTTTTTGAAGCCATCATTGTTATCCGAGTTTTTTTAACCATCTTTTAGCTGAGTTCAAATAAACATATCGTTTGCACAATCAAATCGAGTGCGAACTATATTTGTTGGGGCCATCCGGCCAAGGTTTAGAAAATCTGAGCTCAAAAAACTTACGGCATATTCCGACGAAGGAAACATTCAGTGAAACAAACGTAGTACGTCCCACAGAGAGTAAACTGGAGTAGACCTTGCAACGTCGATGTTGAGATTCTTAGGTTAGCAGTACGCGTTCTTGTCTGACTTAGCAAGTTCTTACGCGTAACGCTACTGTTTTTCTACTGCAGTACGCACGCTTTGGCGTCAAGATACAGAAGGGGGCCTTTCTTGGCTTTCCTAAAACCAGGACCCCGCTTCCAACGCGATTACTATAATTACAGGATTATCTAGAGAACGTAATAACACGCAGTTCAGCAGAGCTAAAACAAATGGATGAATGGAGCCACACGGTTTGGCCCTGCCCCACCTGATAAAAACGTTGAAAAAGACATGTGAAGTTGAAAATGTCGACATTGTGGACCACTCTGGAAGTCTGGATCCGATCCAAGAATCCATAGACGATGCACGCGTTTGGGTCAATTCTGTTGACGAGACCCTTTTTTGTCTCAAATTTCTAACTAAGGCAGCAATGTATTTATTTCCGTCAGTCTCAGTAGCGATATTGAACTAGTCAGACTCGTAGGCCGATATGTACATCCAAAGCTTATATTGCTGAATCAAAGTGCGGAAGACTGCACTAGACATTTTTTAAGCTTGGTCTCAGATACAGGGCATTCCACCCGGGAGTAACTGATACTATTACGCAACTGATGCACCAATCAGTTTCGCGCAAGGGTTTAAAATGTTCAGTAAAGGGGACACAGCATACTAAGAGAAACAGAGTGATCTTGCTCCCACACAAGGTTTAGTTTGACAAGTGGCAGAAACAGAATGCTCATTCGATAAATCAAACTTCAAATATTGTCTCAAATTGAACCGGACCACAACGACAAATAAACACTCTGCGATGATGGGCGGGGCTAGAGATCAAACATCACGATGGTTACCATCATGGAACTAAGAATGAAAATCAAATTCACTAAAGGATGATCAGAAATCAACAGCACAGCTTCACTGAACGCACTAAACACAGAGCTGTTAACTTTCCAGGCAGAACCTGTAAAACCTATTTCGTCTAGATGGCATGTTACTGCTGTGCTTATCAGGTGACTTAGAAGGGTCACTCCCTGGGCTTGTCCTCAGGGGACGTCCTCGTCTCCGAGTAGGAGTTTCGGATCTCTTCGATCCTACTGACCACCTCCTCCATCACAGGCCGCTGGTCAGGGACAACAGCAACACATGCCATTGCAACCTGAAGCAGCTGTACCATCTCATCCTCGACGTTCGGGTGCCTTAACAAGTCGACATCGAAAACCTCTGAAGTCCATTCTTCTCGAACCACCGATTGCACCCATCTGGGGAGGTGTTCAATGTAGTCCTCACGACCGGGGGATCTAAGAGGTGCTTTACCTGTTAGCATCTCAAGGAGCAGTACACCAAAGCTGTAGACATCGGATTTCTGTGTTGGTTTCTTTGTCTCCAGGACCTCAGGTGCACGATACCCGATGAGCCGTGGGTGAACATGAGGTGGAGCCATAAGCTGGGCAAGGCCAAACTCGATAACACAAGCACTGAGTTCCTGTGAAATAAGGATGTTATTTGACTTGATGTTCCCGTGGATGAATTTCCCACCACCCTCGGCATGAAGATAAGCCATCCCGCGTGCAGCACCCAGAGCTATTTTTACTCTCGTCTCCCAGTCCAATGGAGTTCTTCCAGTAGCTTTATTCCCTGCAAATTTAGCATATAATTTTTTTCAACAAAAATACAGATAATGAACAAGTTAGCCATACTTTTCAGTAACAAGTTAGTAAAATGGGTTTAAATGGAAAGGCCACAAAGCAAGGCTTCACACTGCAGGTACTTAATTACATTCTGCTGATCAGGTCCGTTAAAAATCCTGATTGGCCAGCTAAATTAGTTGTAGTTAAGCAAATCAGAAAGAATTTACACTCGCTGCAAATAGGATGAAATAGAAATATAACCCCTCATGTTCCACTTAAACGTTTTGCAGGCCATCACTAAGTTCAAATCAATGGCGATGGTTTAGACTTGAATAATAGATATGCAACACGCCAACACCATCACTAAGCACATTGGAGCTACATCCACACCCAACTTGTTCAGTAAAAGATTAGCCACGTAGGTTCTGGGCTGCTGGCAGACATCAAGTTCGGTATAGCTCTCAAGCACTATGGGGTACCGCTTACTTATATTGAATAGGTTGCCAAGGCCAGAAAATACAAAAAGCACAAATCAGTTCTCATACTGTTCATGGAAACTACAGAAGACTTGTGGGAACTGAGGAAGTTATATGCTGAAATCATACAAAACTTCAACATGTTTTCTCTTCAGAAGAAGAAGAATAACCAAGCGCCTAAAGGTATTTTCATTAAATATCCTATTCAGATAAATGACCAATCCAAATGCAATAGCTTATCGTAAGCTACAAGCTACAGATTCATGTATATCTAGAGTTTAACTGATCGTTCACTTTAAAAGTTCTACAGAATTAGTCAACATAATATTTCCTCATTATGCCAGAATACAAGTATTCAACTGCAGAATTGAGCCTTTGAATTCTGATTTGTACATAAGCTTCTACAACAACAGAATACAGGAAAGGTTGTCCTTCAGCACTATTAGTTCTTTAACTCTGACTTGCAATGAGATTGTTAAGCTATCAAAGCACCCAAAAGGCATTGGATATTTTTTGCTCAAGCAGCACCCATAGTCAAGAAGCACTATTTCAGTTATCTATATTTCCAAGTTAAGCTCAGCATTAACCCAATCAAGTTCAGGCTATAATTTTGATAGGCAATGGCATTGTTAATATTCAAAGACGATTTGAAGTAAGGACTAAGGAGCGTACCATGCAAAGCAGAAGAAAGGCTACCCAGCTGGACATAATCATACACCAATAGCTTCTCATCCTTGGAGTAATAGTAAGCACGCAACGGGACAACGTTCTGATGCTGGCCAACCTTGCCAATTAGCTCCATCTGCTGTTCGAAGTCCCTTTTTCCTGCCACCACTTCCTTTAATCTCTTGACCACAACTGTTGTGCCATCCTCTAGAGTTGCTTTGTAGGTAGTTCCGTAACTTCCTTTACCAAGAACTTCAGCTGAAGCTCTTAGCAGATCCTCCAAGTCAAAATTATATGAACATCCTTCAAAGAAAAACAACTTGTTTCTCTCTGCTTCTTGAATACCGCTGCTGTATTCTCCCTTGGATTTTTCTGCCCTTCCACCTGCAGCAGCCTTTCCTTTGGATGAAGATGCTGCTGCACCAGACTCTGCGCTATTCATTCTTCTGAAGATGCATAAGAAGATGATGATAATCAAAATCAATAACGCTACTCCTCCTCCAGCAATTATTGCAATTTTGACACCAAGGCTAAGCTTGTTCCAGAAGCTTCTGGTGTTTTGGGATGATGGTGATATTGGAGAAGGAGAAGGTGAGGTTCCTGGACATGGTTCCAATGGCAATCCACAAAGAAAGGCATTGCCCAAGAAAGAACTGGCTGGGAACTTCTGCAAGGAAGGTGGTATAGGCCCACTCAGGTTATTGTTGCTTAAATTCAAATGCCTCAATTTGGGTAGCTGAAAGTCAGGGATGGGCCCAGAAAGAGAGTTGTTCTGGAGAAGCAATGCAGTCAGTTCTGTGATATTTTGCACTTGCAATGGGATTTCTCCCATGAATGAGTTGTACGACAGGTCTAAGAATGTTAGATTGGAAGATAGTGAACTTGGTATAATCCCGGTTAAGTTATTGTGCTGAACATATAGAGAATGCAGAGAAGGAATGGATGCAACATCAGCAGGGAGACTAACAGAAAGACGATTGGATCTAAGGCTTAACACCTCTAGTGCATCAAGTTTGCCAAGTATGCCCGAAGGGATAGGACCAAAGAGCCCAATTGCAGGTAGCCGGACTTCACGCACACGCTTCCCATCACGTGTGCATGTAATCCCAACCCAGGATGTGCAGATTGGGGTTGTGCGGGTCCAGTTCAGCTTCCTGCCATGGGGAACTGATGCAGCAAATGCAAGAAGTGCCTGCTTATCAGATCGGAGGTCAGCACCTCTGGCACAAGGAAGGTGCGTGAAGAAGAAGGAAAAAGAAAGAAAAACTATCAGCTTGAGATGCCACATTGTTAGGATCTGACTGAAGAAGAGTTATAATCCAAGAGTCCTCATCTTCAACGACGCATCACTCCTGCCATATAAAAGAAAAGGAAACAAAGTCAACAATACGCTATAGTGGTTCATGATTTCGAGAGCTAAGATAACAGTGTAAAACTTCAGGTCTTTCAAGCGTAAAAAAGGGAAGAAATGCAACGGAATTTGAACAATAGATATATTGCTGGAAGTTCTGTTATTCAAATAGTGTTGCATTGAATCATGCCATTTCTGGTACCGCAAAAGAACAACAGCAAGTATTGTGAGACTAAATGGGACTTGCCACACAATTATGTAGGAATAGTTAGTAAAAATAAAAGTACAGCCTACTTTGGAAATTCCAACATATTTAATGGCCACTGCCCTTATCTACTCCAAACATATATTTTATCACAATGAGGAACAGAAATTTTGCATCGCAACTACTACTTCTGGTACTAATAAATAATAATGGCAAGTATTGTGAGACTAATAGGGTCTTGACTCTTGACACATAACTACTGTGTACAACTGTACTAGGAGTAGTTAGTAACCTACAAAAGCACAGCTTTCTTTGGAAACTCCAACATATTTAATTGCCACTGCCCTTGGATATCTTTTATCATCTGAGGAACTTATATTTTGCATCGCAACCACTTTGTCATCACTAGCACAGAAAGGTGGTATATGCTCAATCTTGGAATGAATCATAAATTCATGAGATAATGACAAACTGCTGCCAGCATTGATGCTTGCAGGGGCCATCATACTCAACTGCCATAGCAACCTCCTCTCTGAAATTGGACTACTAAAATGAAGCAAAAACAGAATCTCAAATCCCATCTTCTCTTTAGCCTCAACTGAAAGATCCAAAGCCAAACAAATCTACGGGTTTTGAGTTCTTTTGTAAAAGGCCAGCAAGGATCATGTGCCATCATACCTCTTTAACCTTTTCTGAAAAGGATAGCTCCACTGTATTAACAAAATAGCCACCGCGCCTAAACAACGGGGCTTGGTCAGTAACCAGAAAGGACGGAAGGGTAGTGACAAAACACAACTCCTACAGGACTTCCAGAGGGGAGGCACGGCACGTTGGTGGACTACCTAGCACATGTGTAACTTACAAAGGACACCTAACCTGGACTCAAATATCACACCTAATGCAGTTGTTTTCTCAAGGATCGAATGCTTTGGAAAAAGGGCGTCAGCACGAAACCAAAAGTCCAGCACATAAAGGCAGGTGGTCTCAGCTGCAAGAAACCAAAGGGAAGAGAGGGTTTCCAGGCAGGTGGGCTCTGCCCATTGATGGAGGCGATCATGGGCAGCACGGCACAGCAAGGAGGCATCGCAGGCTCCACGCCATAGGACAAATGCAAAGAGTTATCACTGTCTGAACACCCCCAAATGACAGATGCAACAGCAGTGGTTGTAACAGTAGATTATTAAGAGCCCACACATCCGATGTTCCCCTGCCAGTGGATGCATCAAGCTTGGGATTTGCGCATGTAAAAGCTGACACAACTTGCAAGTTGCAGTGTTGTAAAACATATCTGACCTACTTCTAATGCATAAATCTTCAGTTTCTATTTGTTTACAACATCATGTTTCCATTTTTCTTTACACGAATGGCACTATCAAATCATCACCACACTGGTTTAAAAGTTGTTAATTCACTACCACATCATCAGATGAAGGTAACAGTGGCTGTGTAGATTTTCCTTATTTTTTTTTGAGCAATTAGATTTCGTTTCAGAAAAACAGTGGCTGTGTAGATTCGAACTGCCCAAAGACTCCTCTAGTCTGCCAACAAAAGCGCAATTCTAGTGCATTCTCTTTCCCCTTTCCTAAAGACAAAAAAGCACGCACGCATCGCCAAACCATAACGTGTTTTAACAAAGCTCGATTTGCCTTTTTTTTTTTCCTTTCCCTGCAACACTATTTTAGAGAACGCAACAACGGACTGTATTACATTACACCAAACAATCGTTTTCACGGTTCGCAGTAACTGAAAGAGAACAAAAAAGAACTCTGAATTACGCCATACCTCGAAGAAGAACCGTCCCTAAGCCGGAATCCTGGCGCCGGGGGCGACCTCCATTCGCGCCGTGCGGCAGCAATCCGGGACTGGAAGAACCAACGCCGGGGGGCGAGGAGAATTCCGCCCGCCCTTCACGACGTCACCAAACTAAGAAACGAACCGCCGTCCCGTCTCGGAGTCGCCGCCCGCCTCAGGATCGAGCCTTCCGCCCGGCGCCTAGGGCCAGCCGCGCCAAGAAGACGGCCTGATCCGCCGCGGCAACAACCGGCATTCCCCCCCGCGCCGGCCGACCACCGCCCTCCGCCGTCCGCCTCCTCCCCCTCACTGCCGGCGAGCTGGGCTCTCTCTCTCTCTCTCTCTCCCCTTCTCCCTCACTGACCCCACCACCGAGCACGTCACCTGTGGCAGTTGCGGGCGGGCGCAGTGATGCTGAAGCCGCGGGAAGAGGGAAGAGTGTGCGGGTTGCGCGCGCGCGGGCGCCTGCCTGTGTGTTCGTGCTGTCTGTGCGCAGCAAACTAGCTGTGCGTTCAAGAGAAGTGTGCGCGAGCCGAGCCGAGCCCCGGCGCGATGGGTTTTAGTTTAGGAGAGCGGAGGATGCCAAGTGACGGATCTGCCCCTGCTCGCGGGGGAGCGAGCGAGTGGTCACGCGCGGCGAGCGTTGGCGTGGGACCCACACAACCCAGCGCGGCGCCGTGGCTGGGGAGGGACGGAGCCTTGCTCTCCCTGACATGTGGGCCAGGACACGAACGTGGCGCCGTGGCTGGGGAGGGACGGAGCCTTGCTCTCCCTGACATGTGGGCCAGGACACGAACGTTGGTAGGAGTACAGTTGTTTGCGCGGTGCTTCGTGGCGGTTGTTCATTATTGTAGCAAATGCTGCTAGTTCAGCAATTACGTACTGGCTTTGATGACGAAAGTGTTTAGTTATTAGACAATTAGTGCATCGAGTACTCCTACTCAGGTACGGATGCTTGGGATGTAAACAACGGACAGATAGAAACGTACATTAATCCGTATAAGGTAGTAGTACTAGCTGACAAGTGGACCGTGGTTCCCAACGTATAGAACATGTACGGAGTACGGTTGCAACTGTGGGCCGTGGCTATCTGAATTTTTATCAGTTCATTCTGCTTTGATAGTGGAAGTTCTAGAGTTTCTTCGTGAGAGGACACTGTAAATCAAGCACTGGATCACTTGTTTTTCAGAGTAAAAAATGCTTGTTTTTCAGAGTAAAAAATGGGTTAATGGCTGCCCCCTGATAGGAATTAATATCCGTTCCGCTGCTAGTAGCTGCGCTTACACGCATAGATAGGATAGGTCGTCCTCGCGATGCATTGATCGAGCATCCATAATGATGCAACTAACTGCCTTGAGATCGATCTTGCCATCACGGTTCGAAAGACAGTTTTGTGCAAACATGGTTCAACCATGCACAGTGCTGGTCTCAGCACATGGAGTACCGACGGACAGCCATGACGACGCAACTTCTTTTTTTATTTCCCGCTATGCTACTACCAGGTTCTATCGTCATGTCTTTGCTGCTTGCGCTAGCTCTACGCTTTTCCGGTATGTATACCATAACTTTTGAGCAGGCGTGGCCAGACCAGCTAGGCAGCAATACCGGATCGTCATAAAATTCAGGGAGAAGTGGCCAGTTTCTGCCGGGGCGCCCTTTGCTTCAGAACCTCTCGCCTTTTCTGCATTCGCTGATCAGAAAAGCAAAGCTGGGAAAGACGATCCATGTGGTTGGTAGAGTGGTTGCGAACGCTGCTGCAGCCTTCTTGCTCGATCGATCGGGTCCCCGTGGCCCAAGCAAGCACAGCCCTGCCAGTCTGAAGTGAACATGAGCGCTGCGGCGTTGTTTGGTTTTGCCCACGTCAGTAGTCATCATGGTGGTGCACGCAACGCGCGGGGCGCCTGCCTGTCCTCGATGGCTGACGTTTGCCGGTCGACGAGGTCTCTCACGTACGCGAGACCGACCCGGCAACGCCCACGCCGCCAGCGACTGACGGGTGCGGTCACCACATGGCCGCGTGTGGTGGCCGCGCGCGGAAGACGGTGGATGACGCGGCGTGTGACGGTGTGAGAGAAATCAGAGTCGCATGTGATCGTCGGCCTGATGCAACGGTGTTGTCCTACACTACTCTCCTGCTACTGCTGGATGCACTGGCTCGTGGATTTTGTGTGGATCGGTAGCCTGTCCAACCGGCCTACGAGAACCATAGAATTGCAACCGAGAACCATAGAATTGCAACGCGGCTTTTGCAGTTCTGTCATCGTGGAAATGGCCGTAGTGGTCGGCGGCCTGCGCTGCTATGAAATGGTGGGATTCCTCTCCGGCTCATGGGCCTAGCTTCTTGTGCAGTCGCGCACCCATGCATCGGCACCGAGAGTCCGAGACGGGAGTCCAGATCCTGGCGCGCCGGGCGCGTGGCTCTACAGACTACAGCATCGCGGCAACTCGCTCCGCCCGCAGCATGACACCGCGCTCCATGCCGCAATTCCATGACCGCGTCTTGTGCAGTTGTGCTGCAGAATCGGGCTGGATGCTCCTCAACTCTAGCGCGCCGGGCCGTCGTCCGAACGAAAGGAGTCCAAGCCAGCCCATGAACTCTCTCAGCCGCCGGACTCCTAATTAGCTGCTCTGTCACTGTTCTTCTCCAAGCTTATTAGCTGCTGTCAGAAACGGCGTGCTTTGCTTCAGTGCACTGCTCCGGCATCAAGTCCATCCGGCAGAAGAATCAAGTTGCAAGATCAGCAAATAACACGAGTATCCACCAAGGCCATTACAACAACTTACAAATCTTTCCTGTTTCCGTTCTTTCATATTCTTCTCTGCCCAGTACAAAACAATTCGTGGCAAGTGGAAACCCAATCTCCAGGTGACAAATTATGGGACGGGGAAGTGCAGAAGTAACCAGAACCAACCAATTACAGAACTGATGAAAAAATCGCATAATAAACATCTCGAAACGCAAAGGCACCCGAACAAGAGGAGAGCAAGCAACAATCTGAGAACTTTACAAGCAGCTATCGGGTGTGTCATAGCGGGCTGAACGGCTCCGGCAGCGGCTCGAACCGGTGGTCGAACAGCGGGCTCTGGTCGGGCTTGTCGTCCAGGCCGTGCAGCCAGCTCGTGTTCCTCACGTCCTCCCGCAGCAGCATCGCCTCGTACCGCGAGCTGCCGTACATGTCCAGCTCGCTCAGGGTGTCCTTGGTCCCGATGCTCGCTCTGTCCGGCGAAGCCGTGGAGCTGCCGCCGTTGCGCGAGAGGGCTCCGTTCGAGTCCCCTGAAAGGTGTCCGTTCACGCTGCTTGCGTTGTCAGCGTAGTGCCGGTCGCCGTTTGAGACGATATGCCCAGGGTCTGACACTCGGGCTGGGCGGCCTTTGTTACCAGCCGAGCGGATGCTTTGGGGAAAGAGGGATGCGCCACGGATGCCACCCAAGTTTTGCCGAATGTCCTGTCACCAATAGCAGTAAGTTAGAGTAGCTTCTTTGAACAGAATTTTGAGCGTTTGCAATTTGAGAGACACCGCAGCTCTAATCTATTTACAAACCGCCCGAGCTATCATCTATGAAACATTTCAACTACTAAACCAAAATAATATCTAAAAGACCTCAGCTCACTACTTACAAATGCAAAATGCAAGTTTCCGTCATTTTTTATCCGAACAAGTCAAATATCACAACACAACATTTTGCTACTCAGATTAGTACAACATTTTTCAATCAGTTCTTTATCTGGATTCCCCATTTTGGTTTTATATCAACTGAGGGTATTACTACAAGCAGTAGCATACCTTCAGAAAAAAGGGAAAAAAGAAAATCAGACTACCTATATTCTTAAACCATCTGAACATTCACATGCCATAGCTGATTTCTCTGTCGTGAAAACTGAAATGCACTGTAACGTTTTCTAAAGCCACAATCGTGACAAATTGAAAATGTAACATTTTTTAAAGCCGCACACGTGACAATTTAACAAGATACAAAAGACTGAATTTCGACAGGTCCAGAATAAAACCAATGTTTCAAAAGTGGAATAAGAAGGTACTCAGTCCTTAAAAATACAACATTGAAAAAAATGCAGGATGTTAGCTGATGTAAACACAGGGAACATACCATGTGCTTGATTGCCATGTCAAGTGACCTCTTTGATATTGACCTCCCAAATCCATTATCTGTGCCTGTAACAGACCGCGAGAGTCTATTTGTTTGACTGTCCACAACGGACCTTTCAGCCTGTCGATTTTGGTGTCCATTTGTGAGAGGAGTCCTTGATGGTGCATCAGAAAATTTACTTCGATTCACAGCAGGCACAGCAACCTTCTTCACAGGAGCCGAGGAAGCTGAATGTTCAGTATTTGGGGTTGATCTTACTCCTAAAGCCATTCCTGGCCGTGATCTGCCAGCAGATAGTGGTCTTTCAGGCAATTTCGTCCTTAGATTTGGTGGAGTTTCATTTGGGAAGTCAGGGATATCAAGTGGCCGCACTGGAGCTCGAGGTCGTGGATTTGGAGAACTAGGACGAGATGAGGGAGCAGATGAAGGTGCTGAGTTCCGCCCACTACTGGCCGAAGATCGGTTGACAGACGTAAAGCTGCTGATGCTGGAACCCCGTCCAACAGAAGGTGAGCGACCAATAGTTGGGGCCGATGAACGAGTTGCTGGCTGGCGTGTTGGTGTAGATGATCGTGAGCTGGAACGGCTAATTGAAGGAATTGAACTTGAGGACAGTGAGGTGGCACGGCTTATCCCATTAACATTGCCAGAGGATGACCCTGGCCTGCTTATAGTACCAACTGATGAGCTTGTTCGGCTCATTGCATGAGTTGGACCAGAAGATGAATTTGACATAATACGGGACCGAGAATTTGGCGTTGATGGCCTTGAACTTTGTGTGGATGTGGACTTGACAGCAGCTGAGTCAGTTGACGCGTTGGGGGCTGTTTGACGGGTCCTTGATGGAGTAGATGGCCGAGTTTTGGCTGGTGTAGATGGACGAGTTTTAACAGGAGTCGAGGATCTAGCAGGCACAGGACGTGAAGCTGGAATGGATTGCTTTGGTGCAGCTACAGTACTGCTTCGCCTGCTTGGGGTTGTAGGTCTTGAACTGACTGATGAAATGCTTGTATTGAGAACTGATGTCCTGTTGTTGCCTGACATGAGAGTGGATTGAATAGATGGTCGGCTGACAGAGTTACTTCTTGCTGGTCTAGTGGGAACAGTTGAATACCCATTCTCTGTTTGAGATGCTGAAAGCTGCAATAACATAAAATAGTTAATGAGCAGCAGAACTTAAGTGATATGGTAATTGTTCCAAGAGGGGGAAAAAAAAAGTGCCCAGCAATTATATATTTTTTATGTAGATAAAGAAGCAAGACTTGTTTATTGTCGAGCTTCCTACTTTCCTGATTAACTAGTATTAAAACCAAAATTAACCTTACTAAATAAGTTATACTGCCTTTTCTGTACTACCTCACTAGTATACCATTTCACAATATATTTGAGATATGCTTCAACAGATAGTATATGATCGATATTTAAGGTGAAAGCTACATCGACACCCACGCCCACACACCTACAAAGGAAATGAACTGGCAAGCAAGAGTGCAAATCATTTGCAGATCACAGCGCTTCAGAACGTCAACTACATCTGATAAATTCTTTTTGCTGAGGCTATATACTCCCTCTGTATTTAATTTCTTGACGTTAAGACAACTTAGATAGTGCAACTTTACACTAACTTTATTGTCCTAACGTCAATGAATGAAAAACGGAGGGAGTATCTCATTAGTTCAATAAATTCTACCAGAAACAGTTAATCAAAAAGCTCTACAACAAACCTACAGCTCATGATTCCAAGAAAACAGTTGCTTCAAATACAAATGGTAAAATTTGCAGGTGAAAATCTTTAATGATCATAAATTCGATGTTTAAACACAAATATGAAACATACCCTTGACGATCTAGTAGTCGAGGATGATCTAGTCACAGTGCGCTTTGGCAATACATTCGAGGGCGGTGTTTTCTCAGCAACTTCCAGTGCAGGAACACGTGGTGTCCCAGGCGGAGTTAGAAGCCTAAAAGTACAACACAACACACCAAGTCAATTTACAGTCACATGCTAACATGCATTAAGAAAATAATTGATGAGGCAAGAAACCAGCGACTAGCATGTAAATAACCAAACAAATCAACGGCCATTATTCACCATCAGAGATCAGAAATCCTCATTACTATAATGTAAGAAAACATGGGAATGGTATATTTGACTGGGAACAACACAACAGGCACTCGTTTTGCAGCATGCTCATGTCAACGCCCACTAAATTGGCCTTATCAAATGCACCAGGCCTACCTCACCAACAATAAGATTCTACAAAAAAAAAAGGATTTTATTTCATTCTTTCCGCTATGCTTCTTCCGCGAGAGACAAAATTGTGTCAAACTGTTAATATGTGTTGATGTCAATTAACAGGCCCCGAATTGGCATAGCAAAGGCAGAGCCGACACACGAAAATCAACATAAATTGAATATCTGATGTTCCAACTTTGGTTTGCACAGCGACTCATTTCCTCCCAACAACCACCACCGGCAGCACTACTACCACCAAGGAAATCTTCAGCCAAACAATCACATCCGTCACAACAACCACCACCTAGAAACCAATATGATTATGGCAATACGATGCTCTAAGAGATCAAGCTACCACACTCACTCGGAGCAGCGATTCCCGGAGCAGGCCAGCTCAAGCCAACCTAGCCCCATCTTTATTGGACGCGATGGAGCTTCACTCATTCAAAACAGCGATCCGTACAGTACAAACCCATCTCCAAGGGAGGCCAATTGGAGGCAATCCACGGGGAAATACAGCCCTTGTACTGCATTTTAACCTCCCTCTTCATTTAATACGGTGCAGAGATGTAAAAAAAAATCTGGAATCACCGATATAGGGAAATAGGCAAAGAGCAAGCAGGTAAGTCGACACTGACCAGTCGTAGTCGTTCTTCCCGATCTCCGAACCCAGCAGGTCCTCCATCTCGGAGCACGGCACCTTGGTCACACGGCAACAAATCCCCAAACAGAAAGTCAGCAACGAACCTCGGAACCGTACTGAAGCATTGGCCAGACCGATGCGGATGCCTCACCTCCCGCTGCTGGCAGGCGGGCGCAGATCCGGCTAAGCGGCCAGACGCGCCGGATCCGGAAGCAAAGTTTCCAGAAGCTTCGGCCCGACGCCTCCCCTTCTCTTCCAGCAGCCAATGCCGCTTCCTCCCTCCAGCGCAGTGGCCGGGCGGGAGGGCTACCGTGCTGGAATCCCTCTGGACAACCCTTTTCGCTCCCCGCGGCGGCGACGGGGGATCCCGGGAGGCGGTGCGGCGCTGGAGAGGGGGATGCGTGGGAGAGCGTGAGCTCTGCGCCTCCCTACTCTGCGCTGTGATGTCCCAGCCTTTGTTTTGTTTAGCCGCAAAGGCCCGCGACCCCCGCGGGACGACGGGGCCCGCGTGTCAGCGGCCGGTTCGCTGGGCGGAGGCGGGGGCGCCAGGAGAAACCGGCGCGGATAGGTCGTGCGGGGAGGCGCCGTCTGACGTGTGGGTCCCTTGCATCCCCGGGACCACATGTCGGCAGGAGTGACCTGATCCATAAGCTAATTACGTTGCGCTAGTGACGGTCGGGAACGGCGGTGATGCCGTAATTATTGCGGCGGTCAGAGTAATCGAGCGGTCGGTCAGTGGACGGATGGATGATTTGCCGCTTGATGCAGGCAAATCCGTGAAGCCGCAGGCTGGCAAGATCAAGCCCACGCCGCGGTCAAATGCGGGCAACGTGCACCAGCTCCAGCTCGCTCGCCGGGGGAGCTGGATCCTGGGCGGCGCACGTGCGACCGCGTCGCCGTTCCGCGGCTCGTCCGATCAGGGAACGGGCGTCCGAGATACTCCCTCCTTTCCTTTTTTCTTGTCGTTAGGACAGAGGTTTTAGTTCAAAAATGAACTAAGTTGCTTGTCTGAACGACATCAAAATAAGATCGGAGGTAGTAGTATGTTTTTTTTTGAGACCAACGGGCGTCCGAGATGTGCTCCACGCTTTACTTCGCTGCACGGTGACCTTCTTCTCTGGTGGTGGTGGCTCTCGCGATAGATCTGGATCGAGCAGAGCTGAGAGTACGTCACCTGCCTCCTTTTCTGCAGTGCGTGCGTTACGCACGAACTGTTATCGAACGTGAGGCCTGGGTCCTCGGATCTTTGGCCGGGAACGGCGTGCTTCGAGGAGGGCGCTGTGCGGCAGCGCAATTATTCATGTAAACGCATGTGGCCTCGCCTCCTGCCCCAGCTGCTGCATGATGCACACTTGCACAGTGATAGATGGTGTGGACTTGTGGTCTCAGGTCCGGTGCATGCCTGGCCTGGCGTGCCCTGACACAAGGAATTTTCATCAGACAAGATCTCGATTTTCCGGTAACGTTGGGTTGTGTTCGTCCTTGGTGCAGTACGGGGAGACTTCCTCGGATGCCAAATGTTGGTGCACTCGTTTTGTCACGGGTTCTGTGTCCTGGTCTGTCGTCCACGGAAAAGAAGAAGATCCTGCGTCAGAAACAAGAGAGAAGGTACGCGTGCTGATAGCATGCAGGCAGGCAGGTTTGGTGCGGCGCCCGTCTGGGTTTCGGAGGCGGGAGGGCAAACGGCAACGGCCTCGATCGCGCGCGGCGGTTGGGCGATGGCGACCGGCGGTGGTTGCGGCGTCGCCATGGACCGGCACGGGCACTGTGCTGCGATCTGGGGCAATCTGGGCGCTGTGCAGGATGCATGCATATGCATTTTGCTCACCGCGTTGCTCCTCCGTCTCATCTCCATCTCGCCAGGAACCGCGCTGTGCCGAACGTACGCTACGCACGGTCCGTGGTCACGCCCGCGGCTCGTCATCTCGTTAGGTGCAGGCAGGTGGTCCTCGAAAAGGGGTACGTAAAAGGTAAGTGTTCAGAAGTGGCAAACTGGCGCAAATGTAACAACGCCCAGCTAGTCAATACCATCTGAAGCTCGCAGCTTCGGTCCATCTGTTGCAAGGCTCTCAAGCAGTACAGTCTTTGTTCACTTTTGCGAAGATGCATCAGATCGTAGCAGTTCAGAAAAATTCAGGACATCCAAGCGACGTGGATAGTGAGGAGGTCTCAGGAGAGGACGCAACAGTAGTACCAACTTGTGCAACTTACAAACAGTTATGCATGTAGGATTAGCAACAATCATAATATAAAAAACTAGAATACAAAAATATCTGCTGATCGATGCTGATGAAGGGAATCCCTACCAGTACTCCGTGCCGTGAACCGCTGGCTCCTGATGTCAAGCTTCTCGGGAGGGTACACGTAACATGCCGTCTGCACATGCCATGCGTTCCGGGATGATCCCCACCTATCCCCATCTGTAATGCTGCACGGTCGTATGCTCTTACGAACTGTCTGTACCGAAGGACAGCGCAATCAAGCGCATTGTTTGTCCTTCGACGGCTTCAAATGGAGTATACTACCGGGGAGAGACGGTTCAAGTTGTCTTTGGACTTCAAGCTGTCAGTAGAAGCGGAATTTCAGCTATACCAAATGGATAAGGTCCTAACGTGTCCAGGGGCCTGATGCATCTGCTCACCAGTCATCAGAGTCAGGACACTTTTACCTGAATTATGTTATAATATGAGATCTATATATCCACCGATTTATCCCTCTTAGTCCAAAGGCACAATCAGATCGCCACTGTATTTGATTACTTGTGTAGCGCATGCCATTTTATATGTTTCCATATGTTTTTTGGGTAAACTTTTTCCAGGTGTCCAACTTGATTGGCAAATGATGCTGCATCCGTAGAAGAGTGCTAGTACAACTCTAGTAAACTACCCTCAATCAAATACTTTACCTAACATAAAAATGTCAAGGGCAATAAGATTTAGGCCCTGTTTTTTCACCGGAAAGGAAAAGCAAAAGCGACACCTTAGCTGTTGATCGATGGAGGATTAGTTGAAGAATGATGGTGCCTGCACGTACCATTTTGCTTGAAACGACACATTAATCATTTGTGCTTGTGTGCAATTCACTTTTCGAACATCCAAGCAATATTCATCTCCAGCTATCTTGCCTCCTCTAGCTGCAGTAAACTAAACACCAGCTCACTACCTTGAGCATTTCATGGCTATTCAAGGCTGGTAGAGTAGGTATCCATGAGATATTTAGTCCAACAAAACAAAAAGGCCACAAGCACAGGAGTTCATCCGTTTTACCTAATAAAGAACTATTCAATGTAAACTCAAACAACCGACAATTACATAAGTTGGCAATAAATCTTCATTCAGGACACACATTGAAGGGAAAAGGAAAGTTGATATCCTTGACCACAGCACAAACTGTAATACTTCTGAGGCCCTCGTACATCTCACTATGCATAAGGTTCACATGTAGTGAAATACTGAACATACCAATTTCCTCTTCGTTTTCCTTTTAGGAAAATACTACTGAGTGTACAAACAATACATTCCACTTTAACAAAAGCATCAAGAGTACGACAACTATTACAATAGCACTAACAGCAAACTTGACTATTGTGTTGTAGTATGAAGGATAATCTCAACTTTATTCAATTCACCAAACCTAACAGCAACACACCTTTGGTTAAAGGGCCAATGATTTACACACTAATTCTCTTTGCATTCCTGAACAATGCCAGCATGAGTGAGCAAAGCCCACGGATGAATGATAAACTCCCACAAGAACACAAATAGAATCATTTCAGACCAGAAGTTTGCAATCTCCGTCCACCATCTTGAATAATCTGTTATGCTTCCCAACTGCTTACCAAGATTTGCTCCTTTCACAACAATAGTCTCCTTTAGTTATCTCATATCTTTAGTTACCAGGTATTGGTCTTGCAAAATCCTTTCCCCTCCCAGGAATTCTCATATTTCCTTTCCACCCAATCAGTATTGTTTTTGTATCCCACTGGTGATCTCGTAGTCATTCTGGAATACACACAAACCAAGTATGCACAATATATTGACAGTTGTTCCTAGCATCACGGTGGATTAGATGATCCTATTGTTCTTGGATCCAACTCAAGCGGTGCAATTACGAAGTAGCTAGTAGCTATATGCCAAATCAATATTGAGTGAGTCTCTTGCCATTTCCACGAGAATCGTTGAACAAGACCACCATTTCTTGCTAGTGAGGATAGTCCATTAGATAGCTGACCTTACTAGCTTTCACAGACTGCACAATTAATTTCTGCTTTGTGATCATTTACCAAGACCCGAGTCTTCTCTTGATCTTGAAGATACATGATATTTGCCCGATCTACTGAAAATTTTCAGGTTTCTTATATGAAGATTGCCTTGAAAAGACCCGATTCTCTCATACCGACCAACCGATGTAATTCTGCATAGAAAGGAAGTGCCCTCTCAATGGATTCATTTATTTTGCCACTGGAGATCGCTGATGATACTTTACCGGTTTAACCTAGTATGAGCTCTGTATGAGCTGCACGATATCCACCGCTGCCGCCACCGAGGATGATGGACAACAAGCCTCGCAGACCTAGCATGAGCACTGCTGGGGCACCGGAATTTCCTCAAACACCTAGCGCGCAAAGGGTGCCCGCACGATCACACCGAACCCCAGACCATGAAAATTCCTTAACAACTACCCCTATGACACAGGTGTTCACAAACCCATAGGGCATTGCGTACTGTAGAATGTAGAGAAGAAAACCTGACCAGCATCACGGCGAATCAAGCAACAGGTAGGAAGAAATGGCCGGGTGCATACCACCACCACGTACACGTCCTCCGCGCGGTGTGCCTGGCGAGGTCGGCTGTCGTGGCTGAGAAGCCTGACGAGGATGGCGACTCCAGCGGCTCTTACGTGCGCGATGCCTCCATTTCTGAATCTGATTGCCCAGCGCACCGCCGGCCGGCAGAAAGGGAGAAGAGCGGCCGTTCCTTCTAACCAGATCGATTTCAGGGGGTTATGTGTAAATAGTTGGATCGCGAATAATAATCGCGATACAATTATTTGCAAAATACCTCCTATTTTGGATCGCAAACCAATTATTTGCAAAATACCTTCTGTTTTGTTTTGGATCGTGATTAATAGTCGCGGTCCAAAACAGGGACTTTTATGTAAAGTTTTGGATCACGATTAATGACCACGATCCAATAGAGGGTGATTGTGAATATATTCCAACCGGCGACCTTGCAGCCGGCTTGGCCGCGCTGCCGCCGCCAACCTCCACTAGCTCGGCCGCCATGCGACCCGCGCTCGACCTCCGATGGATTCAATCGACTGGAGGCTGGCATCGTACACGCGCGCGCCGCTTGCGGACCTTGATACTCCAGTCACTCCTCCGAGATGATGATGCTTGAACGACGGCGGCGGCGGCGGAGGCGCGTCGGAGACGAGACGACACATGCTGGGCCGAACATCTCCCTGTCAAAAGGGTCGAAGCGGGTGATCATTGCGACCACGGCCCAGATGATTGGGGATCTAGCGGAGCCCATGCCAATCAGAGAGCCAAATTTTTGCTCAAAAAAGAAAAGAAAAGAAAAAAGCAGAGCGCCAAATTTGGCGCGGAAGGCAACGACCAGTTCCCACCTCTCATCATCAGTACCCGTACTCTCATGCATAGATCCGAACTCTGCGTAGGCAGGGCCTCCCTCTCTGTTTTCTCTTTCCTTCGCCTCCTCCATCCAAGGAGAAAACAAATTCACGACACACGCAGAAAGCTTGAGGCAAATTCGATCTCTCGCTCGAGGAAACAAGCACTCGATTGGCCGGAGAAACCAAAGGCACGCACGACGATCGAGTGAGAGTTGAGCCGCCAAGATGAACGATGCCGACGTTGGGAAGCAGGTCCAGCAGATGGTCCGGTTTATCCTGCAGGAGGCCGAGGAGAAAGCCAGCGAGATCAGTGTTGCCGCAGAGGAGGTAAACGTTGCCCCAATTGGCCTCTCTCTCTACACATCTCGAGATCTCAAATGTTGCTTTTCCGTTGTTTCGAATCCCATTTTTCATGGCGAGACCATGGGTTATCGATTCATCACATTCTCGCATCGACATCATTGACATCACATTCACATTTTGGCGTATGTGTATCATCTGCAGGAGTTCAACATAGAGAAGCTGCAGCTGGTGGAGTCGGAGAAGAAGCGGGTGAGGCAGGACTACGAGCGCAAGGAGAAGCAGGTGGACGTCCGCCGGAAGATGTGAGCAGCAGATCAACCCAACCCATCAGATCCTTCGTTCATCCATCTACCTTAATTTCCTCCCCTGCTTGAATAATCAATCCATCACGCACGCACACACGCAGCGAGTACTCGACGCAGCTGAACGCGGCGCGCATCGAGGTGCTGCAGGCGCAGGACGCCGCCGTGTCCCGGATGAAGGAGAGCGCCGCCGAGGCGCTGCTCCGCGTGACCAAGGACGCCGCCGCCTACAAGAAGGTGCTCCGGGCCTGATCGTGCAGAGCCTGCTGCGCATGCGGGAGCCGTCGCTGCTGCTGCGGTGCCGGGAGGCGGACCGCGGCATGGTGGAGGCCGTGCTGGAGGCGGCCAAGAAGGAGTACGCCGAGAAGGCCAAGGTCAACCACCCCAAGGTCATCATCGACGGCAAGGTCTACCTCCCGCCGCAGAAGACCGCCCGCGACGCGCACGGGCCGTCATGGTAAATCAGTCCATGTCTCCCTCCATCGCTAATTAAGCAAAAGAAACTGTATTTTTTGTTTTTGCTGATGATGATCCGGGTGATCGATGATGAACAGCTCCGGAGGCATCGTGCTTGCATCGCAGGACGGCAAGATCGTCTGCGACAACACGCTGGACGCGAGGCTGAACGTTTCGTTCAGGCAGAAGCTCCCCGAGGTACGCTCTTGCAACGCAGTCTGTGCACTCTCGGTTCGGCTGTGCAGTGAAATTTTTACATGTTTTTGTATTATCTTGCAGATCAGGAAGAAGCTCTACAGTCAGCAAGTGTCCTAATACTTTTTTCGAACTCTTTCATTCTGGAATAAATCAGAAGTGACTCCTGTTAAGTTTATTTTGAGGATTGGTTTCCTAGTAGTACTAATTTGAAATTAGACCTCATTTCTTGGTTAGCAATGCTCAAAACAAAGCTGTGTGCATTTGTGCAATGTTCCACTCAGAAAAAAAAAGTGCTAGTCAATTGTGACAAAGGATGAACGTTGTCATCACTGTAGTTTCTCTTCTCTCTCTCTCTCTCTTTTGAGGCGCAGTTTCACTTTTCTCAACAAGACAATTCTTTTCCTTTTTTTTTGAGATGGAACAAGACGATTCTTTCTTGCACGCAACATGCATTTGTTTTTTTTAGATTACACAGTACAACTCAGACACTCACAACGCACGCACACTCACCCTATGAACACACATACACAAACCCTACCCCTATGAGCATCTTCGAAGATTGAGCCGGCAAATCTAGAGATACGAAGTCACCACTGACACCTCGCTGTCGACGAGAGCGTCGCCTACCACTGAAAGCACAAATGCCGTTAAATCCTTGAAAATTCGCTCCCACAGAGAGTCGAACCCAAGACCTAAGAGATGTTACTCGGATGCCTTAACCACTAGACCAAGACTCCTTTCACATGCAACATGCATATGTCACTTCGAATGTAACGGACTCGAAATTTTCCTGTGGCTGATGTTTGTTGGGCTTCAACGCTCGCCGGCCCAGAAGTTAGCCGCCGCCGCCGTCGCCGCCGCGGCTCCTCAGTCACACAACTCACACGACCTTATCCACCACCCCACTCCGACGACTTTCCGCGAGCTCTCTCCGACTCACTCGTAACGCATGTCCCATACCCCCTTCGCTCGCCTCCTCCTCCCCGGTGACGCGCGCGTGAGCTCACCGGAGCGCTCGCCAAAGATGGCGCTCGCCTTCGCCGCCGCTCCGTCCTCCTCCGTGTAAGGATTCCCGCTCCTCCGTACTCTGTTTCTCTGACTCCGGAGGCTGCCTTGCCTTCCTCCTCGGGACTCGGCGTCCCCGCGTCCCGATTGCGTTCTGTTTGAAGCGCTGATTCTCGTTTTGCCAGTTCCTTGTTCAGACGCGGTGCTTGCTTCCCCGCGGCGTGCCATTTCGAAGCGCGGAGTGCGGTTGGCACGGCCAGGTTTCTTCGTTATCGGGCGGAAGGTATGATACCCTCACCCATGCGCCGCTTCCGGCGTTGCAGCGCCATATCCGGATGTGGCAATGGGTAGTTGGATCTCTCACGAAGCTAATGCGTCCTTTCATCAGTTTGTTTGTCACACACGAGCACAATGTTAATTTGGCACAATCACACTTAACAGTAGTATGTGGTAATCCGGCGCTATGTATGTTTGCCACTCGCTAGCTTCTCTTGAGATTATTTATTGTTCTATAAGCTTGGTAACTTGTTTTTGTAATTGTTCAAGAAAAAAGAGCTGCTTATTTGCTACTAGTAAATTAATACCTAAATATGTAGCATGATTTCATTCAGCGAAAAGACGGTCTGCAGCGGCTTGGCCCTTGAAGGCTGGTTTGTGGGACTCCCTCAGATCCGGGTAAAGTACATTGTGTTTTTATGTACCCTTGCTGACGCTTCATCTCGACTAACATATTAGGTTCTATGTTTTCGTATACTACGAGATGTGTTTTTAAATAAAAAGTTGTAGTTCAGAAAATTCATGCCTTCATGAAAAGGGTAAACAAAAAATTTCAAATGATGTGGAGGATTAATGAGAGAATGATATTTTTTTTTGAAGTAAGAGAATGATAATTTGGAACAGCTATTAATTCACATATATCAGTAGATAGCAATATGAAGATCTCATGAGACCAAATCATGGTGTTAGAAAGGAATTTGTGTCTGCCAGAGACTGTAATTCAGTATTTTTTTTTCCAATTTCTCCCTGTTAGCTGAAATTATCTAGTCACTTCCCATTTTTAGCCATAAACCAGGGAATACCTCAACCTTATGCTGAACATAGCCTCAACATGCATAAACTTTTTTGTTATGTGTAGTTCTCTGCCATAAACGAGGGAATTCCTATAGTATTGCATGGCGCTCCTTCGGAATATAATCTTTTGGTGAAGATGCAGTGTAGTTGTTTTCTTTTGCAGATTCGTGAAAAATAATAACAGCACACAAACAGTAGAGCCGCCATCAACACCACTTGAAGTGGAAGAACCTGTGCCTGAGGAACTCGTACTTCTTGAAAGGACACTACCGGATGATCGCACAGAACAGATTATATTTTCATCGTCTGGCGATGTTGATATATATGATCTCGAAGCCTTGTGTGATAAGGTGATCTTTACCCAAAGTACCTAATATTTCTTGCATTGTTAGGTTACAACTTACAATCAATGGTTTGATCTGTCCAAATAATGATGTAAAACTGTTACAAAGATTTAGACTTCTTCCTGTAACAAATGCTCATGTTTGAAATGTTGATCTCATAGGTAGGATGGCCGCGCCGACCTCTATCAAAAATAGCAGCATCCTTAAGAAACAGCTACTTGGTTGCTACACTACATTCAGTAATTAGGTCTTCAAGTACAGGTATTCGCATCACCGTCTGATTATTACAGGCTCTTCAGCGGAAGTTGAAGCACGTGTCCTAATCTGGACGTTATTTGCAGAAATTCATTTTTCTAGATGATGAACATCTTAGTGTACTTGTAGAAGTTATTTGACAGAGGGAGAAGAGAAGAAACTACTGATCGGTATGGCGCGAGCAACTTCAGACCATGCCTTCAATGCTACAATTTGGGATGTCCTTGTTGATCCTTCATATCAGGTTAGCCAATGATCTTTGCTGTTCGAGATTTTTTTTTTTTTTGGCTGTTTTGCATTGTGTCAATCCTAGCACGCAATTCTGCATGCTAAAGTTAAAGAAGGGGGTTTGTTAAAAAACCTTCGACTTACAACTATTTCAGGGTCAAGGTCTTGGCAAAGCACTCATGGAGAAAGTAATCCGTACTTTGCTCCAAAGAGACATCAACAACATTACACTGTTTGCAGATAATAAAGGTACAGATATTGAACTTAAGGGCTCTGTTTATCCTTGCACCTTGACTTCATCAAAACACTTATTAATATTGGAAGTCAGCAAAATGAGTTTTCATCATTACTTTGCTATGGATGGTGATCATGAACAATCATAAAGAGCAACACAGCGATATACAAACAATATTTCACTGGTTTCATCTTTATATTCCTTCGACTTGGTTTATTGCAGTTATAGATTTCTACAAGAACCTGGGATTCGAAGTTGACCCTCAAGGCATCAAAGGCATGTTCTGGTACCCGAAATTATAGTGCAATTTCCCCCGGATGGTTCATCCAAGATCCGTACATGAAATATCTCCCATCCTGAACGGGTAATGTCAGGCTGGAGGGGCAGCTCAGTACTCCACGACTCCACGCGAAGCTGATCATTCTTCGCACTTCATGCTGGCAAAAAGCATCGCGCACGGCTTACCTCGGCTCAACTTGTCCGATGTAACGATAACTCTGACGAATGATGCTATTAGCAATATATGGCTTTCAGACTGTTTATTCATCTGTATGTATTCATCAGCTCATGTACAAGCTGTAAGTCTGGATGTTGGGCAGAAATTGCTCTCCATGTAGCATTCATTCCAGAACGGACTTGTTTGGTCTCAATTTTGAGTCGCCGTTTACTTCGACCACCTGGACGTGCCCATCGGTGTGCTCGTCTACCTGATGTTTACCTGTGAGGCTGCTGCTGTTGTGTTCGTCCCATTTTCCCGTGAAAAAGATATTTCGTGAACGACTTGCTGAATCTGATGCCAGCACCGTGCTTATCTCGTCGGTCACCCGTTTGAGTCGGTCGTCGAAGCGCTCTCGGGGATGATGGCAAAACCATTGATTGTACCATGGCGTCGACGTCACTTCTATCGGTATCGCATTTGTATCGTCAACGACAAGCTGCTGGTAGTCAGCGCGCGAGCTCTTGACCGGATGTAAAGCGGTGGTGGCTAGGATAGCCATTCAGTTCAGGTACCCGTGTTGTAGAGGCCGTTCCAAACTAGTCACCTTGATCCTCAGCAATCAGCATTCATGAGCCAAGGAAAAAAAAGTGTACAGAACACGATACAGAATTTAAGTTCCCAGATATTTGGCCAAAATCCTTCGTATATTCTGTTGACGTCAGAAGAATTCGATGGTCCTCTTTCTGTGTGTGCACGGTGGTGGAACGGCGTGGGTGGTGAAGGTTTTCCCCGTGTCCCTTTCGCGGTTTCGTCCGAACAGGAAAGTGCTGAAACCGATCGAAGACGACGCAGGTGAAAGAAATGTGTGTGGCGTCGTGTGCATAGCTATTCCGTGTCGTTAAACATGGTTGGTTGTGCGATCCAATCGACGAGGCTAGCGTGGAATGTCGCGAACGGGTTGGAGTTTTGGATGTTATTTTGATTGGGATGGTCACGACTACTCCTACGTGAACGTGTATTTGCTGTACATTTGCGCTGCAAGAAACGAGAGCTGGCAGCTAACCCACTTGCTTTGTTTGATTGCTAACATGTTTTCTGCGGTTATTTTGATTTATACGTCTTGATTGAGTGGAGATCACAGTAGAGCTACTATGTCAGAGTACCGTCACACGCTGTTCCCCGAAGAATCCGGGTGGGGACGCGCGTGCTGCCACCGTTTGTCAAATCCCACATCAATTAAGTTAAACAACTACTGTATACAATAAATCTTGTTCTTTCAGTGTCGACATCGTGGGGACGGACAGATTCACTCAGCACCACCGTCACGTTAATGGCTTATGCAGCTGCATCAACGTTGACGGCAGTGATCAGTGGACACGATCGAAGTGGTAGTTTTCAATCCTCTCAACTTAGCAAGGGGACAAAGGGGAAAAGAGCAGAGGGTTTCCTGGCTTTCCTGCGTTGCTCACTGCCGTTCCAAAGTTCACGCATGCTGCGATCAAGGTGAAAACTTTTGGTTTTCTTTTGGATAGCTGTCTATCCCAGTATACTCACCCAAAAGAATTTGTCTTGCATAGGCACTAAAGCGCATTACGGCATTAATTAAGTTGGACATTTTTTGACTTAGTGCAGCTGCAGCATTATCGGTTCGTGAACATATAATCAATCTTGTTATAACCCCAGGTGAAACCTTTTCGATAGCTTTATTATCCCAGTAAACTCTCATCCAAAAGATATTTTCCATGCAGAGTCACTAGGGCACATTAGTTGGCCATTTTTGACTAACGCAACCCCCCAGCATTATCGGTTCATGCACAGCATAAGTACCGAAAAAGCAAAGGGAAGGTGAAAGAATTCCAATTCCTTCTTCAGAATCGCTTTACGCCGAGCCGTTAATTAATTTAATATCCGCCACTAAGCTGTGCGCTTGACTTCCGTGCCCGGCATGCGTCTCTGCCGATCTCGCCAGTCCAGCAAAGTCTCCGCGGGTCGCCGTCGTCAGACAACGCAAAAGTTTTTGGAGGTGCCTGATTTTTTTTGGCGTGCATGGTGGCTGTGCTTCCAAGGCAGATCAGTGCCGACTTCAGCTGCTGCTGGCTGGAGTTGAAGTGAAGTACGGCGCTTGACTTGTTGACTTATTGGTCCTTAACCATCCCTTTTTCTTTTAATTTTGCCTGCATCATTTGTCCTTATTGTCCAAATTTTCCTTTTCTACCTGTTACTGTTTGTGGAACATGACCGGCAATTTGGGTCCCAGGAATAAGCGAGAAAGGATCGTAGGACGCGTTCGTTGCACCTCTCTCTAAAGTTTAGACCTGTCACATTAAAGAAAATCTTACTATTTAAGAATATTTTTATTCATTTAATGACAAAACCTATGTCACGATCCCTCCTCTAAATCACGAGACGAATCTAATGAGCCTAATTAATCTATGTTTTGCTACAGTGATGCTACCGTAACTATCTTCTAATCACACCTTAATTACTCTCATTAGATTCGTCTCGCGAATTTGAATGGAGTCCTGAAATTAGTTTTGTCATTAAACTTTATTTGTAATTACAATATTCGTTACAAAAACCCTGTAAAGTTTAGACCCCATGCAACGAACACACCCGTAGTTTGGTTTGGCTTTGGAGGTAGGAGTATCATCACAAGGCTTTTCCGTAAAAATTCTATCTTTTCCTCTCTTTTTGTATCATAAAGTGATTCACTCTGATTGATTTTGTCTCCCAGTTTGAAATTGTCACTGCAACTGCACGCGCCATAGTTCATTCTTTGAGGTCTTATTTTGGACCCGGAAATCTCGCGAAAATTATTCAGCAAGACGAAATCAAACCACTCTACTTGCCTGCTAGAAAAAGGTTTCCGACGAGGAAAGCTCCACGGCTGCAACATCCGGGGCGCGGGCTTTTCTCCTCAATCCATCATCCCTCCCTCCCACCACCCTATAAAAACGCGCGTCGCGACGGCGGGGCCGCCCACTCGCCTCAGACTTGAGCTGTAGCACTAGCAGTAGCAGCAGGCCGCGGGTGACCCAACCCGGCAAGAACAGCAGAGCGGCCGGACTCGCTCGCTTCGCGTGCCCCGTCCTGGCGGGCGCTGAAGTAAGCGAGCGGATAGGATCAGGGGAGGAAGGCCGCGTTCTCACTCGCCCCGCCACTTCTCCGCTGAGGACTGAAGCGTCGTCTTCTCCGCCGCCATTTTCTTGGCTTGCCGAGAGTCGAGAGAAGAGCAGAGGCTTTTCGGTTTGAGGTGAGTTCTTTCCTCAAATCCCTTCCTTTGCCGTTTGATTTACACTCTAGACCACGTATGTTCTGCAAATTCCTGTACTTGTTCAGCTCTTCAGTCAGTTGTCTCTTCTCTCCCTCATTGCTTCATGCCCTGAACAAGTTTCCTGGGTTGTTTCTGGTGTTGTCTCAAGTCTTGACATTTCTGTTTGTTATTCCCGAGAGGAAAAATTGGTGTGGCTTTGTCAGTGCTTCAGCCATCAGCGCCTCCAGAGTTTTAGTTGGCATGTCGCGATTGCAAAATTAGGAAATTGTTGTCATCAGTGTGGTTGAATTAATTGTCAGCGAAGCCGAGTTATACATACGCAAAGCTCATCGCCTTCTCTTTGGCTCCAAAAAGGGGCTGTTTGGTTTGATCGCTCAGCCGAGGCATACCTGCCCCTCCGTTATTTTTATTTTGAGCAGAGGACAGTTGGGCCATACAAGTTGTTAGAACTGTGGTTGGTGTGCACAACAGCGTGTCATGTGACTGTAGTATCATGTAGCCCATCTGGTCCTTATCATCCCTTGCATTTAAATATCTTGCAAGTTTAACTATTTTTCCCCCTGATCGTACTGTCGGCGTCATGAGGAATGATGGTAGTACTAATCATGACATGCTGTTATTACATGGATTCAAGCAGCGGTCTCTTTTTCTGGATATGAATTGAATTTTTGCAATTTCTCTGCTCAGGATATGACAGCCTGATTCTAACTATCTCGGAGGAATGGCCAAGTTTGGAGGTGTCCTCTGTGCAGCCATCTTGGTTGTGCTGCTCGCTTGCTTGGATGTTACATGGGGGCAAGATACCGACCCATCAGAGAGTAATTTCTGCCTGCAAAACACTTCTTTTTCATTATGCTAATGTTCTTTTTATGAGAATCTTTAACTTTGCTGCTACTGAATGTTTTCTTCCCACATTGCAGTCAATGCGCTCAGGGCTATCAAGGGAAGCTTAGTTGATCCTATGAACAATCTTAGGAATTGGAATAGGAGAGATCCGTGTAGATCGAATTGGACAGGAGTCTTCTGCCACAAACTGAACAATGATGCATTTCTTCATGTAACAGAACTGTAAGATTAGTAGTTATCCTTTATTTGTTCTTTTTTATTGCGAGGATCCCTTATTTATTCATAATATCTGCAATTTCATTTCTTCCTATCTGTCAATCAATTTATTCATGATATCTACACTTCCCTTCTATCTGTCGCTCTTAGATGTCATCTTTTATGTAATTAGATCTCTTTTGAAGGAAATCAGCAGATACTCTTAAAACAAAAAGTTGACCAACCTAGGAGGAACTAGGTGGCATTTAATTAAGAAGAAATAGGCACACAAATTTGTATCGAAGAGGACTTGAACCCGGGTGGTCAGGGCATACATCCACACCCTTTTTTTTTTCGCGAACATGCAGGAGAGCTGCGTATTACATCCACACCCTTAACCAACTGAACTAGGCTCAGTTCCTATCAGCAGACACTCTAGTACATAAAAAATTTAAAACTTCAATTCTTAGGTATATTTTGTATGCCTGTCTGCTATATATGCAGGTTACTGAGAAAAAAGAATATCATATATTCTGCAAGCATTCATAAGTCCTACTGAAATAAGAGCCAATCATGTTGCTGTAGGTTTTATTTTAATCAACAACAACAACAACAACAAAGCCTTTTTATCCCAAGCAAGTTGGGGTAGGCTAGAGATGAAACCTGCAGGAACCAACAAGAGAGGCAAAACCAACCAAAACGAGAAAGGGCAAAACAGGTTAAAAGACGAAGAAGAGAGAAAAAAAGGAAAAAGAGTGAAAAAAAAGTTTTTTTTTAGAAAAAAGGGTTTTTAAAAAAAAGGATTTCAAAAAAAGGAGAAATCAAGGTTCCGGCACGTGGATTGCTTGCTTCCACTCTCTCCTATCCATAGCTAGCTCCTTGTAGGTTTTATTTTAATAGTTACAAATTACATGAAAGCTCAGTACTGTTAGTCCTCCTATTAGACTGACAGAACAAAGCTAAGAAATAGGCTGAATGGGAAAAGGAACATATCATGGATGTTGTAACATCTGTTTAAATTTTAATGTCAGCTTAGTATTGAATATAATAATCTACTTTCTGAGTAAGTGACCCTTAAATTCAAAGTATCCCTGATAGAATTTTTTTTCACACTCCGTGCAGACAGTTATTTAAGAGGAATCTCTCAGGAACTTTGGCACCAGAGGTCAGTCTTTTATCTCAGCTGAAAACATTGTAAGTTCCAATGTTCAAACTTGCTCATTTTCTCAAGTCTTCCTTACTTTTGTTAATACTAATCTGTATTAGCTTCACTTTAATATCTTTTTGATACTTCATAGCACTATACTATCATGTTTTGCTCACAATTTTGATTTATTTACTGTTAAGTTATTCGCTTTTGATTCATTTTCATTTTATTTTATCATGAAACGTTTTTGACTCTCAAGGCATATACTAACTTTTTCATTCCTTGAAGGGATTTTATGTGGAACAATTTATCTGGTAGTATCCCGAAGGAGATAGGAAATATTTCTACACTTAAACTTCTGTACGTTTTTCTCCTATCGTTTCTTTAAATATTATTTATATATATTTTTTAAGAATATCTGAATGCACATCTGTTTAACAATGTTGTAATTATTTTCTTTTGCAGGCTTCTGAATGGCAATCAGCTTTCTGGTATTTTACCTGTTGAGATAGGTAACCTTCAGAACTTGAACAGATTACAGGTCGACCAAAACCAAATATCCGGCCCAATACCGAAATCATTTGCCAACTTAATAAGCGTGAAACATCTGTAAGCATTACTATGCTCATTTTGTATGTGCTTTTCCATCCAATTTGATCTTATTTCTAATATATTTTGTGTCAATACTAGTCACATGAACAATAACTCTTTAAGTGGGCAAATCCCCTCCGAATTATCCAGACTGCCTCTACTTCTTCACCTGTATGTGGAAACTCTACATCTATCCCAGTTTTTCTTGTATGTGGCAAATTATAATCAGAAACGTTTAATCTTCGTTCTCATTCTGTAATTACACCTTGCAGTCTTGTTGACAATAATAATCTGTCTGGACCTCTTCCTCCAGCGGTGGCGCCTACATTGAAAATATTGTATGTACCATTATTTTGTTGCTAGGGTTTTGTATTTACCTCACTTAGTCAGAGGAAAAATTCTTATCATTGAAATGTGCAGCTCTTTCTTACATTCATATCTTTTGGGTTATAGTCAGGCTGACAACAATAACTTCAGCGGAAGTTCTATTCCTGCTACATACAGCAACATATCCACACTACTGAAACTGTAAGGATGATTTTTTCTTAATGTTACTCTTGTTACGTTTCTCCCTTCCCTTGTTATATAAAAGCATAAAACCAAAATAAAGAATCTCCCCAAGAAATATTGGCTAGTTGGTGCGGGTGTCACCAATGAACCAGGGTTTGATTCTCACTTTCTACAACTTAATGTGTGGGTGAAATCCATCTCCCTAGTCGTTTTTTGTTCATGTCATATGGTCATTTAATTTCAATCTTTGTTCCGAAGGTATCTGCCTGAATCCATCATGCTCACATAATTTCTTTAATGCTTACACTCATAAAAAATCTGTAAAAGAAGATAATATATTGTGTCACCAGGAGTTTAAGGAACTGCAGCTTGCAAGGAACAATTCCTGACATGAGTGGCATACCTCAACTTGGCTATTTGTGAGTACACTGGACTTGCTGAAGTACATCTCCGCATTACTTGTTCAATCAATGGTTGTTAGCTTCGTGACTACTTCTTGTTACGTTAGTGTTAGATATTATTACAGTAGCAAGCAGTTTATCCTTTACAATCGATCACAAAAGTTCATTGGTTCAGGAACAATTTGCAAATATGTGTAAACTAATTCTCACATGCTTTTTTTCAGGGATCTTAGCAGGAACCAGCTGACTGGATCGATACCAACTAATAAGCTTGCTTCAAATATCACTACAATGTATGTAGCTATGAATCTATGATAATGTTTGTCTGTTGTCATTAAATATCACTACAATACATTTAGTTGTGATAATGTTTGTCTATTCTCTCTAATGAGTGGGATAATTTCATATATATGGCAGTGATTTGTCACACAACATGCTAAATGGAACTATCCCGTTGAACTTCGGGCTGCCTAATCTTCAGATATTGTAAGTCTAATTTGACAAATCTTGGTCCAAACATCTCGTGTTGAATATGAATATGGATTTTATATAGATCTGTTTATTTGAAATTTGAATGTATAATTCCATAAACAATTTGTGTAATGAAGTGGGTACATCAGTTTCTCCTGGTGCGCCTTTTATTCTGATCATAACTGGTTTAGAATTTATGCATCTAAATTACAAAAGTTGTATGTCTTGCTTTCTAAAAATGTATATTCGCAAATAGAAGAACGTATGTAAAAGTCTCCATGTTGTTGAACGGCGCCGAGGGCCTCAGCCCACGGCACAAGAAGAGATCAGGGGCAACAGAAGGGAGGGGCTGGAGACACAACCCCCCCACCCCCAATTCTAAGTGTACACACGATTTTACCATTACCATATAAACCAGTGAAAAAGTATATATATTCACCCCTCCTCAACAAAATTTTCTGGCTTTGCCCCGAGAGAGACCTAGTCTTCTTCTTCCTTGCCTTGCCTACCCTCCCTAGGACTGGCGGCGGCCTCTTAAATGAGGTGCTTAACAAACCTATGCAACAACCTAACTAATTGATCTTATCTGCTAACAAATCCCTGATCTAGACCAACAAACTAGCTGATTAGCTGCAGCTGCCGCTGGACCACGTGTTGTGGTTCTTCATGCCACAACGTTACACCACTCCCCTCGTCCTCGAGCTGTCCTACCACGCTGCTGCTGCTGCTGCTTACGTTTTTAGAAGGCCTCCTGCTTAGTCTGTCCTTCCACACTGCTGCTGCTACTCATTCGTCGTCCTGCCACGCTATTCTCATGCCACATCAATCCAACTCATCATATAATTTGTTATGTTTTATTCTTTTCAACTCATGAGATTTTTTTGGACGTAATTTACTCATGAGAATTTCATTTGACAGGTCACTCGAAAACAATTATCTAGATGGTCCTGTTCCCTCAACAATCTGGAATGACATAATTTTTACTGGAAACAGAAGCCTTGTTCTGTACGATCCTTTTCTACAGAAGTATTTATTTTCGGATACTTCTAACAATATTATATGTAATAATTTATTTTATTGACACAGGGACTTCCAAAACAATAGTCTCAAGAGAATTCCGGCCGCATTTAATCCTCCTCCAAATGTTACTGTCATGTAAGTTCTCATGCAGATATGCAATCTATCACACTGTTAAAATTGTTAGGTTGCTAATGGTACAACCTCATTTTCCCTTTGGGTCCTAGATTTTAATGATCTATGTAACACTTTTAGGCTTATGATTGAATTGACAACAGTTTGACATCCTATACTTCTGTCATGCTGCATGTGAGAAAATGCAACAGTTGCAGCCTGCAAATTTCAGAAAAGAACTCCTCTTGGTTATCCTCACATTGTACAATGGCTAGATCAGCTGTAGATAGACCTCTTCTTTTCTTTGCTTTTTTGCTCTTTACTTGTACTCTATTGAAATTTATTTAATAAATAGCCAGTAGGGGTGAGCCGCTCCTGATTCTCTCTCAAAGAAAAGGAAATCAAAAGTAAATCCGAATATTGCACTCTTGTCAAAGATAAAGAAAATACTTCTATTCCCTTGATCACTGTACTTCATGCAGTGGATAGTAATCACCCTGTTTCCTTTTTGGGCAGGCTATATGGAAACCCTGTTTGTGAGAAGACCAATGGAGTTCCGATAACCAACCTTTGCCAACCTCAATCAGTAAACCAGCAAACATCGAAACAAGAACAGAGCTCCAACTTAAATTGCGCACAATGCCCAACAGATAAAGATTACGAGTACAATCCATCATCCCCTATACCTTGCTTTTGTGCCGTGCCGCTTGGAGTTGGACTTCGGTTGAAGAGTCCAGGAATCACAGACTTTCGTCCCTATGAAGATGCCTTTGATATCAACTTAACTTCCTTGTTGCAACTATTTATTTACCAGCTAAATATTGAGCACTACATATGGGAAGTTGGCCCAAGGCTCAATATGCATATGAAGTTATTTCCCAGCAATACAAGCTTATTCAATATATCTGAAGTTATACGTCTCAGACATGTACTTGCCGGTTGGGAAATTACTCTTTCGGATGTGTTTGGTCCATATGAGCTTCTCAACTTCACATTAGGTTCATATGCTGATGGTATGTTTGATATGTAGCTATTAATTCTAGTTTTCAAAACTCAGTTGACACATATTGTTAGATCTTTTCTTTTTAACTTCTGTGTGTTATTCTGTGAAGTTATTTAGGCACACCTGCATACGAAACTTTCTTCTACAGAATACATTATGACAACTTTTATGTAGCATTTTCTGTTACTTTGATTACCCACATATAGGGATTAATGATTGCATGCTACAAAATAGCCTAGAGTGTTTCATAACAGACTATACTGTCCATTTGCTACTAGCAAGTTACTCTTTTCTAAAGGTATAAGTTGACGTTATCATTTTTCTTTTCTTTTTCTCGTGTTTCATCGTATCTTATTTTCACCGTTATTTTACTACCCAGTACCATCTGTAGCGCTAACAATCTTCTTCTTTTTTTTTTCTTTTTTTTTTTTTTTGTATTTTTGCAGAACTTCCAAATGCAGCTTCAGTAGGTTTAAGCAAGGTTGCACTGGGCAGTATTTTGGCAGGCACAATAGTTGGCGCTATTGCGCTTTCTGTGGCAGCCACCACCCTTATACTGAGAAGGCGTTCAAGATACAAAACAGTCTCAAAGCGGTCATGTGAGTCATTATACTTTTGTGAGAAAAAAATTCTGTCATCAATAGTTTTAAGCTTAATTGGATCAACATTGCATGGCACTGCTGTAATAAATAACATGTGTGCTATGCCTTTCCACCCGAATGTTTCTTTGCTTTAAGTTCACTGCATATCCATTTCTGTGAATGAAGTTTGGGCTTTGCAATTACATCTTGTTAAAGGTATAAAACCTGAACTAGTATGTCATATTGCCGCATGCAGTGTCGAGATTTTCTGTCAAAGTTGATGGAGTAAGATGCTTCACATTTGAAGAAATGGCTGCAGCCACAAACAATTTTGATCTAAAAGCTCAAGTTGGCCAAGGAGGTTATGGAAAAGTTTACAAAGGTATTCTAGCTGATGGAGAAATTGTAGCGATCAAAAGGGCACATGAGGATTCTCTTCAAGGTTCTAGGGAATTCTGTACAGAAATAGAGTTGTTATCAAGATTGCATCATCGCAATTTGGTGTCATTGGCTGGCTACTGTGATGAAGAAGATGAACAGGTGCAAATCTTTTATTTGACTTATAAAAATGGTATATTTCAGCACCATCCTGGTAACCACAATGCTCTGCTTGTCTGAAATTGTTTTTCGCAGATGCTGGTTTATGAATTCATGCCAAATGGGACTTTACGTGATCATCTTTCTGGTTAGTACATTATGTTTGCCATCGTCAAGCGTACAAATTTATTTCACACCACATATGGTGTCCACCCAATCTTTGGCCGAACCCAAACATGGCTTAATAGACATTGAAATCAATATAAGGCATTCACAAGTCACAATTCAATGTCCTAGTTTCCTAAATACTATGGTTTGTTATGTTTTCCACCTGAGATTTATGCTTGGATCTGTTATCAATGTTCATAATCTACATTTAGCACCTCTGGTCCTCTACTTATTTTATCATTTGACAATCACAGCCAAGTCGAAAAGACCTCTTGCTTTTGGTTTGAGGTTGCAAATTGCATTGGGTGCCGCAAAGGGAATTTTGTATCTGCATACTGAAGCAAATCCCCCTATATTTCACCGTGATGTTAAGGCCAGCAACATTCTGTTGGACTCCAAATTCATCGCAAAGGTAGCCGATTTTGGTCTCTCAAGGCTTGCTCCAGTGCCTGATGTCGAAGGGACGTTGCCAGCTCATGTGTCCACTGTCGTTAAGGGAACCCCGGTAAGTATTTTTCATATCGGCAATATTACTGTTACCATATGTTTTTTATGTAGCTGTATGATATATATCATTATTATTTTTGCAGGGTTATCTTGATCCTGAGTATTTCCTAACTCATAAACTGACGGATAAAAGCGACGTCTACAGCCTCGGCGTTGTGTTTCTAGAAATGTTAACAGGGCTGAAGCCAATTGAGCATGGAAAAAACATCGTGAGAGAGGTACTTCGATGCTACTTTTCATTTACAGTCTGAAATTATCTGGGCATCCGTATAATATGGTCTTCGTGCTTTGAATAAAAATCCAAACTTGGCTGCTTATGGCGTCTCAGAAATGCAATAATACTAAGTTTACTGAAATCTTTTTCTATTTCTGTAGGTGAACTCAGCTTGCCAATCAGGCAGTATTTCGGAAATCATCGACAGCCGGATGGGCCTGTACCCTCCAGAATGCGTCAGGAGGTTCCTCTCCCTAGCAACCAAGTGCTGCCAGGATGAGACCGATGCCAGGCCTTCCATGTGGGAGATCGTGAGGGAACTTGAGATCATCTTGAGGATGATGCCGGAAGAGGACCTTGTCCTGCTGGAAACCTCGGATACGTACTCGACCGATGTGAGCAAATCGCTCTCAGCTTCAGCAAGCGGGACTCTCTTCATTTCGTCGCAGACATCCGGCAGTGTTGATGCAAGCGGTGGCACGCTTTCTGGAAGGCTGACTCCTCGGTGATCTGTGCTTTCGTGGTATAGTTCTTTGAACATACGACGGTGCTTTGTAACATTATGGGCTTACCACTTCTAGGTCCCAGAGTTTGTACATTATTCAGCTGGACGTTGAGTAGAGAATATGTGATGCACGAACATTGCTGACATTTCCTCTTACATTCTGATATGCTAATCGGTTCCTTTTGTTAAAAAAAAAGTTGCTAATCGGTTTTCTGTAAATAACATATCTGAAGAACGTTGACATGTCCGGGGCTTATCTGAGTAGTGGCATTAACCGCTCTCTTTGCCAATGGTTCTCATCTCAAACAACAACAACTAAGCCTTTTTAAGCTAGAGATGAAACCCGTAGAAACCCACAAGAGAGGCAAACAAAAAAGAAGAAAGGACAAGAAAATAGAGTAAAAAGAGAAAGAAAATAGGAAGTTGGAGTAGGTTCTCATCTCAAAGTATTTCAAAAAGTGATTCCAGGAACATAAGTGCTCGATTAGCAGAACATAGTGGGTTCCAGGAACATAAAAGAAGAAAAGACAAAGAAGCATTGACGAACCAACATCATAGTACTTGACAACCTAAATTAGCAGCACATAGTGGATTCCAGGAACATATAAGTGCTCGATTGTCAAACTAATTCTTTACATTCAATCTAGGACTACTTAAGTCGATCAGAGTATTTGTCGCTGCGGCATATGGGAGGTTAGCGGATACCCATACTTTACGGAATGAACAGGTCAACAAAAAGAAGCAAAATAGATGACCTGACAGGAGAGCGCATCGCAGCAACACTCGTTTACTAGAGAGTACCTATATATGCAAGCAAACTACCGCCGCCCGCGGAGCTTTCTTCTTTTAGCTCCTTTTGGAGTCTCAGCAGGAGGTGAATCGTCCTGAGGCTCGTCCTTTGTATCCCCACCAGCATTGTCATCAACCTCAGCGTCTTCCGCAACATCATCATCAATAGCTTTCATTATGTAAATCTGCAATAGATAAAAAGCAAAGAAGAATTGAAATAACAAGGTGCCCATAAAGCCTCATTTATGAATATTGATTCAGTGCAGCGTCTCGGACACGAATGAATGATCAGCATCACAAGTGCACCATTTTACTAAAAAAACAAATGTAACAAGGTCGACAGCATGAACATGCCAAAGCTAATTCCTTACTTGCATTCTTGCTAGATACGCAATTTAGCTTACTATTTCGCTTTCAGGTTGTCCTGGTAAGAAACTTTGTTTGATACAACACATTTACACGATTTAACAGTCATGATGAGATAAACTATACGGTCCAGATTCGTGGGGAATATGATACTATATCAAAAACAAAATATACATTGTTTCGGACATTGACATGATGTACAGAGTGACACTTTGACTAGTATACTATGAAAATAATTTATTTCAAACAAAATGGATTATATATCGTAAAGGTGTTTCTCATGATGGGTCCAATAACATCTTATGTTGTCAAGCTATGTGATCCTTCATATATTTATGGTAAAAAAACAGTATGACCAGGAGATATGCTAAAAGAAAATTACATTCTACGTTCAAGAAAGTTTAGATTACCTTAAATCTGTCAGGCTCAACCAATTCAAAGACCAAAGAATCCCCATCTTCCAAGTCGTGGTGCATCGCGAAGCCCCTCCATCCACCACTTAGACCTGTTCGGTTTCCGATGTATACAGCATCAAATTCACCACCCTCTTCATCCTCCAACACCATCCTGAACTCTCTCGGAGGCAGATGTTTTTTGCAGAAACTGCTAGGAAGACCCTTGCATGATGTAAAAAATTATAGCCTTGGTTATTAACTTGGTTATTAACTGATCAAATAATTAGTACAAAGTAGACAAAGAAATTATGTAGCACAACTCTTAAATCTTACGAGCCAAAAACAGCTGGAAACATGTGACCGAACCATGGTCTTAACAAACGATGGGTTCTCAGGATCTAGGCTATCTTGAAGTTTCTCTGCTCTTTTGAAAGCACGCTCTTGCTGTTCATAAGAAGCAACTCTTCCAGTGTATTCTCTTCCCTGCTCTGCACTCTTTCCAGTGCGCCTATTCAAACAAAGAGCAGTGGATTAGTTTATTCCAGGCATGCACGACACTATCTAATATTCCATAAAAAAAATAAAGGAAGGCATTACCTTTTATGACGCAGAAAAGTATCTAGTTCACCAAACTGACAGAACAAACAAAATGCATTAAGTATAAATACCACTGCAGAGCACAAATTATTTCATGATTTAAAGTTAGAAAATATCCTGGCACTCAAAATTTCAGCAAGCACTAGATTACCTATTACTACTACTACTGCTACCTCACGGCCTCACAGATGGGCAATCATAACGGACCAATGAGAC
Source organism: Eragrostis nindensis (assembly GCA_012490785.1). Taxonomy (NCBI): domain Eukaryota; kingdom Viridiplantae; phylum Streptophyta; class Magnoliopsida; order Poales; family Poaceae; genus Eragrostis; species Eragrostis nindensis. The sequence continues at coordinate 7,091 of JAAXCT010001504.1, read as the reverse complement.
GTTCAGTTTGAGGAACACGGCTAAACCTAATAGATTTCCTTATCAAGACCTGGTACACTTGTTCCTGAGAACAGAGGACCAAAAAAATCTTGAGAGGATAGTGTCATCCCAGCACACTAATGGAATAATCCATGGTGGGGCCACCCCATTGTAGGAAGAGTTGATTCCTCAAACCAAATATGCCCATTAATCATGGACCCAAGATCTATCTAATGCCGCAACTCTTTAGAAAAAATGGATTTGACAAACCATCTTCAGGATTTTGCGATTATTGACTGCTTGTTAAGGAAAGAACAACTAGTATCTCTTCTAATCTCATAAAGAAGTTATCTTTCATAACTCTGCCAGGACATCCACCATAATCAAGCCCTGCAACGCACCATTTCTAAAGAAATGGGAAGAACAATACACGGGGCACAGTGCATATCTGATCAGAGAGCAGAAATCAAACTATTACTACTAACACGCAGGCGAACAACGAACTCACATCCTCCTTGTAGGAAACCGTGGCCTTCGCCCTCGAGGATCGCCGCACCTCGGTGGCGTCGAACTTCTTCCTCGCCTTCGGGCCAGCGCGCGCGCCGCCCTGCACGAACCATCACAACAAGTCAAACCCCGCGTCACAGCGCATCGATTCTCCCTAACACCCTAACACGCGCGCGCCCGCGCCCGGCACAGCACGGCACGTCGACGTTGAAAGCGCGCACCTTGTTCTTTTTCTGCAGCCTCGCCGCCTGGAGCAAGCTCTTGGACATCTCCTTTATGCCCAACTCCTGCGGGAAGGAACCAGGGACGGGCGTCAGCAAAGAAGACAGATCGATCGAATAACCCGCGCGAATCGGCGGGGAAGAAGGGAGGAGAGGGAAGGGGATCCGTGGATGGACAGATGAACTTCGGCCGTCCGTGACCCCACTCGAGAAGGGGAAAAGAGAAGCAGAGCCTGCTCACATCGAGGTGCTTGAGGTTCTCGAGAACCCGCTTCCTGCGCTGCTCCTCATATGCCGTGCCGGATGCGCCGCCGCTCGCCGTCGTCGCCATGTCTCCGCCGCGGTACAGACTCTCTCCCCCGTCCCCTTCCTCTGCTCCCTTTCTCTCTTTGTGGGACAGGGGAGCAAACGAATGGGGCTTTTCAACATTTCAAGTGCTTTGTAGTCGTAGAGAAAGAAAGCCAGGTGGAGACAGCGAGAGAGAGACTGTCCAGCTGGATGGGCCCACTGGTTTTTGAATTTCGAATTCGAAGGAACCGAGAGGCGGCTGTTCCATGGTTCTCTGACAGATAGGGCCCAGCAGGCCTGCACGTCCCCCTTCTCTCGTGCATGTCAATTCATCAGTCTGACTTGGGTAACGGTACAACCGGATGACAGTAAAGTTCCATTCCTGCTTAAAAAGAAATGAAATGAAACTTGGAATGGAATTGACAGGTAAAGAGGTCTGGGATCTTTTTCTTTGAATGGATGCCAGTGTATATTCTTAAACAGCACACCATTTGTCTAAAAATGTAAGGATTTATGTTTGGTCATGTCAAACTTCTTGAACTTTCACGAACACTGTCTGTAAAAATAAATTATTTTAAACATGAGAAATCACCAGTCTGTTCGGCAGGCAGTTTTACTGTAGCCGCTGCGCTGTTTTTCTGAGAGAGAACACTGTAGCTGCTGGAAGCAGCACTGTAGCCATGTGAGGGGGAAGCATCAGCAGCCGGCTGCAAAGCCTCCAGCCGAACACGCTGCACATACTCCTACATAGTACTCCCTCCGTTTTTTTATTCTTGACGTTCGGACAGAGCTTGTTAGTTCTTTTCTAGTGTAATCTTTGGTCGGAAACGTCAACAATTCGCAAACGGAGGGAGTAGTTGTTTCCATGATGAATCTAAAACCATCATTTCTATGTTCCCGATTTTTACAAATGTTTTTTTCTATTGACGTCCAAGCCCAGTTTAGTAGATTGTAGGCTTTAGAGCAACCATAATATACTCAAAAAGCAGTCAATAGGAAATAAAATAGTCTTAGATATATTTGTAAACATTGTGGAGGTAGTCTAAATAGTAGTCCATAGCAAAAGTGATCCATAAGCTTATGGACTAGCTATAGTGAATAAAAAAATATTGTTATGTCTCTCTCCTTCTCTCTTGGCTTCATGCATAACCACCAGAGTGAATGATGGATGGGACTCAGTCTGATTTTTATATCTGTTATAGACTCCATTTTTTACTTCACCATTGTACAGTTTTCAAGAACTAAAAATTGCTGACAAAGGGCCCACCCATATTGACCACTTGGTCTATAAACATTGCTGTTGCCCTTAAATGATCAATTGCCTATGTTTTCCATAGTAGTGGTGCTCTCCTTTTATCCACATATATACAATATATATGTAGTAATGGTTTGACCTGGTTGGTTACGAGTTGCTATGTTAGTATGTATAATTGTTTCATTTGTCCAGCTTGATCATATTAATAAGCTTAGTATTAATTTTGCCAGTTATAGCAATCCTCACCTATACTGTGGAATAATGAACTGCCCATACCTGCAACCCAGAAAGGTGGTACTTTGTGTCACATGTTAGACAAACACCAAGGTTGTTGGATAACTTCGATTACCATTTCGATCAGCATTACAGTTCAAGCGACCATGGCTATTCAAACTTTCAAAGCCACCCGCATGAATGGATTGAAGCTATAGCTCACAGGATCCTGTTTCCTTGATAAACTTATGTATTTGTGAGGTTGTCAAATGAAAAAAAAAATCACACGTCTTTTGTGGTTATGCTTGATAAACTTATGCTTTTGTATTTGCAACACGATTGTATGACGAACTCTCCCCGAGGATGATAATAACAAGTTGATCAGTTTGTACAGTTCTTTTTGGCAATAAAGTTCAGGCAAACCTCAAGGATTGCCGTAGTTCCCGTCAAAAAAATAACAAGTTGATCAGGTTCATATAATAACCAGTCAATTTAGAGTGAGTTCCTTTCATAATGCTTTAATGTAAATTACGAACACAAAATCAAACCGGGGAATGCCAAACTGTACCTAAACTTAGACCGGATTAAGGTTTTGCTCGGCCTGAGGTCATGCTGCAGCATTGTGAACTTCCAATATGAAATATGGTATTCAAGTATACAACCCACACATTTCCCTCGACTGTTGTCAATGCATGAAATTCAGAAGATTTTATCAAAATCTGGATGGCTAAGATTAGTTGCTACAACAGTAAGCGCGGTATATTAGCTCCCTTGATAATAATGTGACTGCTTCAACCCACTACAGAATCAAGTGAAATCTCTTCTGAGTGCGAATCCATGGTTTGCTGACGGCCAGGGTTGTGTCGTGATCAGATACACTTTTGTTTGCCAGTTGCTACTTGAGAAGAGCTTACAAATACGTTGCACAGATAAGCCACCAAAATGAGAGAAAATCCCAGTACATTTTGCTCATTGTAACTCAGAATTCTGCACAGTACTATATCTCAGCATTACCAGTAACAAATAAATCGAATGTTCTAATTATACAGCCACAGAGGATACACCACTCATAGTCATCTGTCACTCATAAGGTTAATGTCACATGGGAGATCAAAATTCACCTAGTACAGTAAAGGATGTCACACAGTGCCAACACCATCATGAAGGCTTGCTCATGAAAAATTAGGTTGTGAAGGCATGGACTGATTGGGGGTTTCTGAAGAGTCAAGAGGGAGGTACGAGCCTCTGGTCATTGTTTCACTCGTTTCATGCCTCCGTTACTGAAGGGGCTAGGAGGAGCACCACTTGGATGTGGACTGTCCCTCGGAGGAGTGGCGAATTTAACATGGCAAGTTCTCGGAGAGTTGTTGTCTCTTGTAGTAGTCTTGTGATTCATCCTGTATAGAAAGTATGAAAGCAATAAGATTCAGGAACACGAGGCAAAGAAGTTGATTTGGAATCTCTGAAGAAAATAATCTGTACTGGCAAAAACATCCGCAGTAGTCTAATGGGTTTGTACTTAGTACTACTGGTCTGCTTGAAGAAAGCTGGGAGTGAACAGCAACTGACATAGGTTTAGGTATGATATGGCAAATAAAAGATCTAACTTGTATAACAGTTATACAAACAAATCTTCCTTTGCCATACTTGGATGCTTTGACTTGTTCCACGTTCAATAGCTGATGGACAAAACCAAAAGCAAGATAAGAACAATGAGAACATATCCATACCACTGGCTTCAGCAACTCTTCAAGGATCTCTTGTGCTTTTGAAAGTCTTGAATCAATGACATTAGCAGGTAACTCAGCTTCAACCAAGATATGGAGCGGATCACTCAAGTGTTCATACCCAGGTCTTCCCTTGAGTTGTTCCTCCTTCACGAAATGAAAAGAACAGCAGGTTATAATATTTGCTGGAATATCTGTGCCTACTTCAGAAATAAAAACCTAAAACGACATCCTGTCATTTTAAGCTACACATGTACAGCCTATAGTTCCATGGTTATGCTTACCTTGCTAGAATCTTTAATTGAGCCCTTCCCTCTGATGAAAACACGACAACCTGTAGAGGCTTCAATCCTCTTCAAAGAGTTTCCCCTTGGCCCAAGAAGACGGCCAATAAAGTTGAACTAAACAAAAAGGAAAGGACAAACTATAAGTAGTGTGCTAGGCTGTTGTACAAGTAACCCTTTCAGACATGAAAGATAAAAACATACATACATTAGGGTATGTATCTGTTGGTACTTCCAACCGCAAAATCTTCTTGACTATGTAGGAAGAGGGGCTTTGTGGGGGTCCTTGCCAACCCATGGCTCCTTGTGGAACACCTACTCTCTGATAAATCATAACAAAGTGTTAAGGTTATGTAATTTGAGCAATGATAACAGAATGTAAAAAATGGGCACCATGCTCAGTCAATAGAAAAAGGGTGGAAAAATATATCACTTAATTGTTAAACATTTCCTCCAGGCTTCCAAATACTTCCATATATATCTTCAAGATTCAGTTACATGTGTTCTGCTCCATTTGCAAGCATAGAATTTTTCTCTTTCTAAGAACTACAAACATCCTATTTAAAATATTTCGACTCCCATTCAAGGAGAAATGGATTTCTTAGCTGCTAGCTTTCAGCAAAAGCAATATAATGGAAAATATCACCCAAATGCAAGCCCAATATGAACTATACATTAAAAATATAGGAGCAAGAGTGTTTCACCCTTCAATAGAAAGTAACATTTAGCATAGACCTTTCAGTCAGTACAAAAATATGTATGCCTGATTCTTTTATAGCATTTGTTTGGATGTACTGCGATATTTCCCTAACTAATTGTCCAGATTTTGAATTCAGATAATAGCTCTCATCTCTCTTCATTGCAGGTTCACAGTTCAAAGAAAATTCAGGTAATTTCGACAATTCGTGCAGATGTAAGTATTGTAGGATGGCAGATGGTGATCAACTTACAAATAACGTTGGTCTATGATATGAATATGATAGAGAGGACTGGAGCTAATACGATAGGAAAGGGACAAAATGCATTGATGGTTTGGACAATTTGAATAGAATGCAAATAATGTAATAGTGAAAGTGAAGAGAATGGAGTTTTCAGTTGTTTGTTTGCGTCAAACTGTTTCCAATTGTAAGGAGTATCATGGATTAAACACCAGAAATTTAGTTAGCGGTAAATCTTTGATAATGTGAACATCAATTACATTTAAACGTTTGTGATTGTTTATTCAAAGCACAAACGTTAAATAGGAAGGAAAAGTAGAATAATAACAGCACAAAACAGAAGAGACGATGACAACTGTGGCACCTCCAACTAAAAAGATTGAATATTGGTTAAAACCCTTTCTAGCATATCAAAACAGAAAAAAAATCATGGATGCCATTGACCACCTGTCTGAGTCTACATACAGCGTAATCTTTGAAAGAAAAATTAGTTTGATAAGTCGCTGATGGACAAACTTGGTGAGAGCATACATTTATCTTAACAAAAGTGTCATTGTTATCTTATTTCTTTGTTTACTTCCCTGCATAGATTGCACTTCAGAAAGTATCTAGCACCATGTTCATTACCTATATGTCCTATAGAGCGTTCCCTTTTTTGTAGAAAGGTTTTAACAGTCCACGCGGCCAGGGCAATCAAATATTCTAGGTAGCTGAAGTTAAATTACCTCTGGATGCATCCCACTCCATGGACTAAAACCGTTTCCGCAAAAATTTGGCATGGGAGGCGACGTATGCATCTGATTCGGGCTTGGGACCGGCAACCTCTCAAAGTCCCCAACACCATGTTGGCGACGCATATTCGACACCCGCATTATCTCTGGTAGCATGCGTCCACAAGCAAGCATTAGCACATAACATTAACATGAGAGCATGAAAAACATCCAGCCGCACAAGAAAAGGCACTGTGTTTCTTAAGAAAAGATGATGTTTTTCATTTGAAGCCTCGATTCACCCAAAAAAAAAACATTGCAGCTGAAATCAAAATACGTTTCATCAAGCAAAGGCAAGTCACACCAATTTGCCCATGGTGGACAGAAGGACAGATTCCAATCTAGCGAAGCAATGCTATCTACTCAAGAAACATAGCAAGGAGAGCATCTACAAGCAAAACCTGGATCAAACCACTAACCTTGATTTAGCAGCCTGCTGCAGATTGGGAGCACCTGCATGAACGGCCCAGCTTCTGGTGCTCCTGCAACAACTCCGCAAGGTACTGGCTGCGCCAACGCAATCCAATCCGACCCAGACACACAAGAAAGATCAAGGCACAAATCAGACGTCGCCAAGGACCAATCTTTCTTCCTCCCAAAAAACCCACCCAATCTCAGCACCGAGGCTTACCTGCCTATGTCCGGCGGCCGGGGGGCCTCACCTGCGGCGACATGGCCCGCCCGGGGGAGAAGCACGCGTCCGTACCGTGCAGGCCGTCCATGGCGGCAGGGGTCGGATGGGGGCCGCCGCCTGGGTGCCAATCGGGAGAGCCGGACGGGAGGAGGAGGAGGAGGAGAGGCGATGTTTGTGTGTGTGTTTATCGCCGTGTATCGTTTTCTTTTCTCGGTGCGGTGGCAGTACCCTTTTTTGGGAAAATCTCGGCAAAACCCTGCGCTGCGCACGACGTG
>JAAXCT010001503.1:0-163893 GCA_012490785.1 Eragrostis nindensis | reverse complement strand
CTTATCATAATCATCATCATCTTCATCAGAATCACCTTTCTCACGGAACCTAGGATTCTTCTCCTGCAAATAAACAGTAGTAGTTTGTCGATATCTTAGGTTCAAGAAGGCATAATAACAGGACAGGACATTGGATGATATAAGAAACAGGTACTGGTACCGCTGAATCAGAGTCAGGTGCTCTCCTAGAACCCTCTTGTGCAGACCGATCATCGTTCCGAAGCGTTTCCGTTGGTAATCTGGAAGAGAATGATATCAATTCTCAAGAATAACAAAATAAGGACAAAAGGAGTTTCTTAGAAGTCAAGGCCACTGCGGCTGTAGCTTCCCTGAGAGCCGAAATGCAATCTTCCCATTATCTAGAAAACAAAGCACACACACACAAAAAAGTAAGCTTGAGCTGTACCTCCTCTGTCGTTCCTGTAAGAATCTCCATAACCTCTCTTCCTTTCGCTTCTCTCATCTGCACATTAAAACAAAAAAATAGCAATATTATATAATACCCCTATAAATAGCTAAATACAGTCAAGTTCAATGCAACTAAAAAGTCAAGAAAAAAACTACTTAAATTGCTATGACCAGGCAACCAAGGATTAGGCTGATCGCAAAATATGCTGTAAAGGGTTAAATCATCACACAATCTCCTGATGCCAGACAATCAAACAATACCAGCTTACGGAAGTATGCAACATCGAATTTCTAAAGAAATGTCAAAAGATACAACACTAAGCATAACTGGCAATTAAAAAAAGGGGGGGAAAAGAGAGAGTAAAACTGGCCAGCTAGTGAATGTCGATTGAGCAGAAAGCGAGACTACATCGAATAAGTAAGATGATCACATAAGAGAAAGCATAACAAATTTCCAGTTATTCCAGCAAACATTACATGTTGATCCCAAGTTCCCAACCAGAGTGATTAGTGTATAATGTAGGCCCAAAATAGTGATTTGAGAATGAAAGTTTGTGCTTCAATGCACAGAATCCTAAAAACATAGAACTTACATGGAGGTGGCGCATTCGGTTGAAAACTTCCGCCATAGTCAACTAATTCTCTTTGTGCTTCTAGCTCCTTCTGAACCAACTTACCATAACCACCTCTTCGTTTGATTCGTTAAGGAAGCTTGGGAACTCAGGATAGAAGTCGACGAAATGGAAAGAACATGTAAATGCACACTGTATTTAAATTTGCACCGGTAATAAAACTAATAGGAATTTAGTATATTGTGGATTATCTATGATCTATAGGATTAGTACTGCAGACTACATAAAAACATGGTAAACCATGATTTAAATTAGTATCAAAGGATATCAGGATCATAATCTGTACGGTACTCATCTCTGACCTATGAAACAAACAAACAATATCAGCATAAAGCAGGTAGAAGTGTGCACTTTACTCAATTAGACTAAGATAAAAGCAATACTTGACCACCACTCCGTCCACGGCCCCATTGCCTGCCTTCTTCAAAGCCCCAAATCAAAATCAACACGGATTGGACGATCGTCGAGCATTGTTCCACTAATATATTTGACTGCATCTTCAGCATCCTCCCTAGAGTAGTAGCTGGAAAGAGAGGACGAAAAAGGATATGCATTAGCACAACCATGACAGGACACCAGGGTACAACACAGCAGGCTCAATCAAACTAGAAAAATCACAAATGTTGCATTCCCAACACATCATTGCACAGCAGAGTGTCATGTGTCTATGTTTGCTAGCTTCCTGGATTAAGAGGTATCAGCGAGATAATGATAAGTTGTGGAGAAGCGAAAGGGCTCTTGGCTGAACGGTTAAGACGCCCCGGTAGCATCCCACAGGTCCCAGGTTCAAACCTCGGTGGGTGCGAATTATGGCCTGTGGTAAAAAAAAAAATAAAAAATCCCCTCGTCTCTCCCAATTCCAAAAGCACAGGTCAAGGCCCGCCCGGCCCTGCTGTGGTGCCCAGCTCTCACGGGGTTGTCGTGGCCCCTGTGTAAGGGTGGGAGGGGGGTTCGGGGATTTTCTCAGGTGCGTGCGTGAGAAGGTCTTCTAGTAATGCAACACCCGGGGGTGTCTTCCCCTTGGCCAGCCGAGTTTTGAGTTGTGGAGAAAAGTGATAGATTCTAAGTATGATACTTGTAATCCTAAGATCCTGTATAGTGAGTCTGACGGGGCTTCTCACTTGGGCTGCAAAAACTTCTAAGATAGGGTACATATGGCATGTGGGGAATGATAGGAAATAGAGTTTTGGGAAGACATTTGGGCTGGAACTTCAGGTTTAGCAGTTCAATTTTGGGAGCTTTATATCATTGTCAATGCAAAATCTGCTACTATAGCACCTGTGGGACAGGCATGAGTTACAATGCACATTCAGGAGAACAGTTAGTGAGAGGATTATGAACCTGTGGGGGTTATCGAAAATTAGAAATGATTTGTGTTTTCAGAAGATTTCATGGAGGGGGGTGTCCATGATCTGGGAGAAAATGCTCCCCATGTTGAAAAACTGGAAGGTCCTGTGTCCAGTTGGAAAACTGGATACCGTGCCAGCTTGTGGTTGGATTGAAGGTGATGTGGAGGAGACCTGGCAGAATCACGATGGGAGTGCAACTCAGTGATGGAGGAACCGGTGGTGGAGGCTCAATGAACAAGTGCGAAGAAGAGTGAGGTTGGCGTGTGTGTGTTGTGTTCCCGATGAGACCAGTGCGGTCATGTAATGGTGAAACTTAAAGGCTGTGATAACTGCACCGTAAATGTTTTCTGCCTGTTTGAAATATATATGGCTGGGGCGTCGGTTTGGCGCATAGAATCTCTAAGAAAAATGCACAGCAGAGTTATTACATAATGTGTATGGGAAAACCTTGTTTGTATATCCATATGATGTCAATGAGTTACTTTCAGCAACTAACTCTTAGGACACATGAGTTTATCAGAACAAGGCGTACTGAAGTACTGGCATTGCACTCAACAATATAGTTCATCACCACATGATGTAGAAAATCATATATGGTTTGCATCCTATTATATAGGACTTACATTCGCAAACCTTAACTAAAGATGAAAATCGAAAGTATAACATATGCAAGTTAGCCACATACTCCAACTTTAACCAGTCTAGCAAGATTCAGTTCACAATAACCCTTGCCCTCTCACCGTAGAGCATCAAACATCATTGCAACAATGCAAATCAAATCCAGTAATCTTGAAAAAGGACTTTGCATCCCAGCACAGAACAACACATGCCCAGCACTGCATAAAAAAGAGGAAAATAGTTTCTGCCCTTCAATCTCGTGGTTAATAATACTGAGGGAAGGCAGAGTACCTTCGGTGTCCCTTCCAGCTAAGATTTGGGGAACGGCCACCAAAAATCACTTGCTCGACAGAATGTACGTTTACATATCAGCTCCCATAACAATCAATTGATAAACTAAACCACATTCTAACAGTAAGGTGCACAAATCAAGATAACATCAAGACAGATCACATCAATATAACCGTAGAAACAAAGGTAAACAAGTAACACCTTACACTTCAATGCCAAGGACACGATTACAATCTATACACCCTAAAGACCTGCATCTGCTGAACTCCACTAAACATAATGCAACATATTCCAGGGGGCACTGATGCACATCGCAGCTCACAAATGGTTCCTTCACACCACCATTCCACAGACGATTCGAATCAATGTATAAACATAACTAGAAATCCATCTATGCATCGTCTAATAGGATCAAACTACACCCGGAAGAACAATTGGGGCGATTTCCCCTTCTAATAAAACCGGGTTGTGACATTTGGTCAACCTACAGCACTGAATCCACTCATCCAACAAGAGTAGCGAGGAAAAGAACAAGCAAGGCATCAAGGAAGAAAAGAAGCTAGCACTCACAGTACGAAACAGAAGCCGCATGGGGTCTTGGAGTTCTTGTCGAGGCCCATGATGATCTTCTTGATCTCGCCGGCGCGGGAGAAGAGCTCGTAGGCCTGCTCTTCCGTGGTGTAGAAGGACATGTTCCCGATGTACACCGTCGTCGACGCCTGCAGCGCCGCCTCGTACTCCTCCTGCGTTCCCGGGAACCGCCGGTCCCTGTACGCCGAAAGCTTGTTCGGGTCCTGGAGGCGGAAAGGGGCACGACGGCACGAGCCGCGTGAGCATGGCGGCGAGGGAAACCGGATGCTTGGTTAGGGTTTGGGTGGATCCGTACCTTGAAGAGGGATGCCATTGCTGCGGCGGCGGCGCTGGGTCGAGCTCCGCCTTTCAGCCGCTCAGGGTTTTGGCTGCGGCGGAGAAGAACCGAGGATGGGGAATTTTGGGTGCTTTCGCGATGTGCCGACGAACGGAACGAAGTACAGACTGCCTTCCACAATTTTACCAAAAACTTTTAGTTCAACAGGTACTGTGATGTTATTGTAAAAAATAATGTTCTGACCATGGTTCTAACACATGTGCAGGTTGGAAATACACTAATTTCTGATAGCATTTTTTTGCGAAGTAATTTCTGATAGTCATGGTTCATAAAATCGGGCGAAAACCGGACAAACCATTAGGGTAGGACAGCCCGTTTTCGAAAAATAATTTTTAAAAAATGAATATTTTAAATGGAATTTTTAAAACCCTCAAACCGAACTGTAACCGAGAAACCGTTCAGCTTGAAAATTTGGAAAAAATAAATAAAATTATGGAACCACTCAAACTGAGCGACAAACCGTGAAACCGAGCAATTTCAACTCCTTCAAATTAAAAAATTTATGTTTGTTCGGCTTTTCTATCAATTTCGCAAAAAAAAAAGCAAACTGCTGAGAGATACGGTTTAGAAGAATGAATGTAAATAATATTCCTATATTTATAAATAAATTTCTTAAGCACGTCACAATTTAGTGGGTTTTGAATATATAAAAATTATGATATATACATCATTCACGAGGCGATGTATTCGACAATGTAATGTCTATATTGATATTTTCTTATTTTATGATATCGGATATATATCAAATTATATTATGATAGGTATCATATATCGTTTTTTGGTTATCAACATAGCTTTAGCATAGGCATAGTTAAGTAAGTAACAAGAGTAGGATTACAATCTTTGTCGGCTGATAAGATATAACCTCAGTAGCTTTAGTAAAAGTTATATAGGCTCAATCAAACTAGAAAAATCCGCATAAATTGTCCCTAGCACATAAGTGAGCCACAAGAGTCTACTTCATGGTTTTTTTAGAAAAAGAAGTTACATTTCAGCCTCTATGTGCCTGCGTAAAGCCGAGGTTTATTACATAAACTAAAAGAAAAGAAAGAAATAACTTTAGTACATAAATATTAGTACTAAAGTTCATCTGCCTTCAATTTCTATTGAGTTGCCTCGTCGCCTTCATGAGGTGGTGTCCATGTAATTGCTTGCAATTCAGCATACAAACCATCCAAGATAGCCACCACCGTAATATGACGACACCGATCTCTGCAAGGTCATGGTACCTCATGGTTAACATGAACAAATGAAACAAAATAACAACTTCGATTAATCTCATGGATTTGATGCCAAAATATTCTCTACTTGAGTTCACACAATTTATAAGGATAGCATTGTCCGATTTGACAATAAATTGTATGAAATATTGACTCAAAATTGTATACAATTCATCCCAGGCTGCAATAGCTTTCCTTGTCGGTACATCTAGCAAGTTTAAGTGACATCTCTTTCTGCAGCCACAAAGAGGCCTCGATCGTCAAGCGAACAAATGTACAAACAGACTATCTAACATTATTTATTGTATTTGTTCAAATGTTTTGGTGATGTACAATATAATGAATCAAAGTGTATGCTATATTTTTTTCAATTGCAAAAGAGGATGAAATTGTGACACTAAGTAAGGAATGGATAGAGTCTATCTTGGTCACAAATAGGTTTATAAAGAGAAGAAAATACTAATTCAACCGAGGTTTTAAAAAAAACCATAACAAATAAGGTTGGATTCAAGCCTACCAGATCTTCGAACCCATATAAAGGTTTCTCTTCTCATTGTAACATAAAAATTCAATAGTATATATGAACATTTCTCTCACATTTGTAAGTTTTTGTGTGTTTGTGTGCCTTGATAAGATTTTACGAGCTTTTGTACTCTCCCTTTGACACCCTAAGCATAAACCCATCTGATATTGGGAGTAGAAGGAACACCTTGTCATGAAATTAATAAGACAATGGGTGCGGTTAGAGTCATTTACACATCAAACATATGGACTTGACCTTGCACATATCTCACATATCTCGTGTAATTAAAACACATTATGTGCTAGGAAGAAATAGGATCATTTTTAAAAAAAAAAAATCACAATACAAAGGTTGAGTTCACACACCTACAAGAGAGACTGAGTCAAAAGATCTTGAGTGGCAAAGTCATTATTGGCAACACGCAATCAAGATGCTCTTAAATATAAATACCTATGGTGAGATGGAGTTTCGAGCCCAAATAAGCCGGTTCCATCATAATTAACCTAACAAACTCATGGTTTAAATAATTTATTATACGCTCAATCATGTGTGACATTTTTCTCTTTACTTTTTATATAAATATTAATTCCATCATAAGTAATCTAACAAACTCACGGTCTAAATATCGAGAAGTAGATATGAGCATTTCGTAGAGTCAGGGCAGTGCAATATTAACTCCAAACTTTTGATATTTTGTTGGAACTCCTCCACCCGACCTAACCGACCCTACAAGCAACATTCAGCTTGTCCAAATCTTCTCTAAGCCCTCCCTCCCTGCAGGCCTCGTCGGTGGAGAGGAGCCACTCCGCCCATCTCTAGTTTAGCTTTTCGTATGTAGGAGAGTGGAGAGTGACGGTGTATAGTTGTTGATTACTTAATGCTTGTTACTTTTCAGAAAGTCTGAGTAATTACATGATGTGGATCACTAGATATGGTAAGCATTGATTATGGTAAGAATTGATTTAGCAACAAATATTTATTTTTCAAAATACATTATAAATTAGCATGGACTCAAACATACATAAGCATACTCAACTATAAGAAAACAGGCACAAATATCTTATACCGCTATGATTTATGAAACCTACGACAAGATACTAGGCCTTATTCATGAACCACCGTTGACAGTCACGTTAGCTCACCGTTGACAGTCACGCTATAGTCGTTAGCTCACCGTTGATAGTCATGTTACCAACCACCGGAAAGAACAATTAGCCATATTTTTAGATAATGGGGTATCATCCCAGCCTTGGCCTCACAAGGAGGTTACAGCCGTTTTATTACAAATATGCAACAGTCTGCCAAATATGAATGAAAGTAACGCACACATTATTACAAACTGGATGACAAGAATTAATAACAAAGTCTATTAATAAATCTCCATCCATGGTGTCCATAAAACTCCATTGCCAACACCTCCAATCGTCGGCATGCATCTATCATCGTGTTTTTGTCGTCACTACTCCTTTGCAGTTGTGACCAGAACCGCAGCCAGTGAGTCCGTCTGAAGAGTACCTGCATATATGTCATCATAGGTGCTTTGTCAAAAACAATATCATTCTTACTTAACCAGATAGCCCAGCATAAAGCTGCGACCCCAACAAGTAGTTGTTTTTTTAACTTTGCACGTATACCGTTCATCCATCCGCCAAACATATGTACTATATTATGGGGTGGTTTTAAATCAAAACAAAAGTAAACAAGTCGCCATAGGAATTTAGCATAATGGCAATCAATAAATAAATGTTGAATAGTTTCATCCTTAGAACAAAAACAACATTTCTTACTACCATGCCAATTACGCCTAGCAAGATTGTCTTTTGTTAAGACTACTTGTTTATGCAAGTACCACATAAAAATCTTGATTTTTAGAGGTGCTTTCATTTTCCAAAGTTTCTTGTTATAGATCACATTTCTGTTATTCAACATGGCTTTATACATTGATTGCACATTAAAGACTCCAGTTGGTGTGAGACTCCACCGATACAAGTCTTTAGTATCTGAAAGTTGCACATGAGTAACATTGGCAACCGTTGCATGCTTATTCCTGACAATGTTGAACAAAGACGGGTATTGCTCTCTTAAGGTTGCATTACCGATCCATTTATCTTCCCAAAATCTGATTTGTTGACCATTGTTTAAAACAAAGGCTCCAAGATTTAGGAAGGTACTTTTAACTTTCATTAAGCCTGCCCAGAAATGTGAATCTCCTGGTTTCCGCTCTACTTGTGTTATAGTTTGGTTTCGTAAATATTTCTTTCTTAGCATCTCTTGCCATAATCCATCCTCATTGATGAGTTTGAAGAGCCATTTACTCAGTAAGCATTGATTTTGAACATCAATGTTCTGAATCCCTAACCCCCCCCCCCCCCCCCCCCCCCCCCCCCCCCCCCCCCCCCCCAGTTCTTTAGGTTGGCATAGGATGCTCCATCTAGCAAGTCTATATTTCTTTTTATGTCCCTCCCCTTGCCAAAAAAATCTTGATCTATAATAATCTAATTTTTCAAGGACTCCCCTAGGGACCTCAAAAAACGATAACATAAACATGGCAAGGCATGTTAGTACCGAGTTTATTAAAACTAAACGGCCACCAACTGACATAAGTTTTCCTTTCCAACTACTGAGCTTTTTCTCAAACTTCTCCTCTATGACTTTCCAATCTGTATTACTTAATTTCCTAAAGTGCATTGGGATCCCCAGATATCTAAATGGGTAACTACCCATTTGGCATCCAAAAAGTTGAGAGTATTCTGCCTCATGATCTTTTGCTTGACCAAAACAGAATACCTCACTCTTATGGAAGTTTATTTTAAGACCCGATAATTGTTCGAAAGCACACAACAATAGTTTCATGTTAGTTGCTTTCTCTATGTCATGGTCCATAAAAATAATAGTGTCATCTGCATATTGTAAAATAGAAAGGCCTCCATCAACAAGGTGAGGAATTAGGCCTTCAATCAGACCATCCTCTTTGGCCCTATTAATAAGTATGGCTAACATATCTACTACAATATTAAACAGAATAGGAGAAAGGGGATCCCCTTGTCTCAAACCCTTGTAGGTTTGAAAATTTTTACCGACTTGGTCATTTATCTTAATACCGACATGACCTCCCTGAATGAAAGCATTAATCCACTGAATCCATTTCGCGGAAAATCCTTTCATTCTTAAGGTTTGCTGTACAAAAGACCATTTGACCTTGTCATATGCTTTCTCAAAATCAATCTTAAACACTACACCACTTTGTTTCTTCCGATGAAGTTCAAATTGTCTCATGTAAGACAACCACCCCTTCCATGATGTTTCTACGCGGAATAAAAGCAGTTTGTGTAGGACTTATGACTTTTTGGGCCTATGTTGATATTCTATTAGTAGCCACTTTTGTGAATATTTTGAAACTTACATTCAACAGGCAAATCGGACGATACTGTTGTATTTTCTCAGCATCCCTACATTTTGGTAAAAGAATGATAGTTCCAAAATTGAGACAATGTAATTGTAGGTTACCTTTATGGAATTCACCAAACAAAGCCATCAAGTCAAACTTAACTAAATCCCAGAAAGCCTGATAGAATTCGGCTGGGAAACCATCAGGCCCGGGGGCTTTGTTGTGCTCCATTTGGAAGATGGCTGCTCTTATTTCTTCCTCGGTAAACTCACCAGTTAATGTCTCATTTTCCAGATTCGTTACTTGTGGTATGTCATCCACTCTAGTCTCATCCAGATTGAAGTTATTAGATTCTGGTGGACCAAATAGACCTTTATAATAGGAAGTAATGTATTTCTTCAATTCATTATCCTCATTAATAACATGGTCTCCATCCCGTAACTGAAAAATTCTGGTTTTTCTATATTTTCCATTTGCAACAAGCTGAAAATACTTGGTGTTTGAGTCACCCTCGAGTAACTCCTTAACCTTAGCTCGTTGGTACCATTTTAATTCCTCCTCTCTCAACATATGTGCCAGCCGATTCTGGAGACATTGCTTTATATCTAATTCTTGTTGTGATAACAAGTTAGTTTCTGCTTTTTTATCTAAGACATTTAATTTGTCTAAGATGTCCTTTTTCTCTTTTTTATTCATCCCACTAATATGCTTGGCCCAACCCCTGAGATATTGGCGTAAGGCACGTATTTTTGCCTGCCATTTTTCCATAGGAGTATTACCACCATGCTCATTTAACCATATGTCCTTTACCATGTCAGCGAAACCATCACGTAATAACCAGCCTAATTCGAATTTGAATAAAGGTTGTTGGTTATACATAGATGCATCACCAGAATTTAGAAGCAAAGGCGTATGGTCGGAACTCTAGACAAAGCAATGACAGTTGATAACGGGTACTTCTGTTCCCATTCTGTACTGACTAATACTCTATCTAATTTCTCAAAAGTGGGATTTTGTAGAGAATTTGCCCACGTAAATTGTCTCCCTGACATCTCTATTTCTCTTAAATTTAAGCCATCGATTACCGCATTAAAAAGAAAAGGCCATCGATGGTCAAAATTATCATTATTCTTCTCTTTTGGGCTTCTCATGATATTAAAATCACCACTCTTGTTTTGTCGTAGAACAATTAGCCATATACACCAGCATCTTGTTTTGTCGGGTACTTAACGTAATTGCTGAATAGATTGCAACACTCAGCTTGTCCAACTGTTCAATACACTTCAATTCCCTATCAATGCCACGCTCAGTTATCTATCACTGGTAGGCTTGAACTAGCAGGTACTGATCACAAGAGCAGGACGCAGCATTGCATGGATGGCCTAGTACCACTGAACATCGTGAAGATGCATACACGGCTAACGGCTATCTAGTATTGCTTGAAGATATATAGTGCGCTACATGATGATGGCTCTATGTTACAATCCGTTCATAAATCTGTCTTTTTACAACTTGATCGGTAAAAAAATTCTACGGCTGCTACTGCTCTACGCACTGTAGCAATCCTATAGATTTTGCAATAGGCCTTTGCAGCCATAAGAGCAGCTGCTGCTGCAGCACAGCCTGCCCGAACAAAGTGCTAGTCTTGTTTTAATTTAAAAAAGTTTTTTTAATAAAAGAAAAGTTCAAAAAAATTGACTTAAGACAAAACTAACAACATCATATTTGTCAACAGAGGAAGTATAATGTTTACCTTTACTGTTGGTCTAGAAGACCAATTGAGCACTGTTCATGGCCGCTAATTGTCTCGTGGAAACTTCGAAAAGCTCGTCAAGCGATGCTGGTCACTGTTGAGCTTGCCAGAGCATGCAATCCGAATGTGTTGGGCAGGCTGATCTACGCAATCGCGCTCTCTTGAATCTCAGTCTCTGCCTCAGTCGATAGATGCCGCCCTAACATTGACCTGAAGACCGCCTTCGCCTCCAATACTTGGAGACGATCATGAGACGTCCAAAGAAGCGCACAGGGGCAGGGTGCGCGACTGCTCGATGTTGGCGCATCAGTGCTACCATGGACCGGCTTGCATGTCAAGGCAAACCTTCCTACAGCTTCGTAGTTACTCTTCACGTTCTTTGTGACCATCATTTTTTTCAACACAAAGTTTCAATCATACGCTGCAAACTGTTGCCACATGATCCCTCAAAAAAAAAAATGTTGCCACATGAACTGCACAAAAGTAATCCGGTGGAATATTCACGGCACCTGGATAGTCCTGTCGCTTGTGACTTCTCGAACAGTTATGCAAAACTATATAATAGTTTCTATTGCCTGTAGTAAATTGAATTATATATGAACCAAGTAACATGTACTCTGTATAAGTCCCTGGGGGACTTAATGTGCCAAGCAACTCTATATCCTTCTTTGCTTCACACTTAGTAATTTAGAAATCTTAATGTGCTTAACTTGTATCTCTTTGAGCAATCAATTTGCTAGTCCGAATTGCGCTCTCTTAAGTTGAACCATGACATACTCGACATTTTCATTATCTCCCGGGGCCACGTACTAAATGTACCTACTGCTACATTTACCTGCTCAAGCTTATACACATTCTTGTTTAAAAGAGTCATGATGTCATATTGGATTCAAACATGCATGTACGTGCAAAATTTCTGTATGGTGAAAGATAGATCGGTTGGCAACTACTCTAGCTTGTTAACCAATAACCAAAATACTGAAAGATTTAGCAAAAGTATATATATGCTGGTAGCCACAAACAAAGGCCAAAAGGTCACCAACTCGCCATGTAATTAAAATGATTTCTGTAAGAAATACAAGTAGTAAATAACTGTAAACATATTCAGCATGCACTATACCACCCGTTGAATAATTAGTGGTGAATAGGCAATATATATGTAGAAATTAGTGTGAATGTATATTCAGCATACACTATACCACCCGTAAAAACTAGTGTGAATATATATACAATTAATTCAATGCATCTCAAAATATTGTTGTTCTATCCCATACCATTCCCCAGTTGTATTCGTTGTATAAATAACACCCTTTTGCCAACACACATCCACAAACATGCTTATCAAAATTATAATTTTCACCTCTTTCACAAGCCCAGGAACCTTCAGTTTTACACCTTATCAAAGATTAGCAGGTAGCACATACTTGGGGAACACTCCAGAAAGGAGAACGCAAATGTGCAAAATCTCATACCTTAGAAGCAATAATATGGATACTTAGTTTAAAACCTGCTCCAGTGAATATATTATATACAACATACCAGGTTAGTTTAAAATACATGCTTCAACAAAGAAAACCTGAAAAATGTTTTCTATCTTCATGTTTTAGAAAAATTAGAAGCGACGACACGTATAGAAACATTCTTCACATGTATGCTGTAAAAAAGGAAACAAAATAAGTTCTATTTGCATAAAGGATACCCTACCACATTTTTCCTGGCAGGGCACGTGTGAAAATATTTCTGCGCATGCACACATAGTATTTAGCATGCTTGAATGCTCAAATTCCAAGAAAACATTTAACATGCGCATGTGTGCAGACATAGTTTAGAGGTTTTTATGCAATATAATGCAAAAATTCCTAAAGAAAAGGAAAGAAAAAAGTGTAAACTAAAATGGTTTGGGATAGGTTTGGAGTTTAATTATTTCACTGTATGGAAATAGGTGTTCTACGTCAGCAAAACATATTTTGAAATCAACTATGTAAGGATGACATGATGCTCGAAAATTAGCATGATTATTATATTATAGTTGTATTCATGATACAAAACCATATTACAGTATGCCATAGGGAAGGCAAGAAACAAAAAAAGGAATAATATAAAAGTAGTATTGTTGTTATTTGAAGTGTTGGTTACGAAAAAATGAGTCAAATTACAGAATTGTAACATAACTTCCTTTTTCGTAAGAGAATGCTCTGACAAACATTAAGAAAATTGAATTATTGATATTGTGCTCATACTAGAGCAATTGCGAGCACAATTTACAGCATGACACATGAAGTTCAGAAAACATAATTGCACTATATAATGAAATCCTTAAAACATTACATATATGTCTTACCAACTTATCCGCCACCCAGAGCCTTTCTCAGCCAGCTGTGAGCCATGAAGTACAACCTACATATAGAGCACCTCAGCAACAACCTTGCTCTTTGTGCTTCACGTTGTGAGAACCTCAGCAATAATGAATAATGATATCCGGAGACGCCACTGAGCTAGCTCCCCCAGAGATGGATGTGTTGTTTACAGACCTTTCAATGCAATATTCCTATAAATGTCCTTGTTGTGATGAGGGCCATTCTCGTTCTTCATTGAACAACTCAAATCATAACGGCCAATGATGAATTGATAATAAGAGAACTTATTGTCAATGCCTGACAACCGAAGGGAACTGAAGTAAGAGTTGATGAAGAGATTAAAATAGTCATGGGTATTGGTCCAATTATCTCCTAGAACTTATCGATCTGTGTATATGCATGTTTATCTAAATACAAATATATATGATAGGAAAAGATGCGTTAGATTGTCGCATCAACCATAGCATGGGAATCATGGACTATTTAGGTATATGTTGAAAGTTCATCGTTCCTTGAAATGATAACATTGGAAGGAATTGATTGGTGTTAATCCTTCACGCCTGAACATCACTATGTAAAATGGAAATGTAATTCTAAGAAAGATGCTACAAAAGTTAGAGCCATCAAAGGACAAAATGGAAGATTGAATCTGAAGACCGTAGTGATTAGATAGAAGTCATGTAATAATATCTACGGTTAGTTATGTCTCCGTTCCCCTAAATAACAGTGTAACACCATAATATTATCCGTGCTTAATTTGCATAATCACATTTTATCGACAATGACAACATAGAGGATATAACCGAAGAAATGTACGATCTAATAGGCGTTCGTCCTAAATTAATGGATAAACATGTTCTCCAGACAAGTTTTCAGTTCCGTATCGATCCAGATCTCTTGTGAGCCCGTCGGTGCAGAATTCAGAGGAAACTGCGAGTGTAGAGTTAAGTACACTCGCAGGGCAAAGAAAATTCTGCCTACAATAAGTACGGTCGATCGGTTTCGTTGTAGAGATAAGTACGAGACGTCACCAATGGAGCAGTGTATCAACAGAAACAGAAACCTAGTCCCTACCCCATTTCTGTAGTTATTAGAAGACAAATGCGTCATCTCTGATTACTGCTACCAGTGCTAGCACAACAGCAACAGCAGCACGTGCAGAAAATGAAGAACAAAAGGACACATCATGCACAGGATCTGCATCTACTAGCTCCTGCTAACCGAGTACTGACCTGACAAAGGAGGAAGCAAAATGCAGATCTGAGACCGAGAGGCTGGTGCGCGTGCTTCGTCGTTTCTAGCTTTCGTCTTCTCATTTGCTTCTCGATCTCCTGCCAAGGAGAAATCCAAGCCGGAGTCTGGTGATCGATCCATGGAACTGGAGTGCTGTTGAAAGGAGAAACATCCTCTAAAAGGAGAAAGGATCATCAGATCTGGTAAAAAAATCGACAGAACCGGGATCGAAAATTTCTATGTTACCATAATTTCGACCGAAAACCAAATCAACTCATCAACATATGTAGAGGAGGAGTAAATAGTTTTACCTTCCCAAGACGCCGACGGATAACGGTTGTTATCCTTATCCCTAGGAAAAGATGAACACCACACTGCAAAAGAGTCTTCTTCGTACAAAGCGAAAGGGAGGGAATCCGTGCAAGAAGGTACACACGCGCGCCAAAAAAAGAGCTCAGATCCAACGGCGCGGCCGTACGTACGAACCGCCCCAAAAATAGAAACTCCGCAGAATGACCAATCTACCTGCTTCATGAACTCAAGAATTCCTCCTGCTGCGCGGCGCGGCGCGGCACCGCAGCATACAATGATACTCCTGGCAACAAGAGATGTGTAGAAACATGGAGATCGCTGTGCGGTGGTGCGGTACAGGCACAGCGCGCGCCGGCCAGCCGGTGCGGTGGTCGCGCGCGGCGGTCGTCGTGGCGAGGACGGCCGGCTTAATTCGATCGGCGGATGCGGCCGGTGGCGGGGAGGGGGATCAAGAAGAAGAGAGATGAGTGGGTGACAGGAAGAGTAGTGAGCACGCGGCCGCCGACGGCACACGCGGCGGTGCCGTTCCGCCCGGCCGTGTGCTCACTCTCTTCTGTCACCGCCCCGGCGCCCGCGCCAACCGGCCCGCCATCACGCCGACCGCACCGCCGGCCCTCAACACGACCGCCGCCGCGATCAGCGCACGCGGCCGGCACAGGCGATCGATCGATCAGCTTAATTGCGAGGACGGTGAGCGAGGCGAGGCGAGAGGGAGCTCGCGGCCGCGGGAGGATATATAGGCGCGCGCGCGGTGAACCGGGACATTCCGCCTGGCTAGCTGTGGTCTGGCTGTCTAGGGTTTCCGTGGTGTGGTGCAGGCGGGGCAGGTGCGGAGCAATGATACGGTACGGCGCCGCTGCGCTAGCTAGCTAAGCTGTGCGCCAGGTCTGTCGAGCCGAGCCGATGGCGTCGCTCGCCGGGCGGGCGGGTAGAGTCGCGCGTGGCTCTTTCTAAAATCGGGCATGCCGCCGCATCGGTGGGGGGTGGGGTAAAACTCGGATCGGGGACCTCATCTTATCGAAGCGATAAGCCGCGGAGCGCAATAAAGCTGCGCCGCGCAGGGGCCGGTGGCCCCTCGCCGCGACACGCGGCGGCCGCGTCTGTCTCGTCTCGGTCCCTCGTCCTCCCCTTGCGTTTTTCTTTCTTTCTTTCCCCTTGGTTTTTGAGTTTTGACCATGGATCATATTTTCGTCTCGCATCTCTCTCGGCCGTCCAACTAACCACCGGTGATGGCGCGAGTCGATCGATCTGAGAGAGCTCGCGCGTGTGTGTGTGGTGGACAGAACTGATCCGTGGTGCAGATCGAGCTGGTCCGTCCTGGTCGACCTGCGAAACGTGAAGACGCTGCCTCAGATCCGCTGTACTCCTGTGCTGCTTTTGGTCAGCCTGGCTTTTTACGGAATGCACGCGCGTCGCCCAGTTTTGCCTTTTCTGGTCGCGTGACGAGGTCGACGTTTTAAAGCGCGCTCTCCATCTGATCTGATGACCCGGCGACCGATGATGTACGTCTGTTTAACTGACAAAGGCTCGTACAAGTGTCTATCCGTGGCGTGGAACACAAAGCTAGCACTCCAGCATCAATCGGGGTTTATATGATGATAGGGGTTAACACTGATCATATCATGCCATGCGTTCCATCCAAAAAAAAAAAAACATAGCCATGCTCAAAATGGTATATTGTGCTTTGTCTCGACCCCTCGTTGGAGGTTTATGTACCAGCAAGAATACACACGAAAATCACTTAGAAATGTATCTATTTCTTTCTGGTAGGAATGTTGAACTATGCATAAAAGGATTGAGTCTAATAGCTTGTCCTAGTCTTGGCCACAAACTGGTAGTTATACATTCTTGAAATTCTGGCACAAAATAGTTGAAGGAAGCCCAAAGTGTTGAGCAAAAAAGGGAAGAACACTCGAATAGGAAGGTTTCTTTTTGCTTCGTATTATACGACGATAGGATCGCCATCTGAACAAATTTCCAAGGACTATTTTTTTTGGGTGACAATCAAAGTCCCCACAACATATGATCCGTTCTTTGTACCCCTTTTCTGGCCCTCTGTCGTGAAGGTCGTCACTCTACGGTGGAGGACATCAACAAAGAGTAGTGGAGGGCGTCCCTTTCCGAAATCTTGGAAAACAAAATAATGAACTCTTAACCCTCTTCTTTACATTCTTACATTTTAAATTCCATATTATCTTTCTTGTAACAGTCATTTTAAAACGTCAACCAACGACTAAAGGGTCACACGCATGCGCGCACAAAATAGAGATGGATAGTGCATGGCGTAATCTAATATCTAGGAAAATCTAATATTTGTGATAAATAAACTTGTGAAGGTGTGACAAAAGAAATAAGTTAGGTATGAATAATAATAGTTGCAGATTGAAAATAAATAGTTGCAACTCGAAACATTTCTAGCTAGTTTTCTTTTCCTTTATGTTTTGCATAACTATTATTTTCGTATACATATTTTTGCAAGAGATTATTAAATACTTTTTAGAGAAGGCATATATAGAAGCATCGTTGCAGCTAAAGCATGGGAGCACCTGATATTCCCGTTGGCCTATTATTCTTTGTGAGACGGATTTCTTGTTCAAGTCAATCGCTTGCAGTGCACTTCAAAATGGTACTAGTTGGGTTAGCAGGTCGTACAGCAAACATTTACAGAATTGGCTACAGTTGATTGTGCCATATAGTATATAGAAATTACTAGTGTAGTGATTATACGGTCACTCAGTCAGAAGGTACGGGCTGCATTTAATTTGCAGAATGCAGTTGCGATAGGGTCATGTTTCCTATAAATTCCAGATCTGCACACGCATACGTATGATTTGATTTGATTTGGGTTCCGTGTACAAAGTTACACTAGCTAGATCCACCGCCAAAATCGAAGTGACAGGTCCAAATTACTCCTAGTACTATGTACTACTGGTAGTACTGATACATAATTTGCACGTGTTTACCACGATTTGTAAGATCTGGCTTTGTGTGGAGTGTTTGGTTTCTTTGACGTACGGTGGCCACATGATCAATCCGGTCAGAGGTCACTCTAGTGGAAGAAGCCTTATCGATGTGGATGCAATGAAGTTAAACAAGGCATAAATAAAATTTAGCTAACGATATGAACATAATGGGATTCCCCAGACGTTCGCAGATTTGAATTTTGGGCGGTCAATGATATATTGGATACATAAATGATCATCATGTTCGTTTCCATGCACGTTTGGATTGTGCCTCAACTTACCTTGAAAAGTGTTTTTCTTCTCATGTCCAAATCATGGGCATACCAGTATCGAAAAAAGAAAAAAAATCATGGACACATAAGAACCTTGGTTACAATCCAAAAACTAGCTCAAACATATATATGGGTGAGTAAAATTTTGTCGTGCCAACGCTAAGCTTGTGTTTACTGTCATGTAAACAAGGAAGGAGGGAATTGTTTATCAAAGTCGGTGCTTAATTTCTACAAACAGTTTTGCCCAAAACTTAGCTAGGATCTTGTAAGATCTTGGCTCCAAATTACTTTCATGCGGACTGGTCTTGTTTGTAGTCCTAAACCTTTGCACAGGTTCTTACAATTATGAGTTGCACAGGCTACAGCTGTTCGGTATACGTTAGCTTCAGAATTTTCCCAGCCCAGCTCTCGAGTAGCTAGTCTTTAATAGGAAAGACTGACCCGTCTTCTTCCTCTAGGCTTTCCTATTTTGGTTTGTTCCTAACGGCGATCTAAGCATCACATGCCTGCACGTCGCACAAAAGGACAGGGCAAGCTCAACTCTTGTCCTGTCCTAGAAGATAAGTTGGTTGTTTCGAGGAAATATCGATCAGCCATTTAGCCCCAGAGCTAGGTGCGTGTTGACAACGGATTGGCCAGGCCTCCCTCAACCACTAGTTTAATCTGGTACATCGCCATAGTTTATGGTTTAGGCTCTTGTTTAATTACGCCATGATTGGAGCAGCACAAGCTGTAGCGAATAGAATAATCAGTCGACCAGATTAATTACATAAGTACGTAGTTAGTACTACATATGTTTTTGTCGAACTTTTACTGGACCATCGTCATTGGAGTATCATGCTTGCATGAGGGAGGTAGCTTGATCGATCTTCTTTTTAAGGTAGAACGGGATAACATGAGAGTGTGTCTGATCCTCTGAAACAGAATCGGTATTTTGTAGATCACGCAACGACACGAGCAGCTAAACAACAGCGTAAATGAGCTAAATTAGGGGCCTGCTTTCACATAGTTTAGAGTTGTACTGGTACAACCAAGCATACAACCAAGCAGTTCAAACGGTACTATACCTGATAAAAGGCTTTTGGATCGGAGCTAGTAGCAGTTATAGTAGCCAACTATTTCCTGGGCCCCCCTCTGAAAATAAAACGTTTATACTGCCAGCGTGGTCAAGCCAGAAATCCGATAGGCACAGCTCCACTAAAATCTTTAGATAATCGGTGTATTTTTATGCAAATCTGAACAGGGGGGCAATTGGAGGCCTTACGAACCAGGCTCGAAGATGGAAATCGGCATTAGCCAATCCCAAGAAAGGGCTTTACCTCTCTTAGTGGATTCTTAGGTATTGTTTGGCACAACTCTATTTTTTTTAGATCTATGGTAGATTTTGAGACTATAATTAATATAAGTGGCATTAGAAGTTTATTTTTAATCTGACATAAGAATGTACGGCTTAACCAAAGACCATTAGTTTGTCCAATACATTAGACACTACCAAATCGAAATAACCCAGAAGGCCACAAGTGAGACTCACAAGCAAATTAGTTTGCAACTCAAAGTCGTCCCCAATGGCCATTGTTCTGCTTGCTACATTCACCCATCGCGTCTGGCTCACTTTGGCCTCTTGATCCATCATCTTGGCCCTAGTCCCATACGGCCACGCGAGAGTTGGGGCTTTTTAGACTGAGACTCTTACACCACTAAGTTCTGAATTTTTTATTTCCTTCTGTTTACTAAAACAAAGTTTCAATTCGCTGACAGATGATAGAACATATAGTTCCACCCAACATTAGCTCAGCAATGAGTTAGATTCATTGTTTCAAAACCAACCGCCGAAGCTACGTTAAGGCCCGAGGGGGTCACGTGCCCCACTCCTGCTCTCTCTCTCTCTCTCTCACACACACACACACACACACAATCAATTCATTTCCATATGTTTGTAATCACTTGGCACACGCTCAACAATGCCCCATTCTTAGGGCGTTGCAACATGTAAACTGGGGTAACATTACCCCAATCTCTGTATCGTGTCGTTAATTAATAAAGGCACCTCCTGTTATCAAAAAAAAATCATTTCCCTCTTAATAATGTCATTAAATAGACACTTAGGATTTAGATTTTGTTATCTAGATATAACTTGTATTTAACCAACTACTTTTTAGTTTACTTTTGGCTTTGCTACCTTTGAATTTTCTTTTTAAAAATAGAATATTTTTTAATATTCAAGCCTTTGCATCGACCAATGCATGTACCTGAATAACACCCTCCACTCTTATTGTGAAAACAGACTCAAAGTTTGCCATTCAGTATGCTAAACAAAACCAAGTCTATTACTAAAAACAAAACCAAGTCTATTACTAAAAAAACCATCCATGGGTGGTGTTTGTGCATATGAGTGTATATGATAATACATATTTCCACTCGATTGGTCATTCCAAGAAAAATGTGTTGATCGTAGATTCTGTTAGTGGAGTCTTCTGTGAGGCAACTTTCACACTGTGCATCGGTTTAATATAGTTTCTTTTCCCTTGGAAAACGTACATGTAGAGTTTTTTTTGGTGTTGCAGGATAATGAAAATCCAAGGTGTGTAACCAGCAAACATCTTATAGAATCTAGAGACGTAGTATTATATATTCAACAATCAATAACCAACTGAAACAACATGGACTTCAAAAGGATTACACATTGCATGCAGCAAGTGTATCGTGGTCCTCTGCCTACTCCAAAAGGATATCAGCGTCAGCGTGGTCCATTGAACCCAACGCTTTCCCTTTCTTCGAGCGGCGGTCGAGTCTTTTTTTTTTTTTTTTTTTGCGAGGAGCGGCGGTCGAGTCTAATCAAATCTCGATCACCTAGCTGGAGTACCTTTTGAAGCCAGACGTAATTATGTGCAGCTAGGTGTATACAAAAGTCAACCGCGGCTGCGGTATATACAAAGTAGCTAGACGTAATTATGTGCAGAGATTATGGTGCATATACAAGGAACCTGGACAGTTGCATACGCTTGAGTACTCGACAGGTGTACAAGCCTCTCTGTTTTCTTTTGGCCTGGTCATCGTCGTCGCTCAGATCAGTGTCTGCACGCGGAGTTACTTATTAATAAATCGGCGCGTGATTGGTCGGTCAGGTAGGGTGGGCACTGCACTAGCGGCCAATAAGTACACGGTCCGCTCTAGCTGTCACAGTGTCACTCGGTTCGATCGATCGGCTAAAGCCTGGGACCTCACCGGCTGATCAGATCGATCACACCATGATGAGTCAGTCCAGTGCAAGCACCGTACGCTGCAGCCCCATACGGTGGCGGTGGTTCCGGCCGCAGGGACAAAACAGTACCGCGCTGATTGATCGATCATCATGGATGCTTATTCGGCTGCAATGCCTTAGCTATCTACTGCGTGCAAGTGGAACTGGTCCACGAATGGGCCGGCCGCGCCGATCGGTCGGGCAATGCGATGCGTATCTGAAAGATTCAGCAGCTCGCTAGCCAACACTACAGGCCACAACACCCATGCCATGCATCAATCATCAACGCATGTGTGTGTCTGTGATTTAACAGTAACTACAGTTGGTGCTGGTTGGTTGGATTGCTATCTAAACTGTGGATGAACAGAGCAGACCAGAGGAAAACTCGCATGGCTGCGGTGTTCAGTGTTCAGATCCTGTTGCGCGTTTGTTTTTACGATCTTGTTCACATTAAGGTAGGGCCCCAGACGAGCCCGAGCTATACTCCTCCGTCCCTAAATATAGGGCTTTCTAATATTCAAACACAAGAACAGTCAAGATGTTAAAAGACCACCATACCCTTCATTTTTACCTCAACCGTCCACCAACCCTCTCACCGACAACAAAGTCTGTCTTATCCTCAAAACGCATTCAAACACCTAAAATGCCCTATAAAAAGGGACGGATGTAGTAGCTAGCAACTCCAGCAGAGCCTAGATATGAATCCGAGCAGCTAGCAACTTTCTTATAGCAACTTCAACGGGACCTCTACATAAGGGCTTTAGCCACGTCCTTCCTGGACTTGCATGCAGAGAAGGACGCCGACCGTGCGTACGTTGCGCAGGTCGTGGCGACGGAGATGCCTGCGATGTGAGTTGAGGTGACCGTCGGCGGAAGGCGTTGATGGTCGTAAAAAGAGCCTGTCGGGGGTCGGGGACGCCGCGGCCAGGCATTGCCCGCGAGAGTTGAGGCGTGACTCTAGGGGACCATGCTGTGTCTGCACCCCATCCCATTGCCGTCATCCCACACGCGCATCGTGGCCTCGCTGGACGCTGCCGCTTCATGGGCATGGGGCAGTGAGGAAGAAGAGAGGAGAGGCTGACCACTATGGCTCAAATATCTAGGGGCTTGGACGTAGAAGATGCTCTGATGGAGTTTGGAGCTATTTTGTAAAGGCTTAAATGCAGATGATTGGTTTTACATGCTCTACTAGAGTTGCTCTTGTTAAGCTCTATTTGCAAGTAAGGGTAGTCTGAAGTAGAGACACACATGAGGCACTACAGCATTGTCGGTACTTGGTACCGCTGTGTTCATATGATCACTTTTATCAACTACAGCAAATAAACCGATATGATGTCTCAGCAGAAAACAAATCCATATGATGCAGCAACTTCTAGTGGATGTCCTCTTGTGCTGATGACTTGTGTGCTTGCTAGTTGAGAGTAGGGCCAGTATAAATTCCTGCCTTATTGGAGGGAAACCTGATGTGAGTTTGGTGCTCTCATTATCTCCCACCCACCGAAATGTTTCCTCACCACCTCCCCAATCGGAGGGGGAAAAAAGATAAGAGATCTCCTCGTCTTGATTGTTGATTCCAGAACAGCTTCTGTGCTTTACTGGTGAGGAGAATGACATCTCCTAGCGCGCCCCTTTTTTATATACATATTTTTGGTTAAAATAAAAGGCAAATGAAGTAGTGTGGCCACCAACCATGCGCGACAAAATTGAAAAGCGACAATTGAAGAAAAGAATACAGCTATAGGTTTTTATGTATAAACACCTGCAAGAACTTTCTTGTATTTTATGAACCTGAGCGCTGAGGAGTCCCACCAGGAAAAAACGCCCCCGCGTCGCTCCCTCGAGGGCGACTCGGGAGGCGACTAAACCCTAACCCGCCGCCACCTTCCCTCCCTTTCTCCGCCGTGCCGTCGCCGGAGCAAGACGCCGGAACAACCCGGGCGGCTTGCCGGGATGGCGGCGGCATGGCTCTACCAGCTGCAAGCGTTTGGAGGTTGGGCGCGGGCCGTCTGGTGCGCTGGTGGCGGAGGCGCCCTGCGGGGCGTGGCGGCCCGTCGGTGACGCGGCTGTGGCGGATGGCTGCGGTCTCGACACGGCGGTGGCGGACGGCGCGGCGGGAGCCGGCGCGGAGGCCGGATGTGTCCGGCGCTAGTGGCGTTTGGCGGTGGTTTCGGGGCCACCGCGGCCAGATCTGGGCTCGCCATCGCCGGATCTGTGGTCTGCGTGGCCGGATCCGGTGTCGGAGGAGGCGGGTTGAGCTTCGGCCCCGGCATGGCGGAAGGGTACGGCGGCAGCGCGCATGCACCGCGGAAGGGGTGGCGCGGCTGCTGCGCGCTTGGGAGGCGCGGTGGAAGAAGGAAGGTGTGTCGCGCCGTCCGCGTGGCCAGCCAGGTCGGCGCCGCGGCGCGCGAGCTGGTGTCCAGGGCGGTTCGGTGGCACGGGCGGCGTTACGGCCGCGCGACGGCAGTGCGCGTGGAGGGCGGCGTCAGCAGTTGTGGACGGCGCAGCAATGGTGCAGGTGCTGCGGCCCGTGCGGCGTGATGGCCGTGTGGTGGTGGTGATGGTACGTGGTGCTGTTGTGGTCTGGTGTTGCTGGTGTTCTGGTTGTCCGATGGAAGGTGGTGTCGAGTTGCTGTTAGGGGCGCGCCGTCGGCATGGAGACTAGCAGTCTGGCAATGGGGAGGCACATGGGCTCCGGGGGAAACCCTGCCTGGTAGACAGCTGCCGGTGCCGGCAACGACGATGTTGCAAGCATCGTTCCCCTCGATGGAGGCGTTGTCGAGGTGCCATGCTTCCCTAGCCAGGGAGATCTCTCTGGGAGAAATCCTAGATCCGACAAGTCGGATCGGGTGACGATGGCGTCCTAGGCGTCATGCCCTTCTTGAAGGCGTCACCTTAGAGTTGATCTTCACTGTTGGTCGACTGTTGGCGTTTGCGTCTGTCCGTTTGAGGGCGACGATGACACCATATATGGTGAAGTCGGATCTTTCTTATGGTGGCAGCAACTTCGGCGCCACAAGTTGAGGCGAGGCCTCTCTCTCATGATGCTTCTTCCTCTGCGGAGCCCGTTTGGTGATTGTGCTTAAGGAAGTCGGAGCTGCTGGATCGTGTGTGCGTTGAGCTTGGCGACGATGACTTGCGGCGAGATCAGTTAGGTGGAATCTTGCAGGTGTTTGGAGTGTGTTTGAGGGCTGGGCTGAGGTCCGTTCAATCGTTGTTGGAGCTGCTATCACGTGGTGATGAGCTGGCAAAGATGACTTGCGACGGGCTCCGTCTATTGTTCTGTTGTTGGTGTAGCTTAGTTTAGGTTGGTAGCATTGTACGGTTTGGCCTCGTTTCCCTTAATATGAGGCACCTTCTTCTTATTTATACATGCCGGAACACAAAGTGTTCGGGTCTTTCGAAAAAAAAAAAAAGAACTTTCTTGTATTTTAGCACTTGAAAGGTTAGTTAATTTTCATACTGACCAATGTGTTTTTTTATTGTCCCCCAACATTACGTAAGCCATGTCTGCCAGAAGGAAATAAAAATTATGAAACTTATATATGTTGGTAGATGGAGTATAACAAAATTGTATAGGTTGTTCACTCGTTCTCGTTCTCTTTCTCTTTTCTGGCAATGCTCGCAAAAGGATCTCTCCCGCCCAATCTCTCTTTTTTTTTTTAGTGAACCAATCAATCGAGGAAAATAAACATGAGATTGGCGGAGACCAGGAGAAGAAGGCCTAGACACACAATGTATAGCTTTTACAGCCCATTCCAGGTTCTCCCAGGACAGGCAGAGACAGCCCAACATATTAGCCTCTCGGCGCACCACGCGAGCGGCCCACGATCACATCGCGGCCGCGCCCAGCCAGCGCCTGTCGTCGCGGACGAGAGCGAGCATGTCGCGACGACCGCGCGTTTCTTTCTGGATCGATCGCCATCTGCGACGAACTCCACCTCGCGGTCGCGGGGGCCCGGGCGGTCGTCGAGCGGACGGGCCGCGTTGTTTGCCGCGGAACGGATGCTTTCTTCCACTCATGGGACTCGCTTCCACGTCCTTGCCTCGCCTGATCGCGCGCTTCAGATCAGGGTGTCGTGCGGTGCACAACAACAAGACGTGCGCGTACTGGATGCGCCACGGATCATCGTGAGAATATCGTTGGAAGCGTCCGTCGGGTGATCCAATCATTTGCATCCACCAACAATTGTTTAGTTGCGGTACTCCGGGCGCTGCCTGTGCGGCTTAGTTCCAGAAGCCATTGGGAGCATATGAAGAATGCAGTTTGCCGCGGTGAGCCAGTGGCCAGAGAGTCCGCCTTTCTTTGTACTTCGTTGCCAGGAGCGTATACGCTCTGCTCGGTTGCTTTTCTATGCCGACCATTGAAACCCAGCAGTGGAGAAACGTGGAATACAAGAGTCTCTTTCTAGGACCGACAGTCACTCTGCTTATGGTAACGAACTCTTCTGGTCCGAGTAATGATCCAAAAAAACACTGCACAGTTGCTTCTGGTTCTGAATTCTGAACCATTTCCGCCACTCACGACGGCCGGAGCACCCGTCAACCACGTTAAGAGATTGCTTGCAAGGCTCCCTGCAATAAGGTGCATGTCCTGACATCGCTGCTCGATCGACACATGCAGCATGCGTCGCTCTTGTTGTTTAGTTAGTTACCCGGTGCAGTGAGGTACGACGACACAACACAGATTGAAATGTGCAAACAACTTCCACCCCACCGTTTCTTGCGAGCTCTCAGCAGTAGGTACGACGAAAAGGAAGTTTTCCCTGTGCGCGCGCACCGCGCCACCATGCCCGGTCCGGTTGCCTTGCCTTACGTTTCAAGTGAAAGCATGCCTCCAGACAATTGTCTCGGATGTGTGTGACGTACCAAACCTGAAGCGAAATGTTCACCTACTGGTGCCAGCTGCAGGCTGCATTGTGCAGAACCTGCAACACTGATGAAGCAGGGGACCTGGGAGAGCATGTTCTGCTGATCTTCTCTTCGTCAGTCGTACCAAGCTCCAGTCGAAGGTTCAGTGCTTAACAGTTAAGGATGCTTCTGCTTTTCGAAAGATGGTTAAGGTTGCATCAAAAGCATAAAACGGAAGGGGGATATGACTAATTTGTTCATGTGGATCGAGCTCGACCTGCTTAGGAAAGCTTGACAAGTACAAAAGATGAGGAAGACAGGCCACCAGGTTAGATAAACTAGGACTGAGAGGCGCGCTCCGCCGCGCCCGTCAAAGCATCACATCGTTTTTATATCATTATTTGACCGGATTTGATTAACTTTCACTATGTTCATGTCCAACTTAAGTGCAGTATGTAAAGAGGAAGCAAAAAAAAAAAAAGCTGGAGAGAATTGATGACAGTAAATGGATAAGTTGATGAGAATGACACAGAATGAAATCGTTCTTGCTTGTTAAATTCATAGTTTAATGAAAAGGCTTGAGAAGGCTCCGGAAACAGCATGCCAATAGAACACACTTCAGTGTGGTGCGCAGATAACTCTAACATTTGCTTTGAAACATCTTTATGATAAATGAAGCAATTATGTACAGCGAAAGACATGAAGTATGCAGGGTAACTAACCAAAGATAAACGTAACGATTAAGAAGGAGCAGGAACAGATGCAAATATTAGATAATAAACAGAACCCATGTGGCAAGCGCACCCTTTGGACATTTCCAAATCCATGCTACGCTGCAGCTATTTAACATCATTACCCACCTGCAATTAATCACAACTATTGTTTAGCTGAAAACAAGTTAGGATAATGTATAATTGGTACAATACTTTAAATATGCATATTGACATAAATATGCATATTTGGTTGGATTATAAACTATGCTATCAGTAAGACAATGGATACAACCATAGTCGATAAGGATAGTAACCAGAAAATGCTAAAGAAGCAAGAATCATGACATATTCAGGTGCTAAACGTAGGTAATGAGATGCCAATTCATACAATGGATGACATATTCACTGGAACTCTTGCCCTTCCTTATATTTTTATATCTCAATCAGATGTGCGATCAGAATATATTTCACGATTTCTCTGATTGAAGTAGTTCCTTCAGGAAAACCACTAAACAGCCTACAACCTACTGCAGAAGGGCATATATAGGTAGGACGAATAAATTCTAAACCGTAGGTTTCCGGATACGAACATCACTGAAGAGTCCACTATGGCCTATGTTTTGGTACGATGTAGTCAGGATGCCTATTATCATTTATTGAGCAGTAGCACAGATATAACAGTTCAACAATATTCATGCATATGCTGTATACTTCTGGTATAATCCTAAACTCTTGTCAGTTTACCGGGAATAGTCGACCTTGATAAGTATTTGTCTTGCATACTTCTGGTATGCACACCTATAGCAGCTATGCACAGCATGCATATGCTGTATCAGGTAATGAATTCAGTCATATACTTTGTGTCTCCTAATCATTCAGTCTCTTGGAACCAAGGAAATATATGTTTGATAACTAAAATAATCTATGCCATACACATGATTGGATAGAAAAATGGCAGTAACTGAACCATTTTCACGTAAGACCAGCGATCCAATAGAGCAAACTCGGATGACAAATACTAAGCATTTGTTAGACTCCAAAACTGAAGCATGATAGGAAACCAAAAATTATGAGCACATAAGTAAGACAAAAATGAAAATACACACCTCATCTCCACTCCTTCTTTGCATGGAAATGATATTTGTAGCCACCAGCTGCTACAGATGTCATCTCATTTCTCAAATCGTCTTCTTGCAAACTGGAAACAAATTTTGTGAAGGCCAATTATTTAAATGCGATAACAATTAGAAATGCACACATGAAAAAGTAAAAAGATGTATATATAACCATGAAGCAACTGATAAGGAGTGCAAACATGAAGTTATTGTTTGTATTATAACCAAAGGTCAAATATCCTTGATATTTGATATGGACAAATGAGGTGCAGGTTTTGAAGGCTGGAACTTAGATATTGAGTACTACATGTCAATCAAATAATGAACAAATGAGCTGCAAGTTTTGAAGGCTGGAACCTAGATATTGCGTGGCACATGTGAAAA
The DNA here is from genome assembly GCA_012490785.1 of Eragrostis nindensis. Taxonomy (NCBI): domain Eukaryota; kingdom Viridiplantae; phylum Streptophyta; class Magnoliopsida; order Poales; family Poaceae; genus Eragrostis; species Eragrostis nindensis. The sequence continues at coordinate 135,345 of JAAXCT010001503.1, read as the reverse complement.
AAATAATGAACAAATGAGCTGCAGGTTTTGTAGGATGCAACCTAGATATTGAGTACTACATGTGAAACAAAATATCAGCTTTGACAACGTAAAATACTAAAATATAATTGTAACAAACAATGGGAAACATTGTGCTGTGTTACAAAAGAATAATTGAAGGCAATGTTATTTCAAACTATAGGTATATGTAACCAACTCCAATATATATGAAGACAATTGTATTTCTTGTACTGCAACCAAACTCATGAAGATATATTAGCTTCATGACTTCACACAAATATCTGTGTCAAACTTTGATCATGTAAGAAATTCACTATATGTCGGAATGAAACAAAAAAATCATTATGCATATGAATTGCCAACACAAAGCACCATATGAATTTTTATTAGCGATGGAAAGCACAACTGGAAATTTTTGGGCTGTGGATACCTGCAATCTATTGTTTTCCTTCCCTAAGTAGTAAATACATAACTTGCTGACCTTTTTATTTAATTCTTCAATACTGCACCACATGATAAAAGGAACTGTATAGTTGGCTGATACATCAATCTAATATGCACCAAAAGATAGGCACAATTACGCTGTGCATTTACAGACAACAACTATGAAGAAACCATCCTTTCTACCCTCCTTATCAAATGTAAAAATTAATATGCATATAGCAAGAAGGATTAACAACGGTTTTAGGGAAGGTGCCTGACCATGGACCATAATATGAGAATTAAACAGAAATAGGTAGCAAACTACATAGTTGCACTGAAGAGGGCTTCTCATGTACCTTACCTGACATATCGAAGCTTGTTGCTGGTTACCTCTCCAGCACATGCGAGGCTTGGATCCCATCAGGTCTACCCATGCCATGTCCTCCATCTTCATTGAATTTCACAGCTCTATGTTCCTGACACAAATGTGATTTAGGTCCAGAGAGAGAGAGAGAGAGAGAGAGAGAGAGAGAGAGCACCTGAACATGTTGAGGAGGAGATGAAAAACAGATCGACGACCACCCCACCTGCGTTGCCGGCGATGCGATTCTACGGCAAGGAAAGCGAGGAAAAGACACGGGGGAGGCTGCGGCGACGTGGTCTCGGTGAGGCTTCTATGCTGCATCGCGCGTGTCGTCGCGCTCAGGCACCACTACAGGCGTTGGCTGAACCAGTCGCCTCCATGGCATGCCGCCGCCTTCCCGAGCACCACCGCTGCCGTCACCTCAAGCCGCCGCCCCTCCAGGCCACCAGCCCGTCCCTCGCAGCCTCCGCCCCACGTGATGGAACCGCAGGATGAGGAAATCTTGGCTGGGAGGATGGGTTGGAAAGCGGATGCAGCTGTTGGGGATAGTCGAGGAGGCAAGGGGCGGCGCTCGGAGCTGGGGGCTCCCATGGCCGCTCGCGATGGAGGAGGAGGCGCGGGCCGGCGGCGGCGCTGGCGAGGGAGGACGAACTCACCAGGCTGAACTCACCAGCACATGGCGCGTGCGGCTCGGGGCGACGGGCTACTCCGGCGGGGGCACAGATCCGCCGCCGCAGGTCCTCTCGGGGGGGGGGGGGGGGGGGGGGGGGGGGGGGGGGGGGGGGGGGGGGGGGGGACGCCGCATGGGAAGGGGGACTGCGCCTCGGACCTCTTGCGGCCGGCGCGGGCGGCGGGCATCAAATCGACGACCGGCGACGGGCTACTCCGGCGGGGGCGCAGATCGATGGCCGCAGTTCCTCCTAGGGGGGGTGGGGGGGGGGGGGGGGGGGGGGGGGGTGGACTGCGCCTCGGTCCTTCAGCAGGCGGGGGCGGGGAGGGGAGCGGAGCCGGCGGGAGCCACCGGTCCTCCGGCGGGGGGTGGGGGGCTGCGCCTCGGGGGCGTCCTGGAGAGGCGTCCTGGAGTCGGGGGCGGGGACCGAAGCCGTAGGCAGCAAGAGGTGACGCGGCTTCGCCCGAAGGAGCCACGCCACAAAGAAATGGCGTGTCGCTGGGGGAGGGAGGCCACGGTAGCTGTTTTCACGAGAGCCCGCGAATTCCTTGCGCTATCAGCTTTAGACTATAGACCATTTGAGCTAGAAAGATACTATATTCTAACGAGATGTGTTTCCTGTTACCTTTTTGTTTCTTTCTTCGTTTTTTCCTGGAGAGATGGATAAGCGTTCGTTTCTCTAGGCTTAAAGGTCACATCAAAACTAATCTTATTATTTAGGCGTTTTAAATAAGTCTAATTAAAAAACTAACTGCAGAACCTTATACTAATTTGCGAGACGAATCTAATAAAGGTAATTAAGCCGTGATTAGACGATGGTTACTGTAGCATCACTATAGCGAAACATAGATTAATTAGACTCATTAGATTCGTCTCGCAAATTAGCCCATATCTGTAAAAAAAAATTTACAATTAAATTTATTTAAGACGTCTAAATAGCAAGATTAGTTTTGATGTGACCTTTAGGCTTAAATTGTCGAAACCCCAAGACAAACATGAGAGCCAACTTTTTCTTGCTAGATGTTTCTAAAGAATACATGTTAGTTACCAAGTTCACCTTATAATCAGTACTGAAAGATAGCAGCCTAGAGGCATCGGTAGAATAACATATCATCGACTGCTGACGCGTTTCAGATTTTTTTTTTTGTCAAACCGCAAGAGAGCTGCGTGTCATTTCATTAAGGAGAAGAAACTATTTTTTACATGACCATGAAGGTCCGGGCCAGCTAATAACAATCTTTGCTGGGTCATTATTAACCTCAGAGGGAGCAGTAAAATAAAGCAGAATTACGAAATCAGCAACTGACGACACAGGTGATTGTCGATAATGACAACATTCCACTCATGTCCATATCCCTTTTCTAGAAGAAACAGAATAAGTGTTGCCCCAATGATGAGGATGCTACAGTACAGTGTGTGTGTCAGTAATCCTTTTGTCCACTGATACAAGACTACAGTAGTAATTCTCCGGCAGTCAGATCAGATGATCGGCGGCGGGGGCGTCTCCCAGACGTCGAACATATTCTCCTCGTTGTGCAGGGCGAAGAGGCGGTCACCGCCGATGGAGAAGTCGCAGATGGCGCCGCCGCTGCTACCCCGCAGCGTCGACGTGAGCACGTGATCGGGCCCGCTGAACACCGAGATGGCGTCGTTCGTGGACGCGAAGAGCTGGCCGCCGTGCGCGGCCAGCTTTGGGTAGCATGTCTCCTCGTTGCGCGCCGCCTTCTTACCGCTCACCATCATCAGCTTGCTCCGCGAGCTCCACCGCACGCCGCTGGCGTTCTTCCGGAGGTCGAGGAACCCGAGGTCGTCGTACTGGTTGACGACGCAGACGGACCTGCCGTCCTCCATGGCGACGGCGTGCACCGCGTGCTTCTCCTCGAGCGACGCCGGCGTGCCGGCGTCGGTCCACGACCAGACGACGCTCTTGTCCCGGAAGTCGAGCAGGCTGAGGAACGAGGAGTCGGCCCGCGGGAACATGGTGGCCACCATGAGCGTGTTTGTGCCGTCGAGCCACTGGAGCTTGTCGGCGTCGCCGAATGAGCATCCCGGCGGCTCGTAGAAAAAGTCGGCCTGCTCGCCGGTGGCGCAGTCCCATACGGCGACGCCGTACTCGTTGAGGCGGCCCTTGCAGCTGGCGAAGACGCGGCCGCCGCCGTCGAGCTCCAGCGCACCGGCGGTGAAGGACCTGGGCTGGCGGCCGTGCGCAACGCGGAAGCGGTGGCGGAGATCGCCCGTGAGCGCAGAGAAGGCGGCCACGCCGCCGCCGCCTCCGCCGTCGGAGCCGCGCCGGCCTGTGACGGATCGCTCCCGGGCCGCGACGAGGAGCGTGGCGGCGTCGAGGTATGCCGCGTCGTTGACGGGCGCGTGGTCGAGGTACACGGGCCGGCGCTCCTCGAGGAGCCAGTTGTACACCCGCACGGCGCCGCCGTGCGCGACGCAGCACCCGCCGTCGGGCGCGGCGCGCACGGCCGTGCCGTCCCCTGGCGCGCGGCCGGGGACGGACGCCGCCAGGCGTAGGCGGTCGCCGTCGAACTCGCCCGCGCGCGCGGCGCGGACGCGGTCCAGGAGGCCGTAGTAGAGCGCCTCGCGGCAGAGCGTGGCCTCGGGCAGGCCCGGCGGCAGGTGGAGCCCGCCCGTGCGGAGCAGGTCCAGCAGCACCGCGAAGCAGGCCGGGTCGCGGTCGATGAAGTACTCGGCCACGTCTTGGCCGCCGCCGGCGTTCCAGGAGGTGTCCAGCATGGCGCCGAGCATGGTGTCGCGCCCCGCGCTGGCGAGCGTGTCCGCCGTCGTCTCGAACACCCGCCCGCCGACGTTCAGCCGCACGCGGCCGCGGCCCTTCGCTGCCGTGCCCATATGGCCTTTGCGGAAACAAAGCGGACCGATCGGTGTTGCGTTGCAACTTTACAATTTGCGCGACGACCGGGCCATTCGCCGGGCAGGAGGAGGCAGAGGACTAGTATTTGCGCGCGGGGCGGGACACGGTCGTTTTGTTGGGTGACGGGCGAGGCGGTTGGCGTATATAACGGCAGTGGCGGAGCTGAGATTGCTCGGCTGGGCATTCATTTTTGGAATGGGCATTCATTTTTCCGTATTTTTGAAGCTAAATATTCATTTTTACCTCAAATATATGTATTTTTGAGGATTTTTAGTCATATTTAGCTCATTTTCAAAAAATTTGGGTATTCATATGCATACCCAAGATCCCCATCAGCTCCGCCACTAATAACGGCACGGCCGTGCCGGGTCTTTTGGGTGGCGGAGAAAAGGAGGCGCGGTCAGGTTCAGGTGGGCACGCGACCGAGGCCGAAGATTTGGTCGCCTCGCGCGGGACGTCACCACCGTACCCCACTTGAGGTTGTTTCGTTGACGCCAGACCCAGAGCGGGAGTGGCGTCCGGCCCTGGGGCTGGCTCGCTTCGGTGGTGAGGCGGGCGACCGGTTTGGTGGGGCGGCGGCTGGGATCATTGCGGGAGTGGGTTCGTCGGCCTCGGTGCGGCGGCGTTTTCCTTCTCGAGTGCGGTGCGTGGAACGCAAATTAGCGTGGCTTTGCTGGATTTCGCCGTTCCTTCAGCTGTGCTCGCGATATTGGGGTCCCGCGAGTTTGGGGCTGGAACGGAAAGCAAATGTGTACTCCTACTAGAATTAGTGGATTATTAGACTGCTACGGGTGGGTTGGGTTGCCACGCCCGAACCACTCACTACTCTCGAGCAGCGCAACACCAGGACTAGCTCACTAGCTCCAAAAAAAGCGACAACCGCAACCAGGTTCAGTATAACCGAATGCTCGTAGCCCAGACAACTTGCCGGCAGCAGGTAGAATAGAACCGGATCACTTTTAGGACGCTGGATTGAGCTTAAAGAGAGTAGAAGCACCAAATTAAATGCAACGAAACCGGACCGTGTAGGCACGTAGCTCAATTATAAGCTACCAGTACACTACCGGGTTAAGGACTCGAGATGACAGTCCTGCGGAGGAAGAAAGAGATGACCACGCTACGTTAGCTTAAGCTTAATCATCGTCATCCTTATCTTCGCGTAGAAAATCAAGCTCTTCGAAAAGAAAATGGCGCACCATGTACTCCCCGCTTGCGTTCTTGTCTGTGAGCCGAGTGAGGTATGCAGCAGCGAGTGACAAGAGCCGGAAAAATTCGACACGAAAGTGACTGGTCCGGCGAAACCGCGAAAAGGATGGTGTGGTTGGTCGAGCTGACCAAGCAGCGCATTTGGGTCTCATCGTGGTCGGCTTGGTTCTGGGCCGTTTCTGCTACGGAGAGACGCACGCGTTCTTATCGGTTTGACTAGTGCCGCGCGGTGCAGTGCAGGACCCATTGGAAAGAAAACATGGCGGCCATGGATAGTGCGAACTTGAAGAGGACGGCGGCCTAATCCCACTTCCTAATCTCATTGACTTATTTGTTTTGTTTGTTAATTTGTTTGATGGAGTTGATTCTGCTTTCAACCGTTAATCGCGACGACCACGAAGTGACCGTATCTTGATCTGCCAGCGCGTGCCTGGCCCTGGCACCCTACTTGCTGAACGGTTTATAGAGCACTCTACAAATTTGCAAATTTGCAAGAAGTAACGACTAATACAGGGATGACGAGTGTGCTTTAGTTGACCACCAAGACGTTATGCTCATTCAGATTTGTTTGAAATTGCTGAATTGGTCTCTGTCCCTGATGCTGTGATGTAATGCGATATGTGGTGACCAAGTTGCTCCTTTTCTTCCCCTTTCTGAACCTCGCTTTTTCGGAAGGACAAAATCGATATGTTTTGATCGTTGATGATTGACCTAGTTAAGGGGACTGGTCCGGACTGCCGCATCATCCCCCTTCTCCATTGCATGGTCGGAAGCCACTAGAATTCAGGATTTAGCTGCTACAGATTGGACGAGACTGCATATTCTCATCCCCCAACGGTTAACGGGGACACACAAATTATGATCCCTACATGCTGTGGCATCACCCAACAGACAATCTGCAGACCAGCATGCTCTCATTCCTCAATAGTAGCGAAGTGGTGGTTTCAAAGGACCGTGATTTTGTCTGCCTTTTATGTAACGTGATGGTTGTGTTTCTTAGAATTAAGGTTTAAAGGTTGGCAATCAAAATTTACTGATGAAAATCTAACACAGCCCAGTCGAAAAGTGGACAACTTTTCCTTAAGAAACATATCGCTAACACAGTGAGGGACTGAGTCAAGGCCCTCTTTTTTTTTCATGTTGATTGTGCTTGTATCCTGGATCTCGGAAGTCAGGCTAGTTGCAGCTATATAGAGCAAAGCATATTTACAATTCCATATTTCAATGTACTTACTACAGTTGCCAACCAGATGCAGCCCTTGGCCTGTTCTCACCAAAGCAATAGGGAAATAAAAAGATATAAAAAGAATGCAGCCGGTCGTAGCGAGCAACCTGCAAAATCATAGTAAGAGTTAGCAACCTTTACACCCAAAAGGACAGGAAAACAAGTCAAAAAGCTTTAACGGGAAAACCTTAGTGAGCTGACGGCAAATTAAAATGGAACGTCTTCAGGTGCAGCGAGGACACAATGATCACTCGAGCTGTCCACCACAATTTACGAAGGCGCATCTGCTACAAAATTCACTGCTCAAATGGCCTATATAAATAGACATCAGCAATCTACAACACCATCCGACACCATGGGCCTCATGGCAAGAATGGGATCCATTTTTGCCAGAGGCATGGCATCACGCATCAACCACAGAACAGAAGTTACGCCTAACAACACAACTATAGCAAATGTTGCTACAACCACTAACTACTACAGGCACAATCAGATGACAATTCAAACGGCAACTGAAGGAGTTACAATCCATATAAGGTGCACTGCCAAACACCTTACAGACTACGGACCAAATCTAGCGAGCAGATCGATTAACAAAAGACAATCATAGGCGGCTAGCTTAAGCCTTTCTTCTGCGCTTCTTTCCTGTAGAAGCAATTGCAGAAGCCTCCTGCTCTATTTCCACTGTCTTGCTTTCTTTCTCCTGCTTCTCTTTGTCAGCATCAATCTCAACAGGGGCACTAGCACTCTTCGGTTTACGACCTGGCCTGCCCTTTCCTTCAGTGGATTTGATTTCATCTTTTAAATCCTTGCCTTTGCTGCCAACGTCCTTAGCTTTGCTAGCACTTTTGTCACCATCTTTAGGCAGTTCATCCATTACCTTCTCATCAGTTGATCGAGTAGCTTTGTCCTTGGAGGGCTTCTCAACTTCTTTTTCAATGCTAGTGCCAGTTTTAGGCGTTTCTTTGACATCCTTACTTGCAGTTTTGCCCTTAGAACTGGGAGTTGCAGAGATATTACCCGGTGTTCCATTGCCCGAACGAACACCTTTCGGACGCCCCCTTTTCTTTGGAAGATCCCCTCCATCACTGCCACCATGTACAAAACAATACTTTCAGAAAAGCTGCAGGAACAAAGTCCACATGTTTTCTTTCTATGAAATATTTACCTTTTAGGTGTTTGTATTTTTTCTTCCTTCAGTGGCTGCGCTGAGCTCCCTTTACGTTTTCTGCCCCGCGGCCTGCTCAAATAACCACTAGCACAAAATTAGCAAGCAAAATGACTCTTTTATGGTACAGGTTCAGGTAGGATGGCGTGTTAGCAAGTGACAACTAGGGCCACAAACATAAGATTTGGAGAAGCAATATGAACAAAAGTAAAGATCTGGAAGCACTAATCTTATTGGCAACTTCATTCTTAGCATTAACTAACAAAAACTTGAGCCTTTAGTAAACTAGGTGCTTCAGAATTAATAAACAGAAGGTGAAACATGTATCATCAACAGCTAAATAAAGCACACTGAAAGCATCCAATTCCACTATGCTTTGCATTTCGGACATGAGATTTAGTTATGCAATTTTGCGTGCAACCATGTAGGTGAGCAAACAAAATAATTGCGTGGCCTGGAACATTGACCCTATTAGCCCACTCAAGAGCGGTGAATGCATGCCGGTCATAGATATAAAATTTGGGAGCCTGGCCCTACAGCCTACTGATGCATGAATTGATATCCAAAACTATTAACGTAATTACTGACAACATCAATTCAACTGGTGCAAATATGGGCAAGGAAGAGCTTTGCTTACGTGTCAGATGCCACAGAAGCTTCTTTTTCCTGACAATAAAAGATAATCAGAAACAAGGAAATAAAATAGAAAAACATTGGATGACCACAAGGTGAAAGGTTCCTACCTCACTGATGAATTCCCACTTTTCATTCCTGAGCAGTAATACCTCTACATCCCCGTCGTCATATGCAACCTACGCTCCAGAAATTCGAAGAGTAATGAAAAGAAACAAATGTATATAATCAAAACAAATGAAAAAGAAATAATGCAGAAGTAGTGCACATGCCTTGTGTCTTTTAGAAGCAGCATCAAATGATTCAACAACACCTTTGTAGAACCTGCAAAATATGAAGAACAAAAAGGCTTATCGAGTCTAAAATTGAAAACAGAGCAATAAAATGTATGTAACAAGGAGCATGATACATCAATAATTAACTGCATTAAACAGCAAACATGATTTTGTCTAATCAAAACGAGAATATTCTTTCCTTGAAAGTAAACATATATAACATGAAAATTAAAACGCATACACTGCAGATTCAATGCCATTCCAAAGTCACAAAACACTACAAATAAGTAGAAAGAATAAATGGGTCAAGACTAATCTGGTATCACTCTTATCATTTTGATACCTCGGTGAAAAACAAGGTCACCATGAGATGCAAACATTCATAATACTTACATTTTATCATCTGGCCACCAAACTTTGATCCTTGCACCCACTAGGCTTGCATCAAGGCCTTTTGATTTCCTTGAACGAGGAGTCTGTCAAGAGGAACTTAATAATCAGATCATATTACCATATAATATGACAATGTAGCTATAAGAACTTGTGATTGGTGGAAAATTAAGGGGAAACAAATGAAAAGGCACTGTGTGCAATAATACTGTTTCACCAAGATTATTTAGTAAGAGCATTGGTATACACAGAGAAGTCGCTAGGTATCAGCATGAAAATTCTAGACTTGGCTAAACCCTTTCAAGCATTTAAAAAACTGCATTAAAATAAAATTTACTTTTAAAATTGAACACCAATGTGGGATCCTAAAAATCCATCCCTACTGCGTATAGGAAAATATAGCTGAATATTTTTTTTTAGCAAATCTATCATACAGGTAACAAAATGAGTTGAATGCATTCATAGTCAAGCAAAGCATGTGCAATCAAGCATATATCTACCTCTTCAGTTTCTGTTTCTTGTTCTCGCTTCCTCTTAGAAGTGCCCTTCTCCACACTTTGCTTGCTGTTTTCTGCACTTTGTCCCTTGGTTCTACCTGACCCCTTGGTCGAAGACTTTGTAGAAACCATTTCCTGTTGCAGAAGAACATTTCAAAACAGAATATTAAAATGATGCCGCATTTACTAAATTCAATATTGCAATGCATATAAAATGTTGGTTGTTCATGAACTGGACCTCAAGGTTTAAATTACAGTAAAAACTAACAGTGAAAACAGAACTACATAACAGTATGGAATAACAGCTATGTCTGGCACATTAACAGTTAATATGGTTCAAGATAAAAATAGAAAACCCAAAGAAAAATAACAGAGGAATGATAATGTTGCATAGAAGTGATCAGGCCAATATTTCTCATTAGCATACATTAAAAGCAGATTTTATGTAAATTGAACAAGAAACCTGCCATCATCAAGAGACTGACCTTTAGGCTCAGATCCTTGGAAGGATCTTCCTCAGAGAGGGTTTCATTGTTTTCTTTCTCCAGACTGATCTTTTGATGCTTCTTCGATGATTCTCCTTCACCAGCCTTTTCAGACTTAGAGTCATCCTCAGCTGATTGCTTTGTTAACTTCCCAGCCTCTTCAATCTTTTTCAGATCACCTGAACGTTTTTTCCTTCCAGCAGTTTTTTTCTCCAATGACTTTGGTCCAGGAGGTCGGCCTCGTCTTTTAGCAGGCGTAACAGCAGCAGGCCTTGGTGTATCATCAGCTGCTCCATTGGCAGCTTCTCCAGAAGATGCAGGACCTTCTTTTTTAGTATCAGCATCTGCAGTTGCTTCAGACTTGTCAGAGGGTTCAGACTTATTTTGGTCTGATTCAACGGCAGACGAATTCTTGGGCTTTACAGCAATGGATTCTCCACCTTCATAGTAGACAGATTCCAAAAGATCAGCAACAGATTGTTTTCAGCATAGCAAGATTGTAAACAGAACGTGGAATGTAGGCCCTGTTTAGACTCACCATTATCAGCTGGAGTTGCACCGCTGCTAACAGCGGTACCCGGAGTACCGTTCATAGAAGTACCATCTTGTTCAGGACGGCTAACATCTTCATCCATCTTTGAAGGTTCCTGTCAAAATACACTCATACACATGCTGGTATACTATCAAACATTTCTATAAATAAAGAAGATGCAGAGCATACCTGAGGTAACTCATCAGAAATAGTCCTCTCAGAAAGTTTGCCATCATCCACCTGAACATTAAGAGATCAAAAGTGCATACAAATGAATGGCTTAGAAAACACACTATGCTAATAACTTTTCAGCATTCTTATCGGAGTTAGCTGACAAGGATTCCCACCCCACCAATTGAAAGCACTTAGATTCATTCCATAGGCTAAACCAACCGTACTTTTACCTTCAAATCATCCATTTCAATCCTAAGTGAACATATTCTGGCATTAATCCACATCTCAAACAAAACAATGAAATAATGTATCCAACAATGTTGTCTACTGATTTGACTTTCTCAAGCTAACATTACGGTTCTTGCATGCTAGTATTTGACTTACCACGTCTTTCCCAAGATCAGCATTGTTATCTTCCTTGTCATCTGCATCCTCTTCACAAACTGATGTGACAATTTGGCTGTATTCGCTCAAGGATTTGCCTTTAAGCAATACAAGAAAGACTGGCTTCAGTTTTTCACGGCACGCGCCTATAACCTTCTCAGCAAGCAAAAAGGATGGTGATTCCTGGAAAACAAAATCCAAAATAACATTTGGGTTAATTGTTTCCTTCTGCAATGCAATGTATAAGTGCTAACCTGAAGAAAGTATGGGTGAATATACCTTCTTTTCTTTCCTAACATTCTCAAGTAAGCATGATGCAAGCTTTTCATGGACATCCTCACTCTCTTCAATCACTAATTTCATTATTGTTTCCATGCAGGATCTGACAGCTTCTGGATGTTCAGAACTGAAATACAAAACAGGTTAGAACTTGTCTGATGAATACAACACGTACATCTGAATCATAAAATCTTCCCTATCAAAGAAAAAGTTATACAATTTTAACAAAAGTTCCCAGCAACAACTTAGATAAGAGTGATGTAAAGACAGTACATGCATCAGTATTGACAACACATGGTGTGCATTTGGACCAGCAGCCAAACAAATAAAGCATGTACAATTTTTTTTTTAAAAAAAGAGGAAATTAGATTAAGAGTATTCTTACGAGATGGTCTCCACGAAGTAATTGAACATATCAAGTATTAACTCATCACATTCGAGGTCAAGCATCACCACACAGGACCGGACCTTCGCCACCGTGTCAAGAATCGAAGCCCTTCTTTCAAAGTAGGGGCTATCTATCTTATCCAGATGCTGGAAGGACCCAACAATTATAGTGAACACGTCCTGAAACCAAGTAGAAACATGTCAGGAAACAAAATAAATCAGAAAATCATTTTAGTGAGAGCCTCAGAGAACTAACTATACCTTCATTGCATCATCATCATATGGTGCGTCAGGTGCAGTGATTCTTGTGATCTCAGAGATACATGATGCCACAGCAAGTTTGACATTTGGATCCTTGTGGAACAGCAGCTCTTTCTTCACCAGAGCTTCAGTTGCTGGTCGAACAGCATCCGATGTGCTTCCAGGAGGTGACTGATCCACCTTAAGTAAACATTCCTCAACTTCCTGCATAAACAAACAAAACAACTTAATGCATTGGTTCAGAATCCAACTTTCACCTCAAAAGCAAGCAGCTAGCATGATCGGACTCGAAATGAATAAATCGATCCAAGTAATCTAATAAATTGAGAATCCATAAAACGACAAAAAGAAAATCAATGTATCCCAGAAGAACCCCTAGCAGAAAGAAAATCAACAAAGCCTAGACTACAATGACAGCTGGAACTTGTCATGATTGGTTTCAGCATTTATGCCACTGCTGAAAAAAAATTAAATCACTCCTAGCAAAGTACACTTGGTAACTCTGCCTGACAATGCTGTGCAAAAGACAATAGTTGACACAGAAAATACTCCTAGTATTTCCCTAGGAACAAATGACTGACGAGCTTCGGAGCAGCAGAGAACAAATAAACCTAAAGCTAAACAACACACCGACTAGCATCTCAACCAATAAATCCTCACTGAAGGAAACATATCAAGATGTTTATATCCAACTTTCCCCTCATATTAAACAATCAAATCAAAACAAGCAAAGCGACACCCTAATAGAAGGAATCAATGAAACAAGCCTGGGCTAGAAATTTCAGATGGCCTGATTACTCGAATACTAAACCTTAAAATCATTGACTACTCTAAATCATTCACGGCACCTACATCTGGATAACCCAGCATGCGCAAGACTCTACAAAACGCTGAAAACAATTCCTGCTAAGATTAGAACAAAAAAGTGGTCGAAATTCAGAGCATCGGAGACAAAACAAGCCCAAACCTATATTCCTATCTAAGTAGCAATCCATCACCCAGTACATTCAATCATCGCAAAACAAGTCCCCGAACGATTCGACCGACACTGATACGATGCAACAGAACCGAAAACACACGGGAAAAGGCCACATAACCCAAAAGGGTAAACCCTAACAGATACAGAATCAATAAAACGGATAAGAACAAGTGCTGGGCGAGGAGAAGGCTCACAGCGAGGAGCTTGAGCAGTTCCTCCGTAGTGTCGGGCGGTGTCTTGAGGCGCCCCCCGACCTCCCTGAGCCGGTCCTCCAGCTGCTGCACCTCCTGGTCGATGTCGGCGGCCCCGTCGTCCGCCATTTCCCCGACGAAATAGGGCGCCTACACGCCCGGATCGAAATCCCCCCGCGCGAGATCTGCGGCCGCTAGGGTTTGCCCTCGCCGCCCCGCGGCGCGCGCGCGGAGGAGCAGGATGAAGGAAGGGTTTAGCGGTGGAGCGGTGGTGTGTGACGACTGACGAGGGATTCGGCAGCTGTATTCCCTCCCCCACCCGTCCCCTTCTCCGCGAGGCGACGAGGTTTCGGTGCGGCTGTGCTCGCTTTCTGGCTTTTGGTGGGCTGGGGAGCGTGAGGTGAGGTTTGGAAGAATCGGCGAGGCGATTTATGGGAGCTGGCGGGCGGGCGGATGGTGGTTTGGACTGCGCACTTCCGCGCGGCCTGCCAAAATTGCCTACGCGCCCCCCCCCGTCGGACGCGTCCGTTGGCCATGGAATCCCCTTCACTCGGGCGGCCTCGCGTCCGGCCCGGGGAACGGCCTGGCGCCACCTCACGCCGCGCGATCTCAGCCGTCGCTCGCGTGCCGGGGCGGGCCGATGGCTGCCACGAGGCTCCCTGTGACAGAAACGGAAGTTCGGCCAGTTCGGCCCAGCTGGGCTACTCTCAACGGCAGGATCTCCTGGAAAAAATTTGAAGCATGAAGGAGGGATTTTGTTTACCTTACTAAGTCAGAGAAGACGGCGGCGCGGCGCGGCGAGGCGACGGTAAAATCAGTACCGGTAGGAAATAGCGAAGACTGTGATCTTCGATAAACCGGCGATGACAACTGGACATACCGCCGGTGCCGGAGAAGACGAGGGAAAGAAGCGAATAACGGTTGGGTCGATGTGTCGAGAGGTAGGAGAAGACCGCCCCTCTTGGTGCGGATATATAGCCAAGTAGAGCTCGAACCACGTTTTAGATCAATAGAATCCAACGGCGGTGACCACTCCATTCGAAAGGAAGTAACGCTCGTAATGTCGTTTTGTTTTATCACGTAATTGATACGAAAATGCCTAGCATACGTTCGAGACGTCCAACCCGGATGTACGACCTGTTTTTGTGTCGATGTGTCGCTGCTCGTGATTAGTGCTGCTCGTAGTATGGCAAGGTCATACGACCTATAGCAGAGTTTTAATTAATAAGATACTTATTTCATATAAATATAGCTTGTATTTATTATCATCTCGCACTTAATTATTTATGGCATTTCAGTTTTCAAGAAGATTACATCGTAACAAAAAATCAGAATATTGTGATACCACTATCTATTCCACGTCATTAAAGTTCGAACTAAAATTTTCTGTCTTCGTGATCTCTACGACATAACGTGGAAAGCATATGAGTTGTCCAATAAGGCAAGCTATGGTAACTCGAGCTAGAAACCTTCGTTCCCTCTCCTTCGCTCTATGTTACCCTCCAATCCCCAGATTGTTGTAACTTCGTGCTTGCGTTCCGAGTTCCGACTAACAAACACTAGAGTACATGGGCTCACTAAAAATGATACTCCTCCGTCCCAGAATATAAGCATTTCAGAGTTTGGTCAAAGTCAAGCTTCCTTAACTTTGACCATCAATAGCAAAATATTTATAGCACTCCATTATATATAGTTGATGTTGTTAGATTCATCGCGAAATCAACTATCCTAATATGCAACTCTTCATATTTATAATATTTTATTTTTATAGCTATTGCTAGTCAATGTTGAACCTGATTGACTTTCAACAAACCTAAGAATGCTTATATTCTGGAACGGAGGTAGTATGTGATAAGGCCTATTAGATATCGTTGCCCTGTACCATTGAGCTAGGCCCATCATTGGTTGAAAATCAATGGGATACTTTTCCTGATTATCGTCCATGGCTGCAAGCTGCAACTTGATGTGGCTGTAGTAGCAGTACCTTGCCCCTTGCCCTTGCAAATGCAGTCAAAAAAAAGCTACAAACAAGCTGATTTTTTTTTTTACGAAAAGGGAATTTCATTGATATTAAAGCATAGTACATCTCTTGATTACATAAGCCATACAAACAACGTCAACTCTATTAATGAGAGACAAAAAAAAAACCTTGAAAGTGCCGCAAATTCCACCATTTAGGATCACCATCCCAAACGGATCTACTACGGACGAGAACTATGATATGAACGAATACGGCCATCTCACTATCCTCCACCATCATCCTCACTTCCGACGAGGATAAATTGAAACCCAACCCTTTCGCAAAAAAGGTAGACTAATAACCTTCTACATGCAAATAAGATGATTTTGCCGCTGTCAAGCCCGTGTCCGAACTCATCAACGCCTTCTTTACTAGATTTGTCACGGGAAAACACAAATCCGACCAACATCCAGATGGATATCGGCGGAACCAAAAACTCTCACTAGCCCACAGCCATGACCAAGAATAACCATGAGTAGACAAAGGAGGGGCCGGCGTACCTTATTCATGATCAGTGATGACACCTTCACCTTGCCATCGCTGTCTGAAAATCGAAGCTTCCAAATTCATGCTGGAGAAGTTGCCGCCGTCGCCGCCGACGCCGTCTTCTTTTTCAAACACGCCATGGAAGTACCTAAATCTATCCCTAACTCTTGGAGAACACCACTCTGCTGCCCACGCCTAGCACGAGAGGAAGCCTTCCCTCACCCGCCGACGCCTGAAGGCCACCGGTAGGGAGGAGAGACAGCCTCACAGCTGTCGGCGCGAGCGGCAAGGTGAGAGTCGCGTCGCTTTTCTTTTTCCTTGCAGCGGTGGCGTCGGTAGGAAGGAGAGACAGCCGCACGGCTGTCGGCGCGAGCGGCAAGATGAGAGTCGCGTCGCTTTTCTTTTTCCTTGCAGCGGTGGCGTGAGGTATCTGTTCCTTAAACCATGTTGACTGGGGGCGTGGCAAACTATTGCCATAAACAACTGATTTTAATCACTATATCTTTTTTTTTTCGTGATTACACAGTGTCACTATATCTTGTTAGATACTTCATTTATTGCCTATGCATGGCTAATAATCTTATATAAATAAAATCGAATTCATTTATGATATAAAATGTCAATTTATATGTTTAAATTCATTTTTTCGATTACACAGTACAACTCAGACACTCACAACGCACGCACGCTCACCACTATGAACGCACATACGTAAACCCTACTCCTATGAGCATCTTTGAAAACTGAGCCGATAAATCCTCGAGATTGACGAATTCACCACTGGCGCCTCGCTATGCGACGGCCACATCGCCTCCCGCTGAAAGCACAACGCCGTTAAATTCTAGAAAATTCGCTCCCACGGAGAGTCGAACTCAGGACCTTAAGTGCTACTGAGGCTCTTGTAACAGCTAGGCTACATGCCCTTCGCATCTTGAAATTCATTTATGATCTGGTTGGATACTATATCTTGTTAGATATCCCATCTATTGCTTATCCATGGCATAGAATCTTATATAAATAAATTCTAAATCATTTATTATGTAAATCTCACGATATCTTGAAATTCATTTATGATCTGGTTGGATACTATAGCTTATCACATACTCAATCTATTTCTTATGTTTATTTTCTTTGTACTTAGCATGTTGGGATTTTTTTTTTAAAGAAAAAACTTGACTTGTCTTAAGCGATATCGTCAACCATATAAATTCAACCACTAAAATACCTCTATAAAATTCACAATAAAAAGGGGATCCATATATGACGAGCATATTGAAAAATAACAAAGGATGTATTGAATTGAGCTTGAAATAGTTACTTTTCACTACTCAAAAGAGTGCTCGAAATGGTTACTTTTCACTATTCAGTCGAGGACTACAACAGATGGCCTGAATATGTTGGTTTTATCACTGCTAGCTGAAAACCAGACCAAGAACTAGGAATCTGCCACCAAGCAATAGTTGTAGCAGATAGGAAGCATATAAGAGCAACAATTGATTCTCAACATACATATGATTCGGTCGCATATAGGAACTTACATATATAAGACCTGGTGTAGTTGTAGCAGATAGTTGTAGCAGACCAAGAACTAGGAATCTGCCACCAAGCAATAGTTGTAGCGGATAGGAAGTTTTCAATCCTGCGAGAATTGAGAGGAGTTCTCACGTTTAAAAAGAAAATTTGTGAACAGCTCTAGCTTTCTGGTTGGGGCCTTACATCACTACTTGGTTGGGGCCTTACATTACTATGTACAGTTTAGCAAGGCAGAGAGACCTACCAAATTGGCAGTTTGTTTTCATTTTTACCACAAACGTGAAGAAGCGTTTTACGTTTTCTTGAACTATCAGGTGAATCACCCAAAACATATCTCCCAATCAAAACCTCTATCTCTCTCACATATTTAAACATGGTAGATTTTCACATACTTACCACCTTATCCCTACAAACACACACACACTTGCCTAAACCTTATAAGAGTCATCAATATGTTGGTTTTGGTACATTTTGAGATCGACGAAGTCACCATAGACAACTAGCTCGTCGGCATCTACGTTGAGGGTACGTTTAGTTGTAGCAGGTAAGACACCGAGTGATAGTAAGACAACTAGCTACGTTGGTGGAAGATATCATCATAGACGATATGATTTGTATTTTGAGAGTGATAGTGTCTATGGCGAGACAAGATTCGTATTCATCATCAAATTTTTGATAATATTTTACTCATTTCAAAATAGGTGCATATCATTTTCTTGTACACCTTGGCAACCACTTGTTCAAGATGCATAGAATATGCTATGAACCTATATACATAAAAACATAGCCAAGAGAGAATGATAAATAAATTGAAATGGATGAGCTATAATGCTATATCATGATGTCATCCGACCACCTCTTCAACTACAAGCAATATGATACACACAGTAAATAAAATACACCGCATCTTGACTCGATTATTTAATTAGGCACATGTATAAACAGAACAGAACACGAACAGGATACACTACTAGCATGAGACGGGATACCATCAAGTTCTACAACATTTATTCGCCGGGCGCGGCAGAGATTACAGACACACTAGCCAGTACTAGCCCATTCCGGTGGCAGTGGTGGTTTATCATTTCCCGAAGAGCGACTTGAACCACCAGACGCCCTTGGCGTCGGTGGGCGCGGCGTCGGCCTCCGGCGGCGGGTCGTCCTGCGGCGTCTTGTCCAGCTTGCTCACGTCGTAGCCTTCCGCTTTGGCCTTCTCCAGCAGCTCGTTGTACACCTCCTCGTCGATGCTCGTCTTCCTGCTCAGGATCTACGCACACACCCACGCAAGCAAGCAAGCAGGATTAATGAGCGCGTACACACGACACACACATATGCCCTCAGAATCACCGGGGTATCGAATTGTTTCTGGTGAAATTTCTACGTTCCAAACGGGATCTTAACTAGCTACTCCCTCCGTTTTTTAATTGATGTCGCCGTTGACTTTTTGAGTTACGTTTGACTCTTCGTCTTATTCAAAATATTAGCTCAAATATGCAAAATTACAAGTTATGTTTCAAATTTCTCTAGTGATAAAACACATTATAACAAAATATTTGATAATTTTTATACTTTTTGAATAAGACGAGCGGTCAAACATAACTCAAAAAGTCAACGGCGACATCATTTTAAGAACGGAGGGAGTATTACCGGAATGAACTTAATTGAACCGGTCGAGTACTTACCCAGAGGAACTTGCGTCTTGGCTCGCCGACGAGCGCGACCTGGTAGCCTTCGTCGACGTAGAGCACCCAGTAGTCGCCGACGACGGGGATGACGGGGAGGAAGGGCGGGACGTAGAACTTGACCTTGAGCTTGGCCTCGTCGCTGTTGGGGTTGGCCTTGTAGGCGCTGCCCTCGATGGCGTCGCGCTTCCCCTTGCTCCACGTCTCGTTGAGCACGTGCACCGTCGCGCCGTCCTCCTGCAGCGTGTAGGTGGCGCGCGTGTTCCGCCCGTCCCGGGGCTGGAAGAAGGACGGGATCGACGCCAGCTCGTACCACCGCCCCATGTACCGCGCCACGTCCAGACCGCGAACCACCGTCATGTCGTTGCCGCTCTTCTTCGCCTCCGCCGCCATGGCTGCTGCCTGCCTGCCTGCCTGCCTCTGTTGATCGCGAGAGAGGTTGCTGCTTGCTGGCTACTGTATCTGTATGTGTGTGATTTTTCTGTTGGCTGTGACAAATCTTGCTTGCTTCTTCAGGCAATCAGGTGGTGTTGTTGAGCTAGCTTAAGCTTTGCGTTGGATATATAGAAGGGGAAAGCAGAGGGTTTTGGGGATGTTTTCAGGGAAGGGGAGGCGCGAGAGGATAAGGTGCTGGTGCGAGGAGAAAGACGTGGAGGGCTCTGGAACGCTTAACGAGTGCTTTGTTCGCTAGCTCCAGCTCCTTGGGCGGGGCCGGAGTGACCGGGCTATACGTGGAGACTTGTACGCGAAGGTAACTCCGCCCTGTAGATCTGCCCATCAACCTTGTGTAACCGTGTTCTACGTGCAGACTGCAGAGTGCACACAGCACCGGCCCTCATCGTATAACGCTGGCGTTACCTGCACCGTCTATATTTTCCGGCGGCAGACCCGCGCGGAGGACGGGTTAATTTCCGTTCTTCGCCGAGGAATCAGCGCGGCGACGCAACCAGCCTTGGTCAAGCCCAGTAGCCGACCAAAACCGTTGGCGAAGAGCCATCTGTCACAGAGTCACCTTCTGATGATGATCCAACATCACTAATTTCTCGTTTGCCTCTATTTGCGCACTGATCAAACAATTATGCAAGGCCGGGCGCCCGGGCCGGCCACCAAGATATTTGCCTCAACCACTGAAAATCAGAGTAACACCAAAATAAGTTTTCACAAGGTGAGATTAACCGGTACTGCTCTAGAGCACTCGTCACTTCTCTAGAACGTCCATGCAAGTGTACATGTGGCCACTTGATGATCCTGCGTGCTTCTTGCTTGCTTGCTCCCCATGGTTAAATCTCTACGGCGTGATGTGAACACGTAGTAGTACTGTGCAAAAGTTTTCCGGAGACGGCGACACGCTGGAGTCTAGCATCGAGGATGGAGGGAAGTGAACAATTCTGCTGGCCGCTTCAGGTGTGCACCGGAAACACAGAAGGGCGTCTCTGTTCACTGCTCTGTACCGGACACGGTTTCTTGTACGTTATTACTGTCTGTTTGTTCACTCCTTCTGGACGCAGAGTTGCTGCATTGCGACAAGGGATCGGAGCGATTTTACGCCTTCGCGTCAGCAAGCAACAAACTCCAGCCACGGAGTGACGATGCCGTCGTTCAGTCCTTCTGGACGCAGAAGAGATCAGAGCAATTTTACGCCTTCGCGTCAGCAAGCAACAAACTACAGCCACGGAGTGACGATGCCGTGTGAAGGCTCACGAGTTGCGACTGACCATAAAGGACAGTCAACAGTTCCAAGTTTGAGGAGTTGCCACAAAGAACGTGTTGTACATGCGGGCCATTTCAGAGCTAAGGATCTTTCTAATGCCCCTGGGCCAGATTTGAGTCACCTCACCGGGAAGAGATCATCAAGTCGTATAGTTTTATACTCATCCGGTCCGCTGAACACTATTTAAGTAACCGCTTATTGCCACGTCAGGCATGACACATCCATAGCTCCACACCTAGAACCTATCCAGTTTTATCACACAAATGCACTGCCTTATGATCGAGGCAAAGCAGGTGCACTTATACAAGATTACATGTACAGATCACTCATGGCCCGAAGAGAAAAAGTAGGATGAGACCAAACCCACAGGATCAGAACCATCAAAAGATTGTAGTGAATGTAAAAAAAGCATCATGACAACAATGCATTTTGACAATTGGATCCCAACTTTTGAACGTTAACAATATTGCTGAATTCAGCACTCAAAACTTGAGCTTCGCACAATATATCTGGGTCAAAAATCCTAGTACAGATAGAATACATGAAGTGACATCAAAATTTCTATGACCAAACTTTCAAAAATCTGTGATTTCTTCCTCAGGCGCCAGTGAATGCCTTCTTAACGGCACCACTCTTTGATCCGGCAGGGATGACTTTCAAAACATTGAACCTCACGGTCTTGGACAGTGGCCTGCATGGCAAAGCATTAGAATTTAGCGACTGAGAAGCAGAATCGAGCATACAACATTGGCACAACAGCAAACGTGTGACGTTATGTTCCTAAATGGCAAAAAGAAAAAAAAAAGCAATGCAGGAGCGAGATACTGGTATTGGACGATGAGCACACATCAAGGTTTCATACGGAGATGGTGACCTCAGTTTGAAAATGCAAAATAACAGCATTGAGCCAGAAACATGTTCAGCTTTCCAAATAATCTTGGCTAAATAAAATGTTCCTTCTAAAATAAGATATTTTGCAAATAATAGATCACTATAATTTCTCTCACCTGCACTGGCCAATAATTACATGGTCTCCTTCTTTCACACGGAAGCATGGGGAAATGTGGGCAGGGATGTTAGAGTGTCTCTTCTCGTACCTATACGCAAATACAAACATAATGTTCAATAAGATGTAGTAATGACCCCATAAAAAGTTTTTTAAAAAAACAACGAAGATTGGCATGCCTCTGATATTTCTTCACAAAGTGAAGATAGTTCCTACGAACAATGATAGTCCTATTCATCTTAGCACTGTGGCATGTTCCAGCGATGATGCGACCTCTAATTGACACAGTGCCAGTGAACGGGCATTTCTTGTCAATGTAAGTTCCTGCAATATAAGCCAAATGAAGGACACAAATCGCCAATTTCTTAAAGTTTTCTGAATTGCACAAGATAAGGTAGAACTGCAAATGCAATAAAGAGCAAAGGTACAACAACAAAAGCAAAATCTACACAGATATCATGCCTCATTTCCAGCTGGGGGTTTCACTACTCAAGGACAATAATAATAATAATAATTTGAAGTCATCTTCATTCTGATACCCTAATTTTAAGGAGAAAAACAGACCATGCTTTTATAATAGATCAGCTAGACAAACAGGCAAGACCAAAAATAGGCCTAACAAAGAAATAACAGTCAAACTATCACTATAGTCACATCATCTCCCCAAGGCAGCTTCTAGGGAAATATAGGGCGTAATCACATAATGGTGATGCAATGATTGTTAAGAGAAAAACATAATTTCAGTCAGCTTCAATCAACATAAAACATACAAAAAGAAACAGTACAAAAACATGCAGCGTGATTTCTAACGATGTCTACTCAAATCGCAGAATACCTAACTATGTGACAGGAATGTATCATCTAATCTAGCATCAGCTGGCCAAAGGTCTGGAACAAACCTTCAATGGCTTCCCTCGGTGTCTTGAAACCAAGGCCAATGTTCTTCCAGAACCTGTTGCCCCCTTTTCCAGGCTTATTCCCCTTGGTGGTCTTCTTCGAGCTGCAATAACAAATCAAGTCATGATTAGATTAGCAGCCAGTCTAGGCAAACGATACCAAAAAATTAAGAAAGAACAGTAGGACCATTTCTTACCAGAGGAACACCTTAGGCTGCTTCAAGAAAGCCCTCTCAGTCTGCAAAAGCAAGAGAGAACTGCTTAGGTTTAACTGCTTAGCATAGCCGGGGATAAAAATCGCATAAAATGGTTACAAGCTTATCGCATTTAACTACGCCAAGCCTCGAGCAAGGACCAGGACTGATGTGATGCTACAAAAATATCTAATTTCTGTTTCAGAGCATCATAATTTATCATTGATGATCAGTGAAGCGATTGAGTAAGTGCTCGTAGTGGCATCAAGTCTACGTCATAATGAACCATTAACCTAGCACTATAAGGTCTCAGCGTACGAATGTTCTGCCAGACTAAACACGAAATTGGATCAGAAGAACGCTCGGAGAGGGTGAATTGCAGTCTTGGACATGTCAAGGGAGAAGAAATGGATACACGATACAGTGGATGAACGGGGCAACATACCTGCTCCGCCATGTTTGATGCTCGAAGGGATGAAGGCGACGGCGGCTCGGCGCAGCTGGTAGCGGCGGCGGCGGCGGCGGGAGAAGATAGAAGGGATGCCCGAAAGCCGAAACCCTACTGTGTGCGTGTAGGCAGGCTTTCTGTGGGTTTAGATGGGTTGCGTTTTTGCACAGGCCGGATTCAAATGGGGAGCCTACATTTAATCGGGCCCGTTCTTCAACGTCAACTTCGAATTCGAACAAGGACGTTTCAAAAAAAAAAAAACACTTCGAACAAGGACGATAATGCTGATAAATAATATAGTTCGCAACAAACATTAGCCATTTGGTGATAGTCCACTCAAAAAGGTTTTTTATTTCATTAAGCTCAAAAATAATTATATTAAATACTTATATATATCATCTAAGGGAATGTTTGGATTCTTTGCCGCTGCTTGCTTTGCCGAGCTAGGCAAAAAGTTAAGCACTTGGTTGTTTTGCCTGTGATGTCAAGCATTTTGCTTGCCAGATAGAGCTAGCCAGAACTGCCCTCCGTCACTGACAAGGCTAGCTTTGCCGAGCAAGTGGAGGCAAGCTGGGCCAGCAAACGAATCAAAGAGACCTTAAAAACACGCTTTCCTATTGTTAAACACATCATAATTTTTTTCCATTGATGTAAAACACTAGATGGATCCATGAATGAACTAAAAGGTACCGAACTAGAGTGTTGGCTACCATTGATCACAGGACCGAACCCAACAAAGAACATTCTTCGACTCGCAATGAGCTTTAGCTGGTTTGATTCGTTGTGGAGGAACTAATAATCCACCTGGTCTAAGTCTCAAAGTGTCGTATTTATGATTGATTATGTTTTAAGTAAAAAAGCGCCATTCTCGTCAACAACAAAACGCTCATGGTGACTTAGCGAATCTTAAGATCAAGCTGGTTCAATCTTTCAAAAACGCGCTTGTAGAGGTAGGATACGTGTGTTTAGAAGGTGAGTAAGTGCGGTGTCTCGGGTATTTACATACCCGAAACTACGTGTTTTCATCGTGCTTGTCCCAGAATCAATCGCAAGCACACACGTAAGCAATTGATATCAACATACGCATACAACAAAATCCTTATTTATTATACATCTCAAGTTCAAACATTACAACTTAATTATACATATGTCTAGCCGACCGGCTAAATAAAAGTCTGAAGAAGCCGATAAAGACCAAAAGAACTCGCAGCGCATCTAGTGGTTATTGCCCAGGACTCCACAGGCGAACAACCTAGATGAACCTAGACCGAACCACCAGAAATATCGTCAAAGCTCGATGCATAAAAACCCATGTCCGGTGGATTTTCATTCGAATCATCTTCTTCTTCTGATCAACATATTTAGCAAGAGTGAGTACTTTGGTACTCAGCAAGACTTTATGTGTATGACAAAGTGATTAAATGCAAATATTACCAAAGGGTAGGAATTAGGTTTCTAGTAAATACAATAAAGAAATTTAAATGAAAATTTCTAAAGTATAGGTAACATAATAGTAAAAGATTGTATAAATGAATAAGCACATACATATTCCATATAAATGAGATATCATAAGCATGCAAAAGTTAAGCAATTAAACAATAGTAAACAAGTATAAACAAAATTTATATTATTAAACAATATTTCCATCATTAAGGAGCTTGAGACCGCAAGCACGGCCATTTGAATAGATTTATTTACTCAGCAGAGTTTGTACGCTGTACCCATAGGTTGTGAGTGACCGTCTAAGGTGTAGCCAGCACCATGCACTCACGAAGGGTGCATATCGGTATCACACATGACGTTTTCAATAATTGTTTGCTAATCTTGCCTTCCCTAAATTGTATAAAATCCCTCTGAACCTGACCACTAATATCCCAGAGGTACAATTTATCCTCTCCTTCAAATATGGATAATTAGGCAGGAAAAAGGTACAATTCATTGTATTGGTAAACCTTGAGCTCAAAACCGTAGTAATGGAGGTCCCTCTGAATAAAGTACATTATCCATATATTCCCTACTTCTAAAAGGCAAGATAACATTCAACTACATACTTAGCCATGACCGTCCCATACCAGCACCTATGGTCGCACGAAAAATTCCTTAATTCAAGTCATAGAGTACCGGTCCTTATATGATGTGGCGGGTCTCCAACAATTTCAACAATATTATCAAAAATACCATAACATAACCTGCCATCATCTAAAATAATCATGATTCATAAATAAATTTGTCCAATATTATGATTCCCAAGTTTCAGGATTTTGCATGTGCTTAAACTAATATACAATTTTGGGGAAGAATTACTAAACCAATATTTTAACAGCCATAACATATAGTGTGATCCTAGAAAATGTTCACCATGTCAATTCCCAGCCTAGGATATATTACAAAAGGATAAATTAAAGGGTCATAGGGTGCTTAGTCAAGAAGCTACCATGTTTTCCCAGGGATTAATTTCATTAAAGTTATCAATGCACATTTTATTCCTAGTCATTATGCAAAACATTCATCACAATTATGGGGTCAAGATGATCAAGGGGGTGCTTGCCTTGCTGCTGGTCTTGTTCCAACTCCTGATCCTCGTAGTTCGGATCCTCGGATTCTTGTTCCTCTATATAACCATCATCATTTGATTCGTCTACACGTTAAAATAAAATAATATCTAAATAAATCCAAATTCAAAATCAACTGAAAATGGTGCACATTTTTGCATGTATGCATGAAACATGAATTTAAATGAACTACGCAAATTTAAATCACTCGACTCGGAGGTCATATGACGGCTCTACGCGCATTTAACGTTATATCAAAATAGTGTACGTTTAGTCCAAAATGGTCAAACTCTTCCGAACTGGATCATGAAGCTAATATATCGATCTTTTTCGGTCTAACATACCTCTAGGGTTGATGAAGCCATATTCACCTAGACAATATTTTTAATTCTCTTAATTTCCTAAAGAAAGTACTTATGGTGTATGTGACAAGCAAAACTATCTAAGTGAATGAAACCTAGCATTATTATTTCCACTAGAATAGTACCATCAGTGGCTTACAAGTAGGAAACTAAGTATTTCATCTACAGTGATTGCGTGCATATCTATTAAGTAAACTACCATTAATTTCTTATAAAGAAACATATGATTTTCTATAAAATAAAGAAATTCTACACTTATGTCTTTTCAAATTTTCCTAAGATCAATTATGTGTCTACAGTGGAGATAGATTCTGAAAAGTTCAAAAAGTAACCTAATCTTATTTATTCTCCATATGCAAATTCCCTAAATACTTATTTTTAAGCAAAACATAAAGCTAGCTTATTTTCTACTATAAATTTTTCCTAAACACATATATTATATTTTTACATAAGAAGAAGTCTAAAAACATAAGGAATTTTTCCAACTATTTTCCCAAATTTTTTCCCTATTATTTTTCTATCTAGTTCATGCTAAAACGTTTAAACCAAAACTGACCAATCGCAGCGCTCCACGTGTCGGCTTAAGAATGATCTAATTCAAATTAGCGCATGCACAGTAAACGCGGCGACTGAGCGGCTCGTCGGCGACGAACTACGGCTCGGCGACGTCAACATGCTATACCAATCGATGCGCGAGCTCAAGACCTACACTCCGGTGGTGATCTCGTCGTCGATGGTGGACTGTAGCGGCGGCGCGATGATGACCTAGATGGCGCGGCGGCAGAGCTACGACGAAGTGCAAGATAGAAAGGAACGGCACGAGTTCATGCTATCTTTCTAGCATCTATGGGTTGCCAGGAGGCTCACCGAGCAGCTGTCGAGGGCGGAAATGGTCGGAGGCGACGGCTAGCCGGATGGTGGCGACGAAACAGGGGAGGGACAGGCGATGTGGTTCTTCCGCCTAAAAAGAAAGAAAGAGATCAAGGGGGTAAGCATCCACATCACACAGGGATGTCAAAAGTGCAAGAACTTGACGTGGAGCTCACCGGAGAAGCTGGAATTCCGGCAATGGCGACGGCGGCGGATTTTGGGGGAAAAGCAAAATTCTTCTTGCTCGCTCTGCTTCTCTCGCCAAGGACGACTCAGGAGGGTTGTAGAGGAGCAAAGAGAGGGCGCTGAAGAGTGACTCAAGCTTTTATAGCGCGTAGAGGCGGTTTCGCCGTGGGAACGCGTTGACGCGCTCTGGCGCAGCGGTGGCGAAAGGAGAATGGAGGAAGAGGGGGGGGGGGGGAGGGGGGGCTCCGGATCGCAGGCGAGGGAACTGGAAGCTCTGCGAGGATCAGCGGCACGCGTGGCGAGCATCGGCGACCTGCGCTAGAGGAAGGACGGGGAGGAATAGAAGGGCGGTGCCGCGGCGTGGTGTGGAAGCTGCGCGACGGCGAGTTGTTTTCGTCGCCCGAGGTCGGCGTGCGGTCAAGGCGAGGCAGGGCGCGCAGGAGAGGGCAGGGACGCGCAGGAGAGGCACGGGGCGCGCGGAACGCCGTCCGCGGCGTCGGCGGCGCGTATCGCGGCGCGGCGCGTCGCACCGAGGGTGAACAGAGGAAGAAGAAAGGGGCACGGGCCGGCGTGGGCTGGTGCGAGCTGGACTGGGCCGAGGCAGGCTGGCGTGCTAGCGTGGTTAGTTGGGCCAAGCCCATTTAGGTCTTCTACTATTTTCTGAATTTTTCAAACTGGCTGAGCGTTTCACGAATTTTCTACCTAAGCTAAAAGTCTCCAAAAATTATGAAAAATTCACAGAAAATACTCCTCTGTGAACTACATCTATGGTGAATTTTTGGGGATTTTTGCCGAACCAAATTCCCACAAAAATTCGGAGAAATTCCTGTATGCATATGAATGCTATGTATGCATGAATTTTAAATTCAAAAGAGCTCAAATTTGAAATTCAAACTTAACCCAACTTTATTTAGGGTTTAATTACATCATTTGTAGGCCTCTAATTTTTGGGATGTGACAGTAAGGTGCACGGTAGTGAGCGTGTGCGTAATTTTATCCCCCAAATCAACCATATTGCCAAAAAAATAAACCAAATTGTTTGATATTATATGATTTTCAAATTTCGTCAAAAACAATTGTTCCAAAAGTTTCTCTCAACACAGTCTAGCTTTGAACACTTGCTGTTGCTTTGGAGACCTAAAATTTGTATGGATTTTTTGTTTATAGAACACTGAATATTTTTTGGTGGAAACAATCCGGTTTTAAGTCCCGATGAGACGCTTTGGTAAATTCGTGAATCTTAAGGGTCTGTTTGGATGCATGAAACACTTCAGATTCTCCCTCGATCACTTGAATCACTTCCAAACGGTCAAAATCTGAAACGTTTATTGCTTGAATCACTCTGAAACGTTTCTCTGTTTTGAGCTAGGAATGAGAATCACCAAAATAGGTGTTTTAAGTGATTCTAGTTCATGAAACGTTTCACCAATTCTATATCAACTACCAAACGGTTTTAGTGATTCTTCTGTTTCAGGTTGTGAAACGTTTCTGGATTGAATCTGAAACGTTTTTGATTCTCGGTGAATCTGGAGCCGTACCAAACGCGCCCTACGATAAAGCCATTTCAGTCTTTTAAAAATGCTCATAGTAGACGTAAGGTGTGCGTGAGTGTGTTAAGAAGGATGAGTAATTGTGCTTATTTGTGAGTGTCTACGTTTATACTATGTTTTAAAAAAAGTTGTGTGACTTAGTCTGAACACAAAATTTTATCTATAGGACACCTATGTTCTGTCATAGAGCATAATGTCCTAGCGACCAAATTTAAAAAATGTTCTCCGTACAAATCGCCCTATTTATATATACGCGTCGCTTTCTCCAATTGACAATTTTTTTGTCACGCACTTTCTCGTTCGACGAGCGCGTCACATTATCCAAGTTGGATTTCTGAAACCATTCCTTTTTTCGATTTGAATAATGAACTCTTGCATGCATATTTGCAGGACCACAAAATCAGGCAGGGCCCGTCTCACAGGGCTTAAAAAAAGAAAAGAAAACCCCAACAAAGCCGGGCAGCGAATCGCCGATTCCTTCCTTTCCTTGCATTCCGGCCACCGCGTCGCCGCTTCCCTCCATCCTCGCCGCGACGAATCGAAGCCGCTGCCCTACCGCCATGGCTGCCGCGTTGGCCCGCGCGTCCCGCCTCCGATCCGCCGTGGGGCGGCTCGGGTGCCCCCGCGCCTTCTCCTCCTCAGCAGCCGCCGAGGCCGAGGCGGCTGGGGAGTCCCACCGCGGAGCGAGGGCTTTCGCCTCTGCGGCCGGGCTGGCCGCGGGGTCGGGGCTGGGGATCTGGATGCTGCCCATGAGGCCGGAGGCACTCGCGGACTCCGGCCTGGTGGCGGACGCCGCAGCCGGCGGCGGGGGCATCTCCGCTGCTTTCGGCGGTGCGGAAGCCTCGGGAGAGCAGGAGGAGAAGCGCAGGTTCTTGTTTGGAGGTGAGCGTCCTTGGGTTCAGCGGCGGCGCCGTGTCCATTTTTTTTTTAAGTTTTGCGTAGTATCATTGGTAATGTGATTCGCCAGCGCGTGTAGATTCCTGGTGGGGAAAAATAATTTTAGCACTTCCTTTTGCACAGCGCACGAATGTTTGTAGCAAATGATGAATTAAGTTCAATTTTATCGCGTCAGTGGGAACAACACGGGAATTAATTAATGATCCTCATTTGTAGACTCATATCGAAGGAGGGTTTTCTTCAACTATGAGAAGAGGATCAGAACGCGCAGCCCTCCCGAAAAGGTAACCAGGGCATGCCACATTCATCATAAATTCACTCTGCAACTGCATTAGTGATAAATTGTCGGCATTCTAATTATGGTATTCGTGCTTGCTAGATCTTTGAGTACTTTGCATCTGTCCACAACCCAGATGGTGAGGTGTACATGTTACCTACCGACTTGATGAGAGCTGTTGTTCCTGTTTTCCCTCCATCCGAGTCGAACATTGTCAGGGAAGGGAGATTGAGGGGAGAGAGCCACCCTGGCGAGCTACATTGTGCCCCATCAGATTTTTTCATGCTGTTTGATACGAATGGCGATGGGCTCATCTCCTTTGCCGAGTAAGTGGGTTGTAAACTTAGCCGAAACAAGTGCATGATATTTCCTCTGGTACCTAATATCCGCTGCCAAATAGAATGCATTGTTATAGCATCTTCTATGCTGTGTATTCTGAGATATGTATGTCGAGCTAAGTAGGTGTCTCTATGGTATCAAATTTGGATGCTGATTTATATTGCTTCTGCAATTTCTATAAGTTTAACAAGTTTATCCATGTATTTAAACTGCTAATGTTTTATTGTACAGGTATATATTTTTCGTGACATTACTTAGCATCCCTGAATCAAGCTTCAACGTGGCTTTCAAGATGTTTGACCTTGACCACAATGGGTAGGTTATCGCCTAACTACTTACCCTGGTTTCTGTTTGTTGATAAGTGAGCCTATTACAAGCATGCTTGCTTATAGATTTTAGTTTGGACTACATTTGGTTTCCTATTATCTTGTTAGGAAGTGCTTCTATTAGATATGGATGGTTGTATGTGCGGTCTTTCATAGCTGATGGCATCTGAGGGAAAGTAACCTCATGTTAATTTACAGTATGGAGCTTCCAGTGCACTCCAGTGGCAATCACATGCCTCCGTAACTTTGTAGGGGTTCAAAGTAATCACTTGATTTCAACAAAACTCAAGATGCCTGTCACACTAGACTAATAATAGCACGTAGAACAAATATTAGACATGTACCGTGCAGACCATCTAACATTATTAAGAGGTCCAGGTTAACTCACGAGTTATTACTTCTTTGTTGTGGTAGAATTTATTCTTCTCCACAGCACAGGTTCTACATACAGTCTAAGAGTCTTGCGAACAAATGTATGATGTTTGCCGCTAGTGGCTAGTTTAGCCAATGCACACCTTTACATGGCAACTGGCAACTGGCAAGCATATCAATTAATGACTGTAACTGGGGCATGGTTTAGAGTCCATTGGAAGGAAATCATATAGTTTATAATACCAACCTGACACCACTAATTATTTGACTAGTGCATTCGTTTTTTTGTTTCTATTAAAACCTGACTATTTGGTGAAGCTATTGAAGTTATGTTTTTACACGTTTTGGTGTGTGCTTTACAGAAGGATGCATTTGAAACATTGTATTAGTTTTGCCTCATTCATCATTGTTCACATCTGCCAATTCACATGCAGTTAAATTTGAGATCCAGAAAAGACCTGCTTTATGAGCATGTCCAATCATCTCAGTTGTTAGTAAGGGTATGGACACAAATTGGCGAGCTCTTTATCTGCTATTTCGTTTTGCTCATTTGCTATTGTCTCTTCTCAGGGAAATTGACAAAGACGAGTTTAGGAAAGTAATGACATTGATGCGCTCCTATAATCGGCAAGGAGCTGCGCACAGGGATGGGTTACGCTTTGGCCGTAAGGTTGGTCAGTCGGTGGAAAATGGTGGACTGGTTGAGTACTTCTTTGGCAAGGATGGGAATGAACATCTACACTTTGATAAATTCTCTACGTTTTTGAAGCAACTGCATGATGAGGTGATTTGTTTCTTTTCATCCTTTCTTCTTATGATTCTAGATCATATTTGTTTTGATGCAACACTTAAGAGACCTAAGGAATAGATAAATAACTCAGTGTCGTGTATCGAGCGGCCTCATTTTGGCCGCATTTGCTTGTGGATGTTCTTCAGAGGCACCAAACATCCTTACTTTTTTGAATATTGTTCATTCTGCAAAAAACAATATCGAGTCCACGCTGTCGTCTCTAGAAGTAATGATGAACATAAGTTCCCTGATTAAAACGATATGCGTAGATGTTATTTGGTTTGTAAACTTGCTTAAAAGGAAGCAAGCTGCAGCGAAAGCGTAGCATATCGTATGTATAAGGAAAGGGTGGAAAATACCCGAAAAGTAGAAAAAGGATGAATTGGCACCACTGTATTCCAATAGTTCCAAATTATGAACACAACACTACTTATATCATTCTTTGTAGTGTGTTATTCAGGAGTTGTACAACTTCCTTCAAGGTCAAATATCCAACATTTTTCTATGCATCTCTCTTTTTATATTGCTATTAATAGTGTATTACCATTGTATTCCAACTTTTAAGAACATGTGGGATCGTTAGGGGAACTAATGCATGCTTTCTGTCGTCGACATTAACGAAAATATTTCTCCGTTCCACAAGCCGGAATTAATGGATTCCCGCAGTTCCTTTTTCTGTATTATCCCTGACCTATGCTGAACTGTTCATAGAATTTTCTGAGTCATTGCTTTTGTTGAATTAGCAGATTGTTCGCTTGGAGTTCAGTCACTATGATATCAAATCATCTAAGACCATACCTGTGAAGGACTTTGCGTTATCGATGGTTGCTTCTGCTGACATGAATCACATAAACAAGCTGCTGGACAGAGTTGATGATTTGGATGACAATCCTGATCTCAAGGATTCACGCATTACCTTTGAGGTTTGACTGTTTGCTATCCCAACATCCGGGTCATTATTTGTGGGTTGGCCATGTGTTAAATTATCTGGAATTACAGGAGTTCAAGGCATTTGCTGATCTGCGGCGGAGGCTGGAACCGTTTGCAATGGCTATCTTCAGTTATGGCAAAGTAAATGGCTTGTTGACGAAACAGGATCTGAAGCGTGCAGCATCTCATGTAAGATCTTCTGTACCTGCTCGTATGTCCTGTTGATGCTGTAGTTTTTCTTGGCTATTGCTGGTGGAATCACATACATCCTTAAGTTCTACTGGGAGAATCACGGGATTGTTCTTTTTCTCATCATAAATTTCTATGTGCTAAACTGGAAAGTTTGTTGATAGATAGCTGGCACCCTCCAGCTATCCAAGTACATTTTGTTCTGTTTTCTGATTTATTTCTTCACCTACTTCTCAGGTTTGTGGAGTGGAGTTGACTGACAAAGTGGTGGACACCATTTTCCATGTTTTCGATGCTAACCGTGATGGTAGCCTAAGCTCAGAAGAGTTCCTGAGGTCCTTGCAAAGGCGAGAAAGTGATATTCGCCAGCCAGCAACATCAGGTTTCGTGGGGATGATCTCCTGTTGGCTGAACTGTACCAAGTGTTCTTTTCAACGGATGCTCTTCTAGTGACTCCTGATGCTCACACTATAGTTTTTGGTGCCCTTGGTTGCTCTCTGTTTGATGTACGTATCGGCAAACGCACCAGTTTGCATAAGTTTCATCTGGTTTACTAACAAAAGTTACTGGTTATCTCTGAATATTAATCTGTTTTGCCATGTTTCTGGTTCTGTGCAGGAACTGGAGAGCGTGATCGGCGATATATATACTTCTGAAAACACGGTTTAGCTGTAAATATGCCCTGCTGATCAAGTTGGTCAATTACGTGGCACAGCTGTAGCCTGTAGGGGATATAGTTTTACTTCCGCCTAAGTGCTCAAATGACAGTTCCTTCACCGCTGACGTTAAATGACTATCAGACTTGGAACCTCTTATTACCTGTCTTTTTTAGGTCTGTATGCTCGTATTCGGTGTTTCGATAAGGATAACCGCACTTGTCATAGCTCGTTTATCATATTTTCTCTGCTTAGATAAATGAGTGCTAGTGATTATTCATAAGTATACATATCGAACCCTACTTTATGGTAAATGATGAGTGCCCGTCTGACCTCCAATTTTGCGGCACTGAGCGCGCAGGAAGGCGCTCTAACCTTCTAGTCCACCGCCATGCCCAGCAAGCGGTCGCTGCCTCCGCCGCGATCCCCTCCCTGGCGATTGCTGTTCTCACTCGCCGTCGCGAGCTGATGCACTCTGCCATGTCGTATTTGCATTTTGCAAAGTTTCAATTTGGAACAGCCGTAATGTTTCACTCCTATTGTAATTCCTCTAATTCATACACCTGTTAAGCTCCACTGCAACCAATCCTAAAACACACTCGACGTTGTGCAACCTTCTATCAATATCTAAACTCTACTGCCATTGATCGTGACATCATGTACATCTAAACTCTACTGCCATTGATCGTGACATCATGTACAAAACAGCCCTCGATCACAGCTCAGTACGGGAGCCTGACGTTGAGCCGTCTGAGCCAGATGGAGTGCAGCACCATGTGTATCATGTCGAACCGCTGCGCGGGCCGGTGCATGACGAAGTGGCGCTGCGCCTGCAGCACCCTGGCGCGCAGCACGCGGTACCTCCGCTCGGACACCCCGCTGAGGATGTCCTTGAGCTCCGGTATCCTCGCCGCCGGCACGGCCACCGACATCTTGCTCCAGTCCAGCACGTCGCCGAACGGCGGCGGGTACCCTTCCGAGATGATGACGGGGACGCAGCCGGCGAAGACGGACTCCACCACCCGCGGGCTAGCCACCTCGAAGCCGCTGGGGCAGAGGCAGAAGCGGGCCCGGCCCATGCGCGCGTGGTAGTCGTGCTCCTGCCCCGCGGGGAGGTACTCGTGCACGTCCATGGCCGGGTCGTTCCTGCCCAGCCAGTGGCCCAGCAGCGCCTTGCGGATGCCGCCGTGCTCGCCGCCGGCGAAGAAGGCCAGCGTCGTCCGGTTCTCCGGCGGCAGGCCGGGCGTCGGGCGGCGGAGGAGGCCGTCGGCGAGGTTCACCTCCGGCAGCGTCGCGTCCTTGCGCGGGTTGAAGCCCTCCGAGGTGTTGGCGTTGCACAGCACCCGGATCGCGTTGCCGTACAGCTCCCTGTTCGCTTTCGACACCAGCGGCGCCTGGGATGTCCGTCCGTCCATGCATCACAAAACAACACGGTTCAATCCAGTGACAACTTATTAATTAGCGCCACTCTGCAATATGATAATAATGTGATTCCATTATTACCCAGTCGTGGCATGACACGATGACGTGGTCGGCGCCGCGGGACCTGTTCCAGTACGGGTACCTCCCGGCGACGACGCTGATGTAGTCGGCGACGTGGCGGCGCAGCGGCGCCAGCTTGGCCGTGCGGTTGAAGCTGTAGACGTACTTGACGAGGTTGCAGACGCTGACGGGGAGCAGGAAGGCGTGGGCCTCGCCGGGGTGGCGCGCCGCGAACCGGTTCCGGGGGTCCTCCATCTCCTCGAGGAACTGCCCCTCGATCGAGTAGATGTCCGCGCTCGGGCCCAGGTGCGCCAGCGGCGGCTCGCCCTCACGGTACATCCATATCCGGAACTTTTTCTCCATCTCCAGGTAGCTCCTGAATGATCGATGACGACCCATATTAATTAATTGTTACAAAAGGTTGAAGATGAACGGAACGTTCGCTTCAGATGTCGCCGTTGCAGTCAGTGTAACGCACTCGATCGATCGTGGACAGTATTCGTACCTGTGGAAGGCCTTGGCGTTGCGGTAGATGGCGCCGCGCGGCACGAAACCGCCGCCGGCGTCCTTGAAGCTCCGCCGGGCCGCCGCCGGCGCCTCGCCGCGTGCCGCGCGGCGGATGGCCGCACGAGACCGGGCAAGGCTTTCCTCGATCGCGCCGAAGCTTACCTGTAGTGTAGTTATAAGCCAATCAAATGTGCTCATCGATGATGCACACACGAACAGAAAGAACAGCGGTGAAAGACGAATGCGCGTCTCGCGTACCGTCTTCACCGGCCGGGCGTTGGCCGGCTGCTGGGACGCCTTCTGGGGCTCATGGGGAACGTGCCGCAGGAAGTGCTCCCTCCGGCGTTCCCGGCTACTGGCTGTTGACCCGCCGCCGCCGCCGCCGGAGATGGCGGGAGGCAGCACGACGGCGGCGCCGGCGAGGAGCGCGAAGACGACGAGCGGCACGGCGATCGCCGCCACGCGTCCGCCGGCGTTCTCCATGGGCGCGCGCCACGGACGTGGCAGGGGGCTTGATCACGGCGAGCGCCTCCGGCCCGCTCGCGCCGTCTTGGTTTATCTGCGCCGCAGCCGTATCTCAGCTACTCCACTAACTAACCGCGCCTTCTGCTGCGTGTCCTCGCACTGTCAGTCCAAACAGCCCGTTAAATCCGCTCCTCTCTGCTGCGATTTGGGAGATACGTTTCGCGGAATCCGTTGTAACGGCAGCCGCTGCCGCGGCGAGCACCTTCACCGGTTTCCGAGACCGGCAATGGAGAATCTGAAATCGACCGCTCAACTGCGTCGCTTCGCCGGTCAGCGACACGATGGGTTTGGAGCTTCAACGGTAGATGCGCTTCGTGCATAACAAAAGTCGATTTTAGTTTGGTTGACGTTCAGTCGGTTTTGCAGGTATATATGTGTTGCGATTTGGGTGGCTAGCTGACCTGCACATTAGGTTGGGGGTTGGCCCAACGTGGTTCTCTTGGAGTTGGCCATGTGCATTTTCCTTTTCTTTCGACACCGGTTCCGCATTGGATAAACAGAGAACTCCGGACCTACAAAGTGTTGTCTTATAGTTGGTTTCATGCATAACACGTAATCTTCATATAGTTTATTAGTTCACTGTACAATAGGTAATTGTTTTAATTGTATCTTAGTAATTGCAGCTTTTCTTAATTTGTGTCTTAATTTGTGAATGATTAAAAGAATATTTATTAGTTATTATCATGGCCTGGATAGCGATTGCAACCGGACATGGAAACAGAGAGAAATGGAAATAAAATGAATTGAAATTCAACACACATAAGCGATCCAGATGGCGAGGAAGCGCGCTATTTACAATTTTGCTTCTTCCCTTCGCGTCTTGGCGGAAACACGGAGCAAAGCAACTACCGGTTTGGTTCTCGAAACGAAGGGCTCTCACATAGCACAAGAACGCACACGCTAACTAATATGATAGTATGTACTAAAACCTTCACCGGGTTCTTCCAACATGGAGTATATACATAACGGCCTCCAACCTGATAGTTATTTACTGAGATCTTCAGGCGTCAAGCTACTCGGGCCGCATGGTTATCAGATTAGGAAGCGTTGTCGCCTGGAGCTTCTTCATCTCGTTCGCTGTGACCCTGCTGGAATCCAGAGACAGCGATCGCAGGTTCTGCAGGTCCTTCAGGTGTTTGAGACCAGCATTGGATACCCGAGAGTTGGAGACATTCAACGAGACCAAAGCTGTCAAGCCTGTGTAAAGCCATGTGATTTGTTAAGAATCCATAGAGAAAAGAATGAAGAACTTGTGTTGACACACTACTGTGGTACCAGAAATCAGCTCCAAGGTTTTGTCTGTCAGGTTAACGTTTTGTGACAGATTCAAGAACATCAAAGCTTTCAGATCCTTGATATTTTTCACTCCAGCATCGGTAATATACCCACCACACACTTCAAGAGACTGAAGGTTCTTAAAATCTGCAAAAGCATAAATGAACCCACTTAGCTACAGAAGTTCCAATATGTTTGTTTAAAATGATCTTCAGACTGGAAACAGGGATGCCCCTAACAAGCTGGGCGACTCAAGATGATGTAGCATAAGTGACCTGCACAGCGTGACTACTTAAAATAATTCTGCATACACCTACATCCAAGGTACATCAGACACCAACAACTTCAGACAGATAAGTGTTGTAACAAAAAATGCAAGTCTGCTGAAAGAGGCTATGTCGCATGAACTTCCATAAACTATTTAATTTGTGTCAGTCTAATGTATGTCATGCTGTTTCACAAAACTATTTCCACAGATAAGGCTTGTAGCACACTAGTACTAGATATTAAATCCATGTACTCCCTCCGTTTTTATTCTTGTCCAAACGACCACAAAATAAAAATGGAGTATTTGGAAGATTCTAGAATAGCAGAATAAACAAACTATCAAAGATTTGTAGCTCCAAGCAAATCACATGCAAAATTCGTAGTTAAGCCAGATTAGTAGTACTTTCTAGACAAAGTACACGCAGAATTGTAGTTAAGCAACCACCACAACTCAGATCATTTTGAAGTATGCTCTTACATCTGAAGCAGTTTGTTCCATAGTCAGTTATGCGAGCTCCAAAAAGGTCAAGATGAGTCAAACCGGTGAGACCTGCATTAGTTTCACATGGATCAAAAGTTCAATTAAAAGGAAATGGTAATGAAACTCAGGTCTGCAAGAATACCATACACCTATGGATGATTTACATATTAGGATATGCGTTAATATTCCTCACATAGTGCATAGCAGTACAAACCAATGGGTAAAATAATAAGAACATGTAATGAAATCTCACAAGCTCATAAAAGAACATGCCGATTGAATAGTTAGGATGCACCAGACTTTTAGTAGAGAGATCAATGACACATGGCATATAGCAGTACAAATGAAACAAAATAAGGATCATGCAGGAACATTCACTGTATGATACATACTTGTAAGTGCTGCCAAGCCAATATCAGTAATCTGGCGATTATCAAGATTAACTGACTTCAGCGAACTCACTGCTGCAATCTTCTTCATACCATCATCCGTCACCAAGGTAAATGAGATATTAATGCATTGCAAATTGCAAAGACCTGCAGAATTGGAATAATGGGGAGCTTCTTAATCATTATGTTTGACTTGCTTATGCTGTAAAGAGGCATATTTGGACACTACTCCCTCCGTTCAGAATTATAAGGCGTTTTAGCTCTGGGCACGAAGATTAAGGAGGTGGAAAAGATGGGTGCGCAGAAAAAAAAAAGAGATAGATATAGAGATGTATAGGGAAGAGAGAGAGGTGCATGGGGAAGTGAGAACGCCTTATAGTTTGAGAAAAGTTGAGAAGACTAAAGTGACTTATAATTTGAAACGGAGGGAGTACAAAATATCTTCAGAGGGCTTCTGATTTAATTTAGACGATAAGAATTAACATAGAGCCTAGTTACATGAGGAAACTATGCATGACTATTTACTGAAACTAGAATCTTGAGCTACCCTTATAAGTTGCTCAATAGATCATACTACAACATGAAGTAAACATAGAAAACCTCAGTCTTGAGCTTCAGCAAAACATATGAATTTATGATACATAACGACAAAAAAATGCGTAAGACAGGTACAACATGCACTTAGGACTCTAATATCCCATAAATCATGTTTTTTTCAACTCCCAGGGGCAATTTTCGTAGCATCACTTTTTGGTGAAAGCGCACATCAGTACATTGGCGTCAATTGTCAAAGCAAGAAATCCAATCTTGGACAAACAAATATCATATAAACTCTTATCAACATTTCTACCATAAGTAGGAATCCAACTGCATCAAACTGTTAAAAGTATGAGAACAAAAAAAGGTAGAAGTCAAGACAAACCAGACAGATGCCGGAGTCCACCGTTTCCAACTTCAGTATCAGAGAGCACCAAGCTTTGTAACAGCACAAGGCCTGCATATAACAGGCACATAGTGTCACAAGAATAGGGAGGTAAAGCATACCCATAATTTCAGTCCAGTAAAATCTAAAACTCGAAGGAGCAAACTCACATGTACAAGGTAATATAAAACTTGCATTAAATAAAAAAAATGATTTTAACAAATATCACATCATTGATGCCAAATATTGAGCAACTTTGACACAATCAATGGATAAAAACAACACATGAAGATGGCAAAAATTGTACTTAAGTGCATCAGTAGCCTGAAGATAAAAAACTTAAAAAAGCAACTCACCTTTCAGATGTGAAAGGCCTGCGTCACCTATCTTGCATGAATCCAAGTTTAAGGACTCTAAATTTTTTAAGTCTGGAAGAAACAAAGGAGCACAGCAATTCAGCATTACAACAATGATGTGAAGTTCTATAACGATCTGTTGGTTTTTCAGTATCTATAAACGGAAACAGAGCAGAAGCAGATGATCATCAGTCAATAAAAACGAGCATGACGAATACAAATGTACCAATGCTAGTGGAAATCTCGTTTCGTATTTCTATATATCTTTCTAAAAAATTCTCCTATAGGCCTGGTGTACATATTTTCTAAAAATTGCATAGAATACAGCAGTATTAAGACCGATAAAAACGGCAAACAGAATTCAGCACTTCCGTATTCAAAGCACTAACAATTTGCCATTTCCATCATTTGAGTTTGAGATCACCACTTTTATTGACATCAGGTGCCTCCAAGCTTACTGATCATGGAATCAGCAGGAGGAGAGTCAAAATCAATTTATTAATAAAGAAACTCACTTGACCCTTGAAAGAAATCAACACGATCAGATAATCTAACAAGTTGATACTATTGGTGCACATCAAAATCATAAAAGGATGTAAGTACTGACTACTGAACGACATTACAACAGCCTTACCTTTCAGATGCACCAGACAAGCATCAGTTATATAATTAAACCCCAAGTTTAAAACCTTCAACTTTTTGAGACCTGCAAAGCAACAGTATATGGAAACAATATGAACAAAAACAGTTTATAATAGTTGTCATGACAAGGAATGCTCAGCGGCTAACTAAGCAAGCACACATCTTTCTCAACTCATGAAATGCAGGTGACGATGTACTGGGGTGGGGGGTGGAGGGGTGGAACTTAAAGAGTCTTTTGCAACCAATTTCGTGCAATCAATCTGCTATTTATTACAAATATTGAGGACAAGGGCCAGCGACGAGTGGCCTTATAAACAACATCCCTCCAGCTTAGATGCAACCCTGTAGTCCAGAGTCCAGAAATAGTAAGCAGCACACATTTTATATACCTTTAAAGTTTTCACAGCCTTCGTCATATATTCCACACCGATTCAAATCCAATACTATCAATGAAGCCAAATCTGCAAGAGTCAATGATCCATGAGGTTACAAAATTTCTCAGCCGAAACCATATATTGCTTAGTGTACCCATTTAACACCAACAATGGCAATCCAAGAATTGGAATCGAGATAATCCCAAACACACATGGTTGAAAACATGAGTATCAAGGCCCCATGTAGATCAGTACTAAACACCAAAGCAGCATAATC
Organism: Eragrostis nindensis; assembly: GCA_012490785.1. NCBI lineage: Eukaryota > Viridiplantae > Streptophyta > Magnoliopsida > Poales > Poaceae > Eragrostis > Eragrostis nindensis. The sequence continues at coordinate 94,175 of JAAXCT010001503.1, read as the reverse complement.
AGGTGATCAGAATTCAGAATCTTTCCTAACTTTTAAAAGATGATATTTAGTCCTGCATTAACATTGGGCTTTATTTACTATGGATAGAACGAATCAAACATTACTTAAGGCAAAACCTAGCCCTAGTAGTTACCACCACTATAAATGCCTCAAGTATCTGGACACTGAACTCGGCATTTTCTCCTACCATTTTCACTTCAAAAAAGGAGAATTCGGCAATTTCTGTAGCGGCAACTGTCAAACATTTGAACACTCTTTCACAAAAAATTCTTACAACAATCTCACATCAATCAAGAGCTCTAGTAGTACATGTGGGCACATAATCTGAATAACAAACGAAACATCTTTAAAAAAAAAGGAAATTAGCACTTTCAGCATTCCAAAATCCAACTGAGGTGAGGCGGCAACATCGAGAGCAGATGAACCAAACAAACAATGGAAGGGATATGAATCTTTAACAAAGGTCAAAAACTGTGAAGACTGAGGCATGACATACTATCAGAAAAGGTGCAATACCTGAAACAGCTTCCAAACAAGCAGCAGTAACTGGGCAGCCCTCGAGGTTCAACTGTGTGAGTTTTGACAAGCCTACATTAGAAACGACAAATATTGAAACTGTCAACTTGTAGATCAACAGAGATAGATATCTAAACACAGCTGTCTGCAGACACCAAAACACTAAACAAAGGACGGATAGTGCACAATGCATATATTCAGAAGGAAAAAAGTTCAACCTTATAACCAGAAAATGAGGAAAGTTGTTATCCTGTTTACCTCTAAGATAAGATACACCCAGATCTGTGATTCTACAACATGATAGCTGCAGATCTTTCAAATTTGTAAGATCTACAAAATACAAGTGCTTGTCAGACTTGCAAACATGGGAGGACTGAAAAGGAAATATTAACATTTTGGTGGTTAAAAATAAACAGCACATTTGTTTCTTTCAAGACCAGCATGTTATGTCTTGAAAGACACCATATGCTACAATAGAAGAAAGTCAGAAACAAAAACATATGTTATTACCTGATATGTACTTGATATCTGAATCCACAATGTTGTTGCAGTATCGCATATTCAGTGACTCCAGCTTTCTCAGGTCTGAAAAATATAATTGCAACTGATTTAACTAACTAATGACTCAAAAAGTAGTCAAAAGTTCAGAGAATAATTGAATTGATATACCAAACTACAAATTCTAAAATTAATTAAAAGATGAAAAAAATGATCAGCACGGGGCACCAGAGAATGTTACTGTCGCGAAAGAGAAGAGGACCCCAGAGTATTATAATATAGATACAGATGTCCAAGAAATTCTAACACAGATTCTAACGTTGATATTAGATGTCCAAGGAGGACCAGATCTCCAGAAAAAGTACCTTTTAAGTGAATAAGGCCACCATGAATCTTTAAGCACCCTTCAAGATCAAGTTTTACCAAATTAATAAGATTTGCAAATGCTCTCATTCCTTCAGCCGTAACAGCATTACTTCTCTTGAAACTTACAGAAGTCAGGTTTGAAAGTCCTACAGATTTGGAAATATATGATTTAGTATGAGAAAAATACAAGTTCTGAAACGAAAATTCAAAAAGCACAACATAAAAAAAAGGAATGAAGTCGTGTTGGAAAAGACTACAAATAACCAAGGTTATGGGGAGGGTTGAACTTCTCAACAAGGCATTCCAAAACAGAACTGACTGCACTGGACTATAGAAAAGAATTGGCAGTAGTTCTAAGTTAACTCTTAAATGTTAGTAAAGTTAAAACCATCTGTAACGACCTAGAATCATTTAAGTATGAGAAACCTCAGTAAGGAACATGTGGCTGACCTGAAAGTATATCTAGCCCATCTTCAGATATCTGATCACAGTAATTACATGCCAAGCTTTGCATGTTTGAACAATCTCTAAGAAGAGCAATACCACTATCAGTTACTTCAGAGCAAGAAATATCAACCGACAACAATGATTGCCTTTGTGATGCTACTACTTCCATCCAAGCATCATTCACTCCTGGATACTCCCCCAAGCAAATGTCCTAAAAAGGAGAAGCATAACATTAAATGTATCTTACAAACGAATTATCCTCGCAATCAGATAGCCATAACTATCAGAACAGAGCCTCACCTGCAGAGCACAATCCCGGAAACTTTCAAGCAATGCCTCTGTAAGGCAGTTTGATCCCACCAGCTCACTGAAAATCTGCTGGCTAAGATCCCTCGGCAGCATTGCAAAACTAGAGTACTTATCAATATCCTGCAGGTATTATTGGGTGTTAAAAAAGCATTTCACATAACAATTCAAATACATATAGCCACAACACTACCTTGCAGACTCTAGCCACACAAAGCTCCATGAGGGATGGGCACCGTCCAGGCCCCTTTGCCTGTCCCTTGCGGGAGACATCAGAGCTGCTGCGGGGCAATGCAAGCAGCAGCCATTTCAAGCTGCTGGTCTTCGACAACCTTGTGGTTGTCTGGGAACCGTCGCCCTCATCCACCAATTGGCTTCTCTTCCTTGAGCAGACCCCACCCATGATCGAAGTATTGAACAAAGCCAGACAATTATTTTTGGTTGCACAATGCTGGCAGCTGCGCTGCAATTATCCCATCATTTATCCGTGGCGTAGTTAGAATCCAAGAAAGCCTTGGTCACCTCCCACCCCATTCTGCAACATGAATATATTTTTAGAGGAATTGACAGTGGCTGAAATACCCATCGTGTATAAGTGCTCTCAGATCATATTAACTGACGGAGCAGGTAAAAAAATTATTAACCATCCATCCCAATCGACTCAAAATGAAATCGAACCAGAGCAAAACCATATTCCGCGGATCGAACTATCACCGTTTCTTCCGTACCATCATATAGGAAACCATATTCCACGGATCGAACTACAGACCACCTTGCAGCCAAACAACAGAGCTCCGGCCAGGGAGCACGACCTGAAATTTTCTCAAAACACGAACAAAACACCAGGGCGATCGAACTCCGGCCAAAATCCGACAGCTCAGAGAGCCGATCAAAGCATCCTCCCGCAACCTCATCGATCAGCCTCGCCCGTGAGTAAACAACGAATCCGAACGAACATCAAAATAGGAAAACCAACAGCAGCCAGCTAACCCCGCACCCCAGTGAGTCCCCCAGGAAAAACGAGAGCCAGGCCCGGAATTCTCACCCGCCTCGAGGGCCAGCGATCCGCTCCGCCGCCACCGATGGAACCCCAAGGTAGGGTTTATCGCCCCGCAACCCAACCACTGCTGCTGCTGGTACGCGGCGAGAGAGAAGCGAGATTACTGCACTGATGCGCTCATAAATATCTGACGAGTTCTCGCGGGGGAGGAGAAGGGGCGAGGAGGAAAAGGGAGGGAGGAAATGCAAGTGGGGGGAACGGATGCGGCGTGAGCCGGCGCGGCGCGCGAGCTCCACGTGGCTCGCAGCGGAACGGGGTTAGTGTGGCTGAGGAGTGGGCCCGGAGCGCCAGTGGAGGTGGCGCGAGCGGCTGGTAGGAAACGAAATGGGTGCGGGGGTGGGCCAGTGAGACGGAAAGGATAAGGCGAAGGGAACACGCTGTTATAATAATAATACTTTTTGGAGGAGGAAAGGAGGTTCCAGGAGAACCTATCCTAGTCCTACTCCGTATGTGGGCAATTTACCAAAGGACTCTTCTCCTAGTAGGAAAGGAGGGCCTCTACCCCGGATATAAATAGTGGAGCACCCCATGATGTAATTACACAAGTTTATTCAGAATAATAAAGAGAAGGCTCCACCCTACATTGTGTCTCGCCTCTTGTCTACTTTTGTTGTTGTTCTCTCCCGTCGATAGCGTTATCACAACACGTTATCAGCACGCTCTACGGAGCTGGTAGAGAAGCCGCCGAAGCCGTCGAGAAGAAGAAGAGAGTCGGCGAGTTTTTCAACTCGCCGCCTCGGGATTCGCGCCGCCTCGGGAAGCGCGCCGACCTCGGGAATCGAGCCACCTCGATTTCCGTGCTCGACGACATCGACGTCCGCGCCAACGCGAAGCTGTTGACGGGGAACGACTACACTGCATCCTGACTACACGGCATCGAGTTTCGCCTGCATCAACGAGAACGACTACTGCAAGCCCGAAGGTATCTAGCAGATCGATCTTGTCGTTCTTTGATCGCGTAGACTCGCTGCAGTCTAGGATCGGTAGAACCCCTTGCATATGGCCTCGGTTTTTCTAAACCGATTTTTTTGTCTTAACTACACCTAGTAGTAGTTCATCATGAATCGCATTGCATACACACAGAGGTGGGGCTTCCAGCCACCACCATCGCCGGCAAGCATCGCCGGCGTCCACACCATGTACAAACTGGTGGCTCGAAGGCCACCACACAGCATAATCCGTGCGAGAAGCAGAAAAAGTTAGGACAAAGGGGGAGACTGCAGATCTATCCCTAACCCTAACCCTAACCCTAACCCTAGCAGGTAAGACGGATCTCGCCGGAGTACAAACTGTAGAGCCAACGGATGATCCAACAATCGCATATGTGGGCCTGCATGTCCCGGTACCTCCTAACCCTAACCCTAGCACACCGGCGACGAGCTTGAACCTCGCCGCCGACCACCGTGCCGACTTACCTGAGCCGCGCACCGAGCCCGCGAGCCGAGCCGCACCTCGGCCTGGCTCGGTCTCCTCGCCGTGCGGGGCCCGCATCGCCGCCGCACCACCGCGCCGCCGCGCGACGGCGACGACCCGGCGCGAGCCTCGCACGAGCTCGCCGAGCCCGGATCCGCGCCCGAGGTCACCGGATCTGACCTCGGGGCCGCCGGATCTGGGGGCCGGGACCCCTCCGCCGCATGGGGAGCCCCGGGCCTCGTCTTCATCGCGCCGTGACGGCGGTGAGATGCATCCTCACCAGCCGCCGCGACTCCGCCTCGCCGCTCAGCGCCCGCAGGCCGCGCGCCGGCGACCCGCCATGGAGCTCCCCTCACCGGAGCACCACACCGCCACCCTCCCAGGTCCGAGCCTCGCACGAGCTCGCCCGGGGACCCCGCCTCCACCCTCCTCGCGCCGTCGCTCCATGGCGCTGCCCCGCCGCCGCCGCTCGGAGTGAGGAGAGGAGAGGGAGAGAGAGTGACGGATTAGGGTTCGACCCTGATCCGTCACGCCTCTTATACCTGGCTAGCAGGCCGGGATGGTGGGCCGGGCCGCGGGGTGGGCCTGGTGGCCGGTTCGGCCCACAGGCCGGCCTGATTTCGGAAAAATCACGAAAAATACGAGGAAAATCGGAAAAATTTGAAATTTTGCGAAAAACCCCCTGAAAAGCTAGAAATTACGGTTAAGTCCTGAATTTTTGCAGAAAAGACCTTGAAGTTTTCCATATTAGAACCCGCAGTCCTAAATTTTTGCAAAAAGGTCCAGATTGTTCCGAAATTACGATTTGACCCAGAAAAATTGCAAAATAGACCCTGTAGTCTATGGAATTTGTCTGCATTAATGTTATATTGCATATAACACCTCGGGTTTAAGGGAAATTATGTCAGAAACATAAATACTTGCTGTTTTTGCTGTTTAATCCTCCTGTTTGTGCATATTTACTGTGTAACTTGATCTGAAATCATGCATATCATGTTTAAGCAATTAAAATATGATTAAAAGTGCCTTAATCATAGAAACGTGGTTTTAGGTCTTGCTCCGAGTTTTTAATCCATTACTTTATGCATTCTACAAATCTAGATTACTTGAAGTAATATGTATGTACATTTGACCATCTTGTAGATGGGGTACACACTTGACAAAAGTGGTGTTAACTTCCCCAAATGGAGAATCAAAATGCGCAATGAGCTGGAAGATGAAAAATTGTGGCATGTGATTTCACCACAGGAAGGTCCACATCCTACACTTTCTGAAAAAGTGAAAGCAAGGATATACATCAATCTACGACTTGATCCTCACCTGAAGGATTGGTATTCGTCGATAGAAGATCCTGAAACACTTTGGGATACGCTTTATGCAAGATACAGAAAAGAAATCTTGGTACTAGCATCCAAAGCTCAACGTGAATGGGATAATCTGAAATATTCCACATTTGTCTCGTTTGAGGATTATGATGTTGAACTCAGAAGGATTGCTAATGACAGATGGATGAGTGGCACCATCATCACAGAAGATGAAATGATCCAGAAGACATTAGATGCCATCAATCCTAATGAGGATGTGCAATCGAATAAGTTCTCTAGCCATGATTATTCAAAGTATGAAGAACTAGCTAGAGACTTGATCTGGGACCAAGAAGCGTGCAAGCGGGACTATTTGCATGCAGTCATGGAAAGTCCTCATGAAATAAAATGTCGAAAGTGTGGTCTACCTGGTCATTTATCCAATACATGCCAATCTCCTCTATACATCAGGAAGATATTCAACTCATATATCATTGAACATGAGATTAAGAGAACAGAATTCTCACGATTCGATGTTCTATTTGAGAATCTTGAAGATTATGAGATGGAATATTCAGATAATGAGGATGAACATATGGCACATCAAGAAGATGATGAATTCATATATCAAGAAGATGATGAAGTCAATAATCTTGAAGATAACGACATGGATAACTATAACACCAGATATACATCTGACGATGAACATGAAGTGATAGTCATATCAGATGATGAAGAATGATGTACATGGAGACATGAAATAATTCTCCCTAGTTATACTACTATCTAGTAGATAGTTTTGAGTAGTAGTTATGCATTTAGTTTTTAAAATTCCTGCAATGAATTAAGAGGATTAATGTAATCTCTAGTAGAGACCTCGTTTTTAATATATAGTACTTGCAGTCTATATAATCGCCTTGGTTTTTCTTTTACCTTGTCGTTATTTGGCTTTTTCTTGAAGTATTTGCCTTTGTTTTTGCCTACAAGTGTAGTACAATGGAAGAGGAACTATGTCTTGTAGACTGTTGCACCACTAGCACAGTTCTTAGGGATACTCGTTATTTCCAAACACTCAGAAAGTATGAAGAAGGAATAACGACTCTCATTGGAAATGGGAGAAAGATTGTGGGTTCCGGAAGGGCAACCTTTACTCTCCCTAATGGAACGACATTAGTAATCCAAGCAGCATTACTATATCCAGACGCAACTAGAACGTTGCTGAGCTTCAAAGATATCCGTGCAAATGGTTTTCATGTAGAAACTAATGACGATAATGGCGAAGAACGTCTTATCATGACTAAGAAGCACGGAGATCAGAAAACTATTGTGGAAAGTTTCCCCTCCTTTAAGGAAAGCATGTACTACACCTATATTAAACCACAGAATGGCTTAGCTGCGTTTAAAGTGATCTTGAAGAATCATGAACCATACAGAATATGGCATGAAAGACTTGGGCACCCAGGAAGTAATATGATGGGCAGAATCTTGAAGAATTCTAGTGGCCATGAATTGCAACCGAGACAATTTCCTAATAATCTTGAAGATTTCTTTTGCGCTGCATGTGCAACTGGGAAATTGATAACTAGACCCTCTACATTAAAACTTCATGCAGAAGATACACCATTCCTTGAAAGAATACAAGGAGATATCTGTGGACCTATTAGTCCCTTCTCAGGGCCTTTTAGATACTTTATGGTATTAATAGACGCCTCCTCGAAGTGGAGTCAAGTATGTCTATTGTCCACTAGAAATCATGCTTTTGCACGCCTTACATCCCAAATAATTCAATTGAAGAATAATTTTCCAGAGCATAGAATTAAATCCATTCGCATGGATAATGCCGGAGAATTTACCTCGAAGGTATTTGATGATTATTGCAAGTCATTGGGAATAAAGGTAGAACATTCTGTTCCTCATGTGCATACGCAAAATGGTTTAGCAGAATCGCTAATTAAGAGGATCAAGTTAATTGCAAGACCACTATTATTGCATAGTCAGCTGCCTACCACTTGTTGGGGACATGCTGTGCTACACGCTGCTGCTCTCATACTACTTAGACCATCTGCTAAAGTTGAAGAATCACCATTAGCATTAGTGCAGGGGAAGATACCGAATATCTCTCATTTAAAGAAATTTGGATGTGCCGTATACATCCCTATCCCACCACCTCAGCGATCACAAATGGGAGCTCAACGTAAACTTGGAGTTTATGTGGGATTTGAGAGCCCATCGATCATAAAATATCTTGAGCCTCTCACTGGAGACTTGCATACGGCTCGATATGCTGATAGTATCTTCAATGAAGACCATTTCCCGGCATTAGGGGGAGGATTGTACCTCAAGAAAGAATGCCGAGAAATAGAGTGGGAAACTCCTGGAATCCATGGAATGGATCCTCGCACTAAAGAAACTGACCAAGAAGTTCAGAATATCATCCACTTGCAGAGGATTGCTAATGAACTGCCAGAGACATTCACCAACACACAGGGAATTATGAAATCTCATATACCAGCAGTAAATGCACGGAAAGAATTGAAATACCCAAGAAGTGGGAGCTCAAATGGAATTCCAAACTAGAGCCACTACCTCACTAGCTAGAAATGCTAGGAAGAGGGGGAGTGAACCGGTTGCAAGGGTATCGAAGAAACCCAAAGTACAAGAGCAAGCTAAGCCTCCTAGGAGACGTCCGATGGAGCGTAAGCGTAAGCTTGGTACTAATGAGAATCCCGAGAATGGTGAAATGAGTGTATATGAAGTACCGAAACCGGATATTCCAGATCTGAACATACCTATAAGTGATGATCTGGACCATGACGAAAGAATCATGGAGAACTCAACACACTATGTTGAGACAGGAGAAAAGTATGATAGAAGAGCTCAGAATGTCGACATATATTTTGCAGAAAAGATTGCCCACATCATTGATGAGGTTGAAGAACCCAAATCAATGAAAGAATGCAAGCAGCGTTCTGATTGGCCAAAGTGGAGAGAAGCAATCACTGCAGAACTAAACTCGCTTAACAAAAGACAAGTCTTCGGACCAGTCTGCCTCACCCCTGAAAGAATGTATCCCGTAGGATACAAATGGGTATTCGTCCGGAAGAGAAACGAAAAGAATGAGGTCGTAAGATACAAAGCGAGATTAGTAGCTCAAGGTTTCACGCAGAGACCAGGTATCGATTTCGATATCACATACTCACCTGTAATGGATGGAACCACATTCCGGTACTTGATCTCTCTAGCAGTAAATATGGAATTGCAGATGAAATTGATGGATGTTGTGACTGCGTACCTGTATGGGTCGTTGGATACTGAAATCCACATGAAGGTTCCAGAAGGAATTAAAGTCCCAAATGAAGGAGAACGCAACTTATATAGTGTGAAGCTGCAAAGATCACTATATGGCTTAAAGCAATCTGGAAGAATGTGGTATAATAGGCTTAGTGAGTTTTTACTGAAGAAAGGATTCCTGAAGAATGAAGACTGTCCTTGTGTATTCATTAGAAAATCAGAGATGGGATATTGTATAATATCCATCTATGTCGATGATCTGAATATCATTGGAACAACACAAGACATCGAGGAAGCTAGTTCATTCCTGAAATCTGAATTTGAAATGAAGGATTTAGGAAAGACTACATTCTGCCTAGGCTTGCAGCTAGTGCATACTCCAGAAGGTATACTAATGCACCAGTCGAACTATACCAAGAAGGTATTAGAGAAGTTCAATATGAGTAGTGCATACCCACTCAGAACCCCTATGGTTGTGAGGTCACTCGATGTAGAGACCGACCCATTTAGACCAAAAGAGGAACATGAGGAAATATTGGGACCTGAATATCCCTACCTAAGTGCTATCGGAGCGTTGATGTATCTAGCAAATGGTACAAGACCCGATATTGCCTTTGCTGTTAATCTACTAGCAAGATTTAGTGCAGCTCCAACCAGAAGACATTGGAATGGCATTAAGCATATCCTCAGATACCTTAGAGGAACAGAAGATATGGGGTTGTTCTTCCAGAAGAAAGGAAATGTAATCCTAGAAGGATATACAGACGCTGGGTACATGTCGGATCCACACAAATCATTCTCGCAGACTGGTTATGTGTTTTTCTGTAGTGGAACTGCAATTTCTTGGAGAGCTACGAAGCAGACGATGGTGGCTACATCAACAAATCACTCAGAGATTATTGCCTTGTATGAGGCATCTAAAGAATGCGTTTGGTTAAGAAGAATTACTCACCATGTACTGAATACATGTGGAATTGAAGTGAGTAAAACCCCTACTATTATCTATGAAGATAATGCAGCTTGTATTGCACAAATACAAAAGGGATATATTAAGTCTAAGGTCACGAAGCACATTACACCTAAATTCTTCTTCACGCATGAAATGCAAGAGAATGAAGAAATTATGGTGACTCATGTTCGCTCATGTGATAATCTTGCAGATATGTTCACTAAGGCCCTACCTGCTAAATCTTTTGAAAAGCATAGGCATGGTATAGGAATGAGGAGACTTAAAGATGTGTGCAAATCAGGGGGAGAATTCCCTTGAACACATAAATCCTAACACTATAGTCAAGAAGACAATATAGTAAATTCTAGAAGAATATAGCATTGTACTCTTTTTCCCTCATTTGAGTTTTTACCTGAAGGTTTCTCAAAAGAAGAGGTTTTTAACAAGGCATTGTGTGCAATATGAAGCAACGGTACCATGTACTCTTTTCTCCATTTTTCCCCACTGGGTTTTATGAAGGAGTTTTTAATGAGACATGTGTGTCGTCGTAAAAAAAGGGGAGTGTTATAATAATAATACTTGTTGGAGGAGGAAAGGAGGTTCCAGGAGAACCTATCCTAGTCCTACTCCGTATGTGGGCAATTTACCAAAGGACTCTTCTCCTAGTAGGAAAGGAGGGCCTCTACCCCGGATATAAATAGTGGAGCACCCCATGATGTAATTACACAAGTTTATTCAGAATAATAAAGAGAAGGCTCCACCCTACATTGTGTCTCGCCTCTTGTCTACTTTTGTTGTTGTTCTCTCCCGTCGATAGCGTTATCACACACACGCAACGCAAGAGATCGGCCGCACGCTGAACCCGCCGTCTGCCGATTGTGCGGCCGTTTGTGTGGACCTTTTGGCTATTTAGCTCGGGCCCCTTGTTTGGGCCCACGGTTTTCCTTTTTGTCATTTTTTTTTAAAAAAAATCCCTTTTTGTCATCGGTGCCTGTTACAGGGAACGTATGCTAAAACTTGCTGATTCTTTTCCTTCAGTGTTAGTTTCGTATGATCCTTTTTTTCAAAGAGAAGTTTAACCGGTGCCGCATATATACTTGTTTACAACATGAATTAATAATTCACTGTGGGTTCCGAACACTACAACCTCAGTGAAACAAAACTCTCTTTTGTTATCACGGGGAGCACTTCTCAATCAAGCTTTCCATTAAGTTCTGATCCCTTCATTCTAAAATAAGGCTGCGTTCGGATGCCAAAATAGAGGCCTATTATGCACTGTAGATGTCACATCAATAATGTCGGCACGATTTATGTGTACTAAACAAAGTCAAATGACAAAACTAAGTCCAGGACCCCCCCTCTATTTTGCGAGACGAACGTAATGAGGGTAATTAAGCGGCGATTAGACGATGGTTACTGTAGCATCACTGTGTCAAAACATTGATTAATTAGGCTCGTTAGATTCGTCTCGAAAAATAACGCCCGTCTGCAGAAAGGTTTTGCAATTAAATTTTATTTAGTACCCCTAAATAGGAAGATTCTTTTTACTTTAGAGGGTAGAACTTTAGAGGGTGAAATAGAGGGGTCATCCGAACGCCCCCTAAATTTATCATTAGAGTGTTCTAAATCAAACTAACTTAAACTTGAACTGAAGTACTTTGTAAGGAATTGTAATAACATATACACGAAATAAATACACTTAAAAATAATTTATGATATATATCTGATTATATTAATTCGATTTTACATAGAGATTTTTTGACGGAAGATTTTACATAAACATTGATTTTACTTTCTATATGTTTGGTGGATCAACTGTAGCAAAACTTAGATTAGAGTGGAGTTAGGCGAAAATTTGGATTCTTTCCCATGGTTTACGCCGCCGGCCGACGACCCCTGGCCTTGCCCGTTGACATGGTCCAATGCCGAACGGTGGTGCTCCAGTCTACCGGCACGGCCGCAGAAGATCACCCCAACGCACCATGGCCCCAGAGGACTGTTGACACGCCAGGCAACAGGCAAGACGCGACCTACATGTACGAACAGCAGTACGACCACACGTCACGGCAATCGCGAAAGCGAAGCTTGTTCAGAGAAGTCTCTAGAATCTAGACCTGAAAAGCCAAGTCACACGATTGTCAGCATTTGCCAGCTTTGCCGTCCGTCCTAAACTCCAAAACACCGGTGGGAGCCGTAGCCGGCCGGCTCGACATGTCACCGGAGCTCAGAAGCTTCGGCCCGGCCAAAGCGGCAAAGCCAAAAAGGGACACGACACGAGGTTGCTTCGGCAGGAGTAACTGTCTGGCAGTGTGGTCGAGTGCCTCCCATGCTTTTCCCGGGAAGGCACGACGCGATCTCCCGTTTTTGGCGAGGCACAGCACCGATTCCCGGCTCCGTGCCGAGAGGACTGAGGACAAACGCAAAAATCGCAGCGGGGCGGGGACTGGTGACTGGTGGAGATAGCTTTCCGACGTGCTTTGCCGCTCCTTTAGCCAAAGCATCAAAACATATCAAATCTACCTTTTCCAAAACGAAATCATCGCTTCCCAATTTCAGTGCGGCACTGCATTCGCCTGCGACTATCACTCCCTAGTCCCTATAAGCACCAACCGTTCGCACATCTATTTTCCATGTTGCGATGCGCACCCAGAGATTGCCTTTTGGACCGAGAGCTTCACGAGCACGGATAAATTCCGCTGGAAAAAGAAAAATAGAGGGTCTCGACACAATCAGATACTAGGGCAGCTACCTTCATCCCGTTCGTTAAAGGGACGCGTGCTGGTTGGACCCCGCTGCACCAAGGACGGCGAGCGTGAGGTTGATGGGTGCTGCTACGTGGGCCGTCGGCGCACGATCTTGCTCGTAATCAAATTTGCGCCTGGTAGGTAGACTCAAATCTCATATCCTAATCCACCCGTAACAATCCAGCGTCTTCTTGTTGACACGTACGTCTCTCAACTGTGCTGAATCAGGGACACGTGAACGTTTGGAATGTTGAGTTCTGTGGACTTTGGACACGCGTTCGAGGAGAATCAATGACTCATCATCAGGTCGGGCCATGCTCCTTTCGTTCTTTTTCTTCAGGACCATCTGGCGGGCGTCTGACCGTGCCGTTGCTCCCATCCCGTCCGGCGCTCGAGACACGCTAAAAAGGAAGAAAAACGTCGCTTGCGGGCCGCTCGTGCGATCTGGGCCGCTGATCATTACTGGCCCTGGCCTCACCGGCTCCCGGGTAGGCTTTGCACGAAGGAAGTAGGCCGCCAAGTCGTTGGCCTATTAACGCGGGGCACACAGGCCCAGATCAACGCAATCGGGAGTGGGGTAACGACGCCGAAAAAGGCGGGAAATGCCCGCACTGCCGCGAAGCACGCGTTAGGTTTGACCCTTTGCTTGCTGGCTTGCTGCGTCCAAAGTTTGTGGCGGAGCAGTTCTGGCCGCCGGTGCAACCAGCTCAGACTCTAAATAGATATCGAGTGCATTTTCAGGCTAACTACCACTCCTCCACTACTGAACGAAATAAAGATACCTATCAATTTGCAACATGGAAGAGGACGCCAGAGATTTGCTGGATAAGAAATGGCAGCATGAGAAGCTTGGAAGTCGTTACCATTAGGCACTTTTACCTCCAAAAGATCTTTTCCAATTGAACAAGCTCAACCATTCCCATACTTCTCCACTAGCACCTGATAGTTCCATCGGGTTTCTTGATTATTGCTTAGTTAAGCCCCCTTTACGCTCATGTGATATCAAGCCGACGGTGCTACCAATTACTTACAAGGGGAAAAGCCTGACGAAAGGCCAAAAACAAAAAGGCTATCACGTTGGCTTGCTCAGCGGCTGCAAAATACGCCCAGGCAATGAGGCCTATTGAATCGAATGCACAAAATGGACATCTTCCAGTTCCAACTGCGTCTTCTCACTTACGTTGGATTGAACCAGGGGTTGGCCGCACCGTTCACACGCCCATTCCCACGGAGTCCAGCACCATTGGGTGCTATCGGGGACGTGGGGATCAGTGAGGACGGCCGGCCAACTGCCACTGAAGGAGGCGAGGAGAACAAGCCAGGGATATGTGCGAGGGGGGTGCCACCCAAGATATGGCTGCTGCCTTTCCTTTGCTGAATTGCATGGATCTGTCTTAAACTCTGCTCGTGGATGTTTGCAAGTGCCTCGAGCTCATCCAATGATAAAGCTTCAACACCAACACCATACAGTGGGGCATGCCGAGCCATCTCATCTTGGAGTGATGTTTCAAGAGTCCGAATGTATTGCTGAAAGGAGATATATTGTAAACACAATAGCTAAGCTGTGAAGTAAAGTTCTAAATTAACATAAGAAAACAATACATCAGCAGGACAAACATAGTGAAACAAGCAAGTTCCTGACTCCAGAGTTGCCAAGTTGCATTAGCAGCGTCTCAGGCAGCAATGATATAGATTAAACAAGCAAGTTACTGACTTCGATTCCACCAAAGAAATTCGCATGTTCAAAATTTGCTAACAAGTTATGTCCATGGAATGCCTCTGGGCATATAATTAGACTTTTTAGTGACAGAGTAGTGAGTACTTTATTGATCCCAATTTGCGAGCCAGTATGTCCATGGAATAGGTCGGCAACATGATTACATTTGTTTTCAAGAAGTTCTCGAATACAAATTGGTTCTTCTGCCCACCATACTTAACAATGCACCTTACATGATATAGGTAATTGATCTAACTCATGAGCTACTCTATTGCAATCTCTTTTGATCTTTACAATCTTAAGTAGATAATTTAGATTCGTTTTCACAAAAAAAGAGGTAGGGTTGTTTTACATATATCAAATAGTTCATGGGCAAATCCCTTGGCTACTATAGTTTGGTACTAGCAAAGTTTTAAAACATATTATGGAAATAATTACCATTTTTAATAAGGCAACAAAGAGAAAACCATAATACGTTTAGTTAGAACAAACTTTTATTTTGGAAACATAAAAAAATTGCAAGGTGGAGAGAACCTGGCAAACTTGCAGTTTCGACTCCATCCCGTCAATGTAAGCTTCACAACGAGCAACTTGCTCTTCTTTTTCCTTTTTTTCTCCCTCAGTTTGCCCAACTGTCTGTGTGAGCCTTCTCACTTCATTCTCAAGTGATTTTCGAATCTCTTCACGAGTCAGTGCTTCAGCTGTATAACGTTTTAATTCTTCATCGAACCTTTTCCGTGAAGCTTCAGCACTCTTCAGCCTTTCTGCTAGTGTATTTTTCTCCTTTGTTAATTTCTGCATCATATAAAGACATTAGTTGTTTGTAGATGTAAAGAATCGGTCCTGTCAAATGAAATGCAAACAGCCACATCAAGGTAACGATATAACAAGAAACAAGCAGACATTGCCTCAATAAATCCGTATAATATATTAACATCTGCAATTGTTTGGTTTGAGTATCTTCTATCAACATAAAGCTAACAACCAGTAGCATAAATGAGTAAAATGACTTCGGCAAAATTATGTACATGCAACAAAACATTCCAGGATGTTGATCCAGCATAAATCGGGATTATTCTTATAAGCAAGCAAAAGATCACTCAAGCAGTACGCAGCCACTAACAATCACAAGTGTAGGAGATCAGTCATTTGACTTCTCAAGGTGTGTCTGAAGAAACAATAGTACTGGTTGATCCCATGGCCCACGGAAACTGGAAAAGGTAAAGACCTAGTAGGATTCTAACACACGATGCCTCAGCATTAACACATCAAACATGATATTCAGGGACATCAACCAAATTTTTGCTGATACTCTCAGTGCGACAGATGGTCATATACAAAACATGGAGCTCTTACTGAATGCCTTCATCATGGAATACTACTATAAATCATGCCTATCTCATTGATGGTCACATGGGCACAATGAACTCCAGTCTTTGCGAAAAGAATGACCTACTGTGATCAAAAGGAGCTACTTGACGCCAATGTGAACAATGAACTCCAGTCTTTGTGAAAAGAATGACCTACTGTGATCAAAAGGAGCTACTTGGCGCCAATGTGAATCATTATCAAGATATGCAAGTTTATGATACCAGGCGCATGCTTGGGACAATCTTAACACAAACCACCTTGAGGAAAAAAATGCTGGACCCCAGCCAAGACTGACTGATTGAG
Source organism: Eragrostis nindensis (assembly GCA_012490785.1). Taxonomy (NCBI): domain Eukaryota; kingdom Viridiplantae; phylum Streptophyta; class Magnoliopsida; order Poales; family Poaceae; genus Eragrostis; species Eragrostis nindensis. The sequence continues at coordinate 77,890 of JAAXCT010001503.1, read as the reverse complement.
TAGCTGTCAACTGGCAGGATCCTGGTGGCTCTCCATCCTGGATTTTCTACCCCCAAATAACAGCCCACCCAGTCCAATTCCGTTGAATATAGCTTTAGGAAACCAAAATGGAGTTCTTAAATGCACCCGGTCAAAGCCATTATGGCTGGGCATGTGCATCTGGTTCGTTTCTATCCTACATCTTAGATCTCATAAGGCATAAATTTGGTATAGAAATTCAAGGTCGAGTTGCGCTGGTTTCTTAGGTACAACTGAAAGCATATATCTACAGTATCAAGGTACAACATAAGATGCACTTCTGCTAAGGACACAGTCGAATGAAATATTTCCAAGAATTGGTATCATAATCAACTTATCAAAAGATTAGAAAAGCATTAAATATGAACGGTTCAGTTTGATCATAAACACATCTGAATGCACATATATTGTGTAGGGTTACTCTGATTCCAACCTTAAGTTCTTCACGTTTCCTTGCTTTCACCATTGACAGTTGTGATTCTGCATCATTCAGACGATCCTGGAGAGACTTCTTATCAGCAGACAACTTTGAAATTTTCTCATCTTTTTCTGACCGCACCCATTCCACTTGTTTCTCCATCTCCACCGTCTGATCTGATAGCTTCTTCTTCTCACGAGTAAACCGATCCCTCTCAGCTTTTAACTCAGACTACAATGAAAATCAACAAGTATTAGGCTAACAAGTAAACAGGAACAATAGGGTTAAAAGCTGGGTCACAACAAAGAAATACCCTTAGACGGGCAATGGTTGCCTCTGATTCAGTTAGTCGTTGGTTCAATGCAGCTTTTTCATTGGTGAAGTTCGTTTGTTCCATTTCCATTTCCTCCCGCAAACGGATATTTTCATCTTCAGTAGCGCATATTTGGTGCCAAAGATTTGCACGGTCAGCCTGAGCAACTTCAGCAACCTCACGCATCATGTTCAAAATAGGTCTTGTGATCCCATACTCCTCCTTCACAAGAAACACCAAGACATCCATATCTATGTCAACTGCTCGGCAGTTATCAGACGTATTTGTTGCTCGTTCGATAAGACCCTTCAGAATTCTATATCTATAATGATCCTCAGCATAAATCTTAAACATGATAGCATAGAGCATCCGCACAAAGTCTTGAATCTTGGTTTCTGTAGATAGAGATAACACCTCGCCTAGTGCAAGGACTGAAGTGAAATCATCTTCTTGGACAGCCAAAGGCTCCAACTGCCCATCCAACAGAACTTGTTTGTCCTGTGAATCATTCACAACAGACCCAGACTTTAAACTTGACCTGTGAGAATGTCTTCTTTCCAACACCATGGCTACTAGTTGTAGACTAAATGTCCCTCGCAATAGAGCCCTCTCAAAAATCTGTGCGACTTCAACAAACAACCTGGGAATCGATAACATCTCTATCAGTACAAAAACATCTGATAGATGATTTCTTCCATGCACAGTTTGCTCTGAAAGCATCCCTTCAGCTGAAAGCCCATCTGTAGTACAACTACTGGAAGACGATGATATACAATCACTGTCTGGCTCACAATCTGAATCGATATCCTTCAGTATAGTTTCAGCTACATCTGGCTGGCTTTGAATGGTTTTAGACAACAGGTCAAGCACACAATGTGGAACTTCAGTTCCCAGATCTTTCAATCTCCAGCGAACGGATTTGGCCTTTTCGGAAACAAAAACAAAGTAATATGAAAATAGAGAATATGATGAACAAATAAAAAACTATCAAGAAACATGACTGGCAAACATACCGCTTGAGAAAGATGCTGGCACTGTGATGCCACCTTCAGAACATAAGTAATGGCAGCTACAAGAGACTCATCATTGGAATCAGACAATAATTCAAGTGCATGAACAGATGCCCGTTTCCAGATATCACTTTCAAATTCTAACTCAGAAAGGGCACCAAAAACCTGCCATGGTTACAATGAAATCAGAAATCATATTATGTATCAGTTATTCATATGAATGTTTACTGGCCTACATCAGCTAGCGAGGCAGACCTATCCACAACTCAAAAGTGCAGTAGAGCAAATGCATGCATATCAGCCACTCATTCCAGAAATAGTGGAAATGATATGTTTCCACACAATGAAATCGGCCAAAAACATAGCAACAGCTAAGTGAGCAAACTTACTGGTAATCGCAACGAAGGCTCAGCATCTGGCTTTTGAAGATGATCTAACAATGCATGAGCCGCACTGGAGTGTTCTGAACCATCAATTAACTTTGGTATGAGAGCAATCAAATCTGGCTGGAACTGTTTTGGAGATTTCTCTAGGACAAGTGCGATTTTCTGGACAGCCTGAGGCCGCCTTCTTGGTTCAGGGCATCCATGTGGGACAGCACTGTCCAATGCTCTCAATGAATTAACGATCAATCCAAGCAGTTCCTCTGACTGCTCTGGCCATTTTGACTGAGACAAGTATTGGCAGAATCATGCATCAATAAAAGGAAATGTGATGAACTAATGATAAGGGTTTAAAATTATACGGAACATCAAATCATACCCGGGAAGCCTGCTCTGAATCTTCATCTGCAGGCAAATCAGTAGAAGACGTTTCCGGAGGAAAACAGGAATGTTCCATATTATTTGCAGTAATATCATTTGTAGCCAAATCTGCATCTTGTGATGCACGACTGTCTCGGATAACATTACTATTAGGTTCTGCCCTTTCATACACATTACTGCATGCACAATCTGTTAGCTCACCTTCAACACTAAGCTCAGGTGGAGATGTAGCCCCATTTGAATCAGGAGAAGTTTTAGTGCTTGCTGAGGAGCCATATGTTGATCTTTCTTCTGAAGGTTGGCAGCATTCAACCATTATATCTAAAAGCAAATCTATGATAGCCTGCTTCAGGGCACTCACCCCCATCAACAAACTAATGAGACTTGTGGAGCTTGAATCACACTTTGAACCATCTTTCTTTCCACCACTTTTGTTGGACACTTTGGTTGGAAGAAGCATACGCTTAACTTTTGCTGGGTTATCCAGATAAACACGCAGGCCGGTAAGGAACCCAGCAATTGCACTAGCATCCGTCAGAATTTTCTCTCTCAAAGTAACTTGTGGTTGAGTATAGTTATCTCCATATGTAACTGAAAATCCAGCTCTCGAGAGGAGGTTGCGGAACATATCTTCTTCGTCGCCACTCATATCTTCGCTATCTTCAGAATCAATAAGTTCATCAGGATCTGTTGACAATTCATCCTGGTCATCATCGGAAGCCAAAACCTGCAAGACAAGTCAATTTTGAGCCCAAAACAACAGAGCACTGTATACTATATGCATACATCCAGTTATCAATTCTGAAAAAGACTTCGCCGCCATAACATAGTACAGACTATAATATAACATGTGAATAAAATATCACGGTATCACCAGAACCCTTTCAAGGGCAGAAGACCTAAGTCCATTTGCTAAACAAAGATTAATGAATTCTGCACATATTGGTGTCCTAAGAAGAATACCTCATTAAAACTTACAGAACATCCCTTTGCTTTGATTAAACTAGCAGAGTCCTTGGCAGCATCAAGCACAAACTGTACTTAAAACATTAAAAAAAAAGGGACCGCAAACGTCTACGTCAACAAAGCTGCCTAGTGTCTAAAGTTATCTCATCAGATCGCAATTCCATGCAGAATATTCCTATTCTTAATGAATGTATGAGTTCAACGGATTTTTAACATTGACAAAATGATATGCGAAACTGCAATCTGATCAGTGCACAGTTTGCTCTGCTTAGTTAGAATACTTGAAAAAATTATTACACTTTTGTGGTATATGTTGTAGAAACCCAACATAATTCTACTTAGCAAGAGTTTCATCAAAATTCCCTACATCCATGTATTAAAGGCACCAATAGACGAATCAAGAATAAAAGGAGAACCTAACCTCACCTCAAGATCAGAGAAATCAAACCATGGACAACAGTCAATAATTTCGCAAACAAAAACAACAGTGTCCCGGACAAGAAAGCCAGCATCAGTATCCAGCATGTCTGAAACCTTCATAAACTGGAGAACCGAATTGTTCCATGTTTTCGTGCAAATTGAAGATTCCTTCCACACAGTTTTTGCAGAATTCTTCTGGTTAACTATAGCCATCTTATAGTGGACCCAGAAATTCTTATCAGGATCACTCCCAGATGATTGATCACTCTCCAGGTATATGCAGATCGTATCGAATGACTCATATACACCTGCAAGTTGCAGTGAGAAAAACATGAATTATGATTTTTTGTACGGCTGTACAAAATACAAAGGTAAATGAACTTCCTTTACCTATCCGCAGCTCACAACCCCCAGCCTGAAAAAATTTACTAAAAATCTTTCTGGTCTCCATAATGTCCTTAAAGGACAAGAAATTTTCCACTTTCCATGTAAATGACGGTCGTTTTGGCGAAGCTTCAATCTGACATCCAGAACTTGAGCTGCATATTTCAGGATCTTCATCGCTGAGATCTTGCATGGTTGCAGTTTCCTTCAGAATGAGAACTTCTGCAGAAAACACAACAGTGTCCTGTACAAGAAAACCTGCATCCTGATCAAAGAGGGTAGTTAAAGTCACAAATTCGCGCCAGCCCCAATCCTTGGCAGACTTAGAGTAACGATTCTGGGACTCTTTCATGATTGACTTCTCCTCCACTTTCTGATTGATGACAGAGAGTCGATGGCTCACAAAGCAAGTCCATTCACTGGTCGTACTTCGTGGATCTGTCACTTCCAGAAACACTGATAGGTGGCATGGTGGTTGAGACTGCCCTGTTGCAGCAAAATAAAGAGAAGAAAACACTGAAATCAGTACCCACATTCTAAGAATGTCCAGATATGTGACTTCAACAAATAGTATACTCAAGTCTACTCACAAAGAAACTGACCATTGCTTGCTGAGAAAACAAAAGGACACATTAAACGAACTAAAACGTTGGGGTTGCAAACAGTGTAATTTAAATCCAGTGAAACATATGCTCGGTGACAGCAGTCACTGCACCAAAAGAAATACATATTTTGTCAACATCATTGACTCCATATTGAGGAAGGAGACCCAGGAAGTCCAATTTGCACTGCATTCATAAACTACATGCTCTATTCGAAAAGTGGAATGATAAATACTCCGTTAGTTTGGTCTAAGTTAATCATGAGCATAACTTTTGGATCAGTTCAGAGCAAATTAACTTTGTTTATGATGGTTATAGACTGTACCTAAGGGGAGAGTTCACAGAATACGTCACCAGACGAATGAAGATTATATGTATTATTCAGACAGATTTCCTGTCAAGGAAGGATTTGTGATATTCTTGCCTATGTGTTTGTTGGTATCTAAAGAGATAATTTATGGAAAGATCACCTGTAATGTTGCGGTTTTGTCAATCGATCCTTTAAAAGGACTGATGAAACAACTGCCAATGTACTTTCTGATTGCCTGATTAGTAGACTTGCTATTAGCATTGTTTATAAATATAAACTACAGGTGTTGAATTTCATGATGAGATTGCTATTATTCGAACAAATGGCAGAATTATAGATATGTGGTAGTCAAATTCTGTTGTCTGGATTGCCTTTCATTACCAAATCCCAGTTTAATCAAGAACCCCTCATTCTAATTGTTCAAGTATGTAAAAAATCTATGGAACTCCAATCTGTTCAGTAGTGCAAAACCTGAATTCAAAATCATGGCTCAGATTGGAGTTCTTCACACGCATAGGATACGTTGCCAACCATTTAGGGGTAAACTGGCCTAATTACAAACAGCTTCTTACCACGTTTCACTACTTATAAACAGTTTCATATATGTCAAAAGTCAGAACTTGATTAATCAAATTAATTTCGAAGCTAAAAAATGAATCTGGAGAAAACATATACAAACACTCACCCCGTGGATACACAATAAGACGGCAGTCCCGACTACCAACTTGAAACCGTCTGCTTTTGATACACAGGCCTGTGATCTTGCGCTTCTTGAGAAGTTCCTTCAGTTTTGTGAAGCTCTCAATCCTCCACACAAACTTCCCGAAGTGTCCATCTGACTTCCTTGCCCCGGCACGCCCAACACCAGCACCACCTATTCCCGTAACCATTGGCAAGCTACGAGTGAAAGAATTTGACTCCTTTATGACATGCACTGAGGCACTAAACATCACAGCTCCATCAACCAGGTATCCATTATCAGCAGCCAAAAACTCATCCATCTTGATGTAATCCCCCCACCCAAGGCTGGCATTGTCCGCCCCGAATCGACCATATGAATCCTTGTGGATGTGGCTCCCACCGGACCTCTGATTAAGGATCGAAACGCGGAAAATACACCAGCATCCACGATCACCGTCTGGCACCCCGCTCCCTGCACTGCTTGCTGCCGCTGCTTGTACCGACGACCCAGATGCTGCCTGCACCACGGAATCCTTGCTTTCCAGGCAAACTGACAAATGATCAGCGCCAGAGACATTACTCTGGTAGATACTAATCCGGAGCCCGCAGTCACTCCCGCCAGCGACGGCAGCAGCAGGGAAGAATGCAGGGCTCATGATCTTCTGTGTGCGGATCATCTCCCGGAATAGGTCAAAATTGAGCACCTTCCAGGTGAAGCGGCCGTCCGCATCGGCAAAGGAGGAAGTCTCTGAGAGCACCGATATGTCAGCGGCAATGACGAGCGCGTCGTGGGGCTGGAAGAGAAAGGCGGCGGAGGAGGAGGGGGCGAAGTCGCACCAGCCATGGGAGCGCTTCTTCGACGAGAATCGGTGCCAGGAATCGCGACCCATCGACTTGGCGGGATCGGTAGGGTGCACGACGGAGAGGCGGTAGCTGAGGAAGCAGTCCCATTTGGAGGAGGAGGTGGTGGTTGTGGAGGACGACGACGATACCGGGGTTTTTGGGTCGAGGACCTGGAGGTAGAGGGAGAGGTGCCCCGGCAGCGCCTGCGTGTCGCCGCGCGGGTAGAGGAGGAGGCGACAGTCGAAGCCGCCGACCTCGAAATAGCGGCTGTATAAGGTGCGGGCGCGGGTGCGGGGGAAGTCCGGGAGGGTCCAGCGGCAGGAGGCGGAGGCGTCCCCGCGGCGCTCGGCGGTGAACATCGCCGAGGCGGAGTCCGACGGCGACGGCGAAGGGTCATCGGTGGTGGCCGCCGCCGCGACGGCGGCGGCGGCGGCGGCGGGAGTGGTGGGCTTCATGGATTGGGGATTTTCCGATTTGTTTTCTGGGGTGTTTTTCCCTCTTTTTTTCTTTTCCTTGGTCTTGGGGGAGGCAGGAGCAAGGCTTGGCTGGGGAAGCGACGAGGGCATTCCCCACTCCAATTGTATTGCCGTGCTTATTGTATTTTCGTTCATTACGCCCCACAATTTTTTAGTATTTTATTATATACTCCCGTTGATCCCGAACATACTCGTTATTAGGGTTTATAAGTCGATCGTACTAGAGTCTCAAAAAAAAAAAGTCGATCGTACTACCTTTTTTTCGAGGGATCGTACTACCTGTTAACTTTGAACAACTTAGTTCGCAGTAAAAGTAGAATAGTAATGTATTAGTTTATTTTTTATTTGAATTTTCATAATGTAAATTCATTTGCATAAAATTATTTGTGCCTTTCACTTTCATTAAAATGTAACATATTCATAAAAAAATAGTCAACCTATTATGTTGAATATTATGTCATTGCCCAAAAAGACTTATAATTTGTATTAGATAAAGGCAGGCACACTAATGTATCACAGATCTAATTTATTGGCATGTGTGTTCCATGAACAAAAATGTCATATATTTGGCTTAGTTGTAAGTTAAAAGTCTTGTAAGATCTCTCTTACTCACAAAAAAAATACTTAGGCTTTTTTTTTTGCAAAAAGAGAATTTCATTGATATTAAAACACTTAGGCTCTTGGTTGTGTAACTTAAAAGAATAAGAAAAATAGAAACACATGATTTTGTTCAATTCCGTCTTAGCGTAAATCAGCTAAAGCCATGTACGTAAGGCCTGTTTGTTTCAGCTTTTCAGCTGCTTTTCAGCTGACTTTTCCAGCTGAAAAGCTGAAACAAACAGCAAACTTCTGACCTGGCTTTTGGAGTGTTGAAAAGCTGACTTCTGATGAAATGAACTAAAAACTGAAAAGCTTGCTGAAAGCTGCTTTTCTGACTTTTGGCATGCTGAGAAGCTTAATATATATTATAAAAATCAACATTAAAAATCAAACAGCCAGCTTTTTAGCTACTCAAACAGCTTGTTTTTTCAAAAGTTCAAAAGCAATAGCCCAAACAAACAGGCCTAAAGTACGCCTAGGCATGACGGCCAGCCACCTTTGCCACCCATAAAAAGAATTTGTTTTTGCTTTGTTCTTTTCTTACCTCCTCTAAGTTGTAACACGTAATTTGAAGTTGTATATTTCAATTATCGTTCTGAGCTCATTTGTTTAGTTTTGCGACTCCATATTTTCTAAAGCATGTGCCAACTAACTCTTAATGTATTTGGGTTCGAGGGAATCATTATTGAGGGATAGAAGATTTTAGAATGGGAAATTCGGTGAGATGGGGGAGGGAATTCTAGAGCTCAGCTCCTACCGCTCAAAAAGCAGGATAGGGATGGTAATGGGGTAGGATTGTTCTATTAGTGTCAAGCAGGGATGGAGATATCGATGGTAACAGGTCGGTTATCGCGATAACCGACCTTACCGGTCAGGTTCGGTTTCCTCGGTATGTCGGTTTTTGATTTTGAATTTGAAATGAATTTGAAAATTTGACGAATTTTGTCCGGTTTTCATCGGTTTTGGTCGGTTATCGCGGTTACCGACCGGTAACCGGTCTTACCGGTCCGGCTCGGTTATAACGGTAGCAATGTAGCAATGGTAAGGTGAACCTTGGTGTCAAGTGCATCTCCACCGTTTTCTATGGTTTAACTTGTAATTTATCACTCCTAAACCCACCAACGAAACATGAGAATCAAAACTCCTAGGTGAACTCCTCTCTCAACTCCCATCGCATGTTTGGGACTAGTAGACCAGCTTCCAACTACCTTTCTCCTTCAAATCAATTCGCCAGATGCACTATTAGCTTAGAATTTCGACGAGCGAAATAACTGAATTGTTTCTTTTTGGCACCAATGTTCCGGGCAATAAGGGAGGTTCGCAAGCAGCAATAGCCATCAATTCGAAGTTACGTTCTGGAATACATAGTTTGTTGTACATCATTCTGTCTTTCCAACTTCATAAAGTTTGTCGCAGCTCATGCGTGGACCTTCGACACCTGGACACATCATCCTTGATGTTTTATAAATATGTCGAGGTAGATACATTTGAATTGAGTCAAAACTAAATGTTAAAATAATGTGAGGTTCTACCATTTTCTAACCCAACATGATCCATTGTGGGATGAGTTTCATATATACTACGATGAATCTTCTCCCAAAGAATTATTGTGGCTCATTGTGAATTACTATATGGTTTTCTATATTTAAATACAATTGTATCTCATATCTAGCTAACATTAGTTTTATGGTCAAAAAGTTTCCCGAAGCCAGAAAAATACTACCATCTACTATATTATATTTACATCGAATGAAACCGCAATCATAAAAAATAGGTTCAAGCCGATATCCTATGAAGGAATAATTTCTTACCGTCGTTGTAATTTTACACAATCTCGTATATGCCATTATGAATGACTGTGAATGATGCATATGAAAGCAGGTAGGTTTCAAATGTCACTGAGACACAAGTGACATATACAGGATTAATATTTTTTTTTCTAGATGTTTGTAAGTCTTTGCCTCAACTACGGAATGAATTTTTGTTGAAAAATGAAATGAGCATATGCTATAACCCTATTCGCTTCTATATCATGTGTGAAATGACTGTGCAAATAATTTGCTGCCGAGTAAAATGCCTCATCGCATAAACTTTGGAGTCCAACGCAGCAGCAAATTATCTGCACAGTCATTTCACACATGGGCGTGTTTGGACATATTACATATAGATGGTCATGTGAAGTTGGACCGAATAAACCCGGTTTGCGAAGAAACCATATGAATCCGGCCGAGTACGGCCGCTACGCGAATCGCAAAGCGGTTTTATTCTGGACCCGCAAAGTTTCTTCCCCACTACCCCTTCCCCGCCGGCGATCTGTTGTGCCTCATCGTCGGAGAGACGGAGATCTCACAAACTCAGATCCTAGGCAGAAAGCACCACAGCGGCTCAGCAAACACGGCGGCCCGTGCCACCTCAGCCAAGCAGCTATCAGCGTCTCTGTCCCGCACGCGCGGCCAGAAGGGGGTGCAAGCCTGCCGCCTTGGACTGGCCTCCTCCTCTTCCAGCTTCGACGGAAGGTGAGAGCTCAGTTCTCCTCCCCAATTCTCCAATCCTCCTCCCTCCCTTTGTTGTTGACATTTTAGGCTGGATGTAGACTACATCTGTATGTAGGGGGGACGGGGACTCCGTCGATCCCTACGCGGGGGTGGGTATGGGAAGAGATTTTCGCCCCCGTCAATACTGGGCAGCTGTGCCTGGCGACCTGGGAGGCGGAGCTCTCGGAGGAGAGTTTCTCTCCGCTGGCGTTAGGTAGGGCAGCCGCCCTACCCACCTCGCTCTGTTGGTCCGGTCTGCCTCTGTTTCAGATCATGCCAAAGCTAGAATTTGCCCATTTGTTACTGAGTTGAATTTCATTCTGATTGCCTCTGTTTCGTCCATTGTTATTGGAGTAATAACAAGCATAGTTGGTCCACGGCATCTACCTATTATATTGGCCGGGAGACGCGAATAGGGTTGATATATTACAATTTACAAATATTTACTTAATAGAAGGAGGACTAATCCAGTAGCAATGGTTGCTCTTGGTGGGCTGCGTGCTGGCAAACGCCCAGTTTCTTGTATCACCTTTAACCTTCGTTAGTATGGTTAGTGTAGTGGAGCTCCTATAATGTGAAACCCTTGCGCTTTGCTTTTTTAACGCCTCCTGTGTGAACACTGAACAGATTGAGCAGCAATGCTTTAGCCTTCATCTTTTTGGCGCCTTAATATGTAGTATTCTATGGCCTAAGAGTCATGAATTGTTGTGAACTGATGTAGTCATGTACTGGGAGGTTTGTGCTCCCTAGCTAATTAAAGACAATGGTCAGACACACTGGATGTATTGCCATTTCTCATAGAGTATGTGGTAACGCATCCATTTCTTGATGGCATGATAGGCATTAGGAGCTATTGAGGGCTCTGGAGGAGGAAGATGCTAGCATTGCCATTATGCAATCTTGCTATTTGGTTGGAAAGTCCTTTTAGACAGGAGGTATAGCAAATAGTCCCACCTAAATTGAATCAAAATTTTGATGATGTCTCATGTCTAGCTTTAGTAGTGTAGGGGTTCTCGTGCGGTGAAACCACCTTTCAAGATTTCTAACTACATATAGTATAGTATCATTAATGCTCTTTCATTTGGTGAAACTGCATTGATTTTTGAAACAAGTATGTTAGTGAATGGCGTTGAGGAGCTCATAGAGCATTTTCTGCAGTATCGTGGAACCTTGTTGTCCCCTTCTCATGTGAATATATTACACTATCATGGTGCGGTAGCTCGTGTTTGTGATATCTCTGCTTCTGCGACATTGAAATACAATTATTTTGGCTGAACTATATGGTGATTACCTTGGTGTTCACAAAGATTTTAAACTACTTTCAGATCATTAAACTCATATCTCCTGGCTTGGAATGGCGAGTACAGCCTGCTTCGTGATTGTTAGTAAGAACGACATCCCAATCTACGAGGCTGAAGTTGGGTCTGCTCCAAAAGTATGGTTCCATTCTGTGTATATTATCCTGTATCTCCAATCTGATTAGAGTCTATGTAGGTTCCTTTCTGATATAATTCTGTATTTCCAGCAGCATTAATTCTGTTTTTTTCAAATATAATTAGAAAGTTACTAGATCAGGCATTATTACGTTACATCGGTTGTGTTCTATAGGAGGCATGACTTCATTTCATTCACTTTTCCATTTACTTATTCTTATCATCTTGTCATAATTTGCATAATGTTTTGTTTCAGTATGACTTTTGTTTGCTGGTCATTGTGACCCTACAGTTTACTTGTGCAGAAAGAAGAATTAGCTTATCAGCATCAGTTCATTTTGCATGCTGCATTGGATGTTGTTCAGGACCTTGCATGGACTACAAATGCAATGTGAGTGTTTGCCACTACCCTGTAAAGTGCAGCCAAATATTTACGAAAGAAAACCTGTTGGTTACATTTAAGTTTTTGACATTATTTGACTTTGACATAATTGACCCATCTCTTTCTTCACCTTTTCAGGTTTCTGAAGTCAGTTGATAGATTCAACGACCTCGTTGTGTCTGTTTATGTAACTGCTGGTCATATCCTTCCAATACTATGATATATATTATGTTCAATACATAGCCACTTGTTACATATACTGCCCGGACAATTTTGATATGGAAACACCTTTTTTTTTTTTTGGGGGGGGGGGGGGGGGGGGTGGTGCTTTTGGTAGATACTGAACTGTGCCACATTACTGAAGATTTCCTTCTCATGTTTATCTTTATTTACGGTCAGGGTTGTAACCATGTGATTCCATTCTCTCTTTCTTTTGTCCTAGTAATTTGCTTTCTTAACAGCGCATCACATACTAGATTTATGTTGCTTCATGACTCCCGAAGTGACGATGGAATAAAAGTTTCTTTCAGGAGGTTCATGAACTTTACATCAAGGTAAGTGATTGGGTGCTTCTCTTCCATAGTTACTAAAGCAAATTTCTGATAAATATGAAGATGATGATATGTGATTTCCACTTGTGATATGATGAAGCTCTCTTTTGCGAATGTTTTGCTATGCAGATATTCCTTAATCCACTCTACTTACCCGGTTCTCGCATCACATCCTCCCATTTTGATACTAAGGTCAGGGCTCTTGCAAGGAGGTACCTGTAGCATGCACGCTGGTGAAGGCCCTGACGTCCTGTTGTTGTAATGGCACATTTCTTATATTTCTGCTCTTGCAATTAGTCGATGACACCTATATTTTTGGCACTGTTCCAACCAAACAACGTTGCTCAACCAGGCCGTCGTTTGTTTGTAATGTCCTTTCCTATAAATTATAATTGTGTACTAGTATGCAGCAAATGTGCAGAAATATCTCTGAAACCTTTCTGTATTTTTTTACCTACTCTGCCAATTTTTTCCTTACCTGCTCTCTGCTAACATACCAGCCCTGCAAAGTGCAAACCTTACCTTGCATGCTGCACGTTACCACATCACCATGACATGATAGAATTTTTTTTAAAAATAATATTTTTATATCGGAAATTACAGAAATAATACCGAAAATTGGAAAATTACAAAAATAATACCCTGTCGTGCGTCCAACGCACGAAAACAGGGTAGTCGTGCGTTCGGGTAGTCGTGCGTTCAACGCACGAAATACGTGTTGTCGTGCGCTGGTCGCACGAAAATAGGAATAGTCGTGCGTTGGTTGCACGACTACTAGATTTCGAGTCACGGGCGCGCGAAGAAGCGTCTGGAACTGTTGGGGCCAGAGTAGTCGTGCGCTGGTCGCACGAAAATAGGGTAGTCGTGCGACCAACGCACGACTACTCGCCTTCTCTTATTCGCGTCTCGCTCTCTCGCGCTCTCTCTCTCCGCTATCTCTCTCTCCGCTCTCTCTCGCGTGTGTGTGTGGCGGGCCCTGGCGGCGGCGAGCTGGTGGCGGGGCAGGGCGGCGGCGGCGCGGCAGGGCGACTGAGGCGCGGCGCGGCTGGGCGGCTGAGGAGAGGCGCGGCGCGGCTGGGCGGCGGCGGCGAGGCGCGGCGCGGCGGCGGGCGGCGGGCGGCGCGGCGGCGGGCGGCGCGGCGGCGGCGAGGCGCGGCGCGGCGGCGGGCTTCGCGGCGGCGGCGAGTGGGGCGGCGGGGGTGGAGTCCGGCGCGGCGGGGAGAGCAGCTCCGGCCTCGGGCCGGGCTGGAGGTAGAAGACGATTCTTTTTTTTTTTGAATTAAGCTGCATTGCAATGTGAATGATAGTAGTATATCGATTTAATAGAACATGGATTGAACAAAAAAAGGAAGTTGCATGTAATCGATTGCGTAGAATATATTCTATTAAACGTAATTGAGTAGAATAAAATTATTAGTAATATATATGTAAATTTGGTAGAATACATATAAGTAACTTTAGTCGAGTAGAATAAATGTAAATTAGTATAATAGATATATATTTAGTTTTAAATGAAAATTAGTTAGTATTGATATCTAATTAAAATTTTGAAATTGTGTCGGGACATGCAAATTATATGTTTATGGCGTAGAACGAAAAATAATGAGATTATAGGAATTTGCTTTCTGATTTTTTAGGTGCGGTCACGTCGAAGATGGCAAATCTTAGAATTTACTACGGCAATGGGGAAATTCGACAGGGTCCATATGGTGTGATTTGAGTAATTTTCCTTTTGTGGATGTTGAGCATCCTAACCCTGACGGCACAAGGATGATAGAGATGAGAACTTGGTTGACCCGATTTATGCAACTAGACCCGATGATTTATTCTGTTAAGGTGCAATGCTTGTGGAGTCGTAGTACAAATCCAATTTTTTGGGAGCTGAAGGAAGTTCGTCGGACGGAGAAGTGGTTGAGCTGGCTGAATTGGTGTCGGAAACGACAGGCTTCTTTCATTATGCTAGTGCAAGCGTGCCGAGAGAATTGTATGATGACGCTTGTGCAGTTTCACAGACCAGTGCGACATTAGAGATTGGACAAGATAATCGTCATCATGAAATTGCAAGGGCGACGGAGGAAGTTAGGCATGAGGTGGTTGAGCGTGGGCACATGGGTCAGGCTGAGGTTGCTGAGGGTCAGGCCGACGCGGGTGAGGATAATGAAGCAATACTTGAAGATAGTGAGAACGTGGATCGTAATGCAATGCATGAGGAGCATATGTTAGCTAATTCTCTCAATGACGATGATGATCAAGAAGACGATGATGATGATGAAAATTGGTCCAATAATCCCATCCCAGATGAATGGAACAGGGAGGATAAAGCGAGGATGGAAGTTATGGACAACCGTGGTTCCCGTTGGGAGTATGGGTCAAGCATGATTCAACTGAATCAGGTCTTCCCTAATCGTTCTGAACTGAAAGACGCTGTGGCGCGTTGGGCAGTGACATCGCTTAGAGAGGTGTATGTTGTGAACTCTAGCCCCGTGAAGTACAGTGTAAAGTGCAGAAATGATGGATGCAATTTTTATGTTCATGCATTCAAGCCGAAGCACGAGACACACTGGGTGGCCTCTAGAGTTGTCGAACACAGTTGCACATTGGAAAATGTTGGTCGAAAACACCGCAACCTCACTGCTAATTTGGTAGCAAATGAATTATTCTACGAGATCATCGAGAAGAGGGACACAGAATGTTCGTACATACAGCGTTCCATCGCTCGTCAATTCAAGTATGAGATTAGTTACCAAAAGGCTAAGTAGCAGCATTACCAAAGGGAGCCTAAGTAGCAGCATTACTTACATTCATGTCGCTTCAATTTCAAGTATCCCTTATCGTAGTAGTTTTATGTGGGACATAATTGCATTTGTATCGGTGACGTCTTATATCTAGCCAATGTGTATTATCCTCGTTCAATGTTGCATTTCCAATTTCCTAAGGCATGTCAGGATTAGTGCGGTGCACAATTAGGTTAGTGGTTGTGTGTACCGAACATGCCAGTGTAATTTGTTTACCTATGTATTTATATTTTAATACATTATTCTATTTCCTCACCAATGCTATATATTTTCCTTTCTTCTCTCAACACTCGTGGACTTCTTTTTCGCTTCCAAACACTTTTCTAGTCGGGTTATCTTCCAATTCACTTTTCTAGTCCTACTCACGTCAAACAAACTTTGAAAACCACACAATTTTGACTTTTAATCCTAAACATATGAGAAACCAAAATTGCATGGCATAAAAAAAATTATTTTACTAGTTTTAGCATGTTGAATACACGAAAATAGAGTAGTCGCGCGTTGAACGCACGAAAACTGAGTAGTCGTGCGACCAACGCACGACTACCTATTTTCGTGCGTTCAACGCACGAAAACCCTCTATACTTCGCTTCCCAGGCTATACATGGTATTTTCGTACGTTCAACGCACGAAAATAGGGTAGTCGTGCGTTGGTCGCACGACTACTCAGTTTTCGTGCGTTCAACGCACGACTACCCTATTTTCGTGCGTTGGACGCACGACTGAGTATTATTTTTGTAATTTTCCAATTTTCGGTATTTTTTCTGTAATTCCCAGCAAAGAAAATATTATTTTTAAGAAAAAATCTGACATGATACCTACAGCTGCATCTGTGCCAGGTGCGCAACTAATGCAATGCTAAGTACTGCTGTAGTACGCAGTTCAACTGTCAATCAAAGGATTTCTGCAGGGTTCATAGATTTGTCACTCGTCATCTGCACTAAGCGTTGGCAAATCACTGTACTCACTCACGCAATCGTCCTGTTTATACTAGGATTGGCGGAGCCATCTCATCGAATCTGAATTGCACTTCCAGCCTGATCTGATCTCCAAAAGGATGCACAGCTCTCACCTCGTAGGCTCGTACTAGCCAAGCCCATCAACCATCGACAGGTGCGTCGGTCGTGCAGCAGTAATGCGTTTCCCGATCTGTCCTGGCAACCCGATCTCACTGAATCTGCCGGCTGCTAGCTTATCAAATCAGGACCAAATCCGGGGCAAGATTTGCAGCAACACATTCCTCTGCAGATCATCGGAACCCAGCCACTGCGGTGTTAACTCCGTGCCCATCGCCACCTCACAAGCCACTGCTGAAGAAAACCTTGGAGCAGCCAAAAAGTTCAGGCTCAGGCTATCCGCACTCGTGTTACTCTATTTCCTTCCTCTAAAAAGAATATTCTAGCCTGGTCATCAAGATTCTCTCCTCTATATCAATTTCTCCCGCACCCATCATTCCTCTATATCCTTCCTCTATATTCTACTATCCTATATTTTATTCAACCATCCCAACTACCATCTCCTCTCTCTCCTATTTTTTCCCTTTCTTTTTTTCGCTGGCGGGCCCCACACCAATATTGGTAGCCACCCGACGCTTCCAGTCGCTGCGACGCGCACCCCCAGCTCTCCTCCCTCCACAGACCAGGCGCGGCCATGGCGAGGCCGGCAACCACCACCCCGGAGGCTACCGCCTCAACGCGGCGGCTGCTTTCCCTTCGGCGCGACGCCCTCACCGCGAATCCGGAACCACGCGCCGGCTCACCCCGCCCGGCGTCGCCGACTTCAGCCCCGCCGTGTCGCCGCCCGGGGAGTGGACGGCCGCCGCGTCGGCCGGCCTCTCTCCCTTTCCCCCCTTCCGCCGCGCCCGCGGCCCTCCGCGCTGACGCCCTCCGCGGCCGGCGTCGCCTCCTGAGTCCAACCCCACCCCCTCATCTCCAATTCCCAATCTTGGTGCCCCAAAGGCCGCGGCGGCTTGCGGCGTTGGCGGCTCTGCTGGTCATGGCGCTGGCCGTGTCGGCGGCGCGGCCGGACCTGGACAACGACGACTCCGGGGTGCAGGACGAGCTGCTGGCCGTCGACGCTCCGACTCCAGCTTCCGCGCCGTGATCTGGTACGTCTTGAGGAGGTGCCGCTGCTCCTCGGCGTGAGCGGCGAGCGAGGAGGGCGTCCGCGGCAGCGCCCGGCGGGACCTCCGTCACCGGCCGCGCCCCTCCTCCCCCCGCTCCCGCCGCCGCCTTCTTCTCTGCGGCGCTGCGGAAGAAGGCGTCGAGGGAGTACGCCGCGGCGAGGTTCCCGGAAAGCTTCAGCTTGCTCAGCGACGGGACGGTGGCGGGCGGCTGTCTGGGCTCCTCGAAGCCATCCCCAGGCACGGATGTCGGCGCCTCCGGCTCCTCCGGCGACGCGGCGTCGGCGCGCGGCTTCCAGTGCAGCAGCTTGGCGAAGGAGCGCGCGCGGTTGGCGGCTTCTGGTGGTGGTGCGGCGCGGCCACTTGCGTGGCTTCCGAGCAGCGGCGGGACGACGCGAGGTGGGCCCGCCGCGGGGCCACGATGCTTTAGCGGACGTCCTCCAAGCCCGCTAGGAATAGCGTAACAGGCTCCTTCCTCTGTTTTACCGTGACCCTCCCAGGACCCCGGTGCAGCTCGTCCTTCCTGTAAACGCTCCTGAAGGAACGCATAGCGTTCCCCAGTGCGGGCAGTCTCATCCACGACGAATAAAGAAGAGCCTTTCGAGATGCTGGGATCACCGGCGTGGTTTCATTACAGTTCAGGATTGGGGGAGGAGAAAAGGGCCCCGTTTGAGATTAGGCGACGGTCTGACGGATGACAAAACATGGTGTCACGAAAAGCAAACGTCAAGCTCTGATCCAGTCACCGGATCGGTGGAGCATCGGATGTTGGGTATGTGCGGGGTGGATTTCTCACTGTTGGAGATCGTTATCTCGACCGATAAGTACGGGCACCACCACTGGAACAACTGGATCAGCGAGTCACGTCTGTGGATTTGATTAACATTACGTAGCAACAGGAACTAGATTAGCACGGCTAGTATTTCCCAAGTGATTCAAAAGGTGATCTTGCAAGTTGCTGCTCTTTTTGAAAACTTTTTTTTGCAAAGGTCTTTTTGAAAACGTTAAACTGAATGGATTCACAACGCAAGCAACTCTTTTTTTTGTGTGTGTGATTACACAGTACAACTCAGACACTCACAAAGCCTACCCTTGTGAGCATGACCGAGCCGGCAAATTCTCGAGACTGACGAAGTCACCACTGGCGCATCGCAGTCGACGACCACGTCGCCTCCTGCTGAAAGCAAAACGCGTTAAATCCTAAATAATTCGCTCCCAAGGGGAGTCGAACCCAGAACATGAGGTGCTACTAAGGCTCTTGTAACAAGCTGCAGGCCCTTTCGCGAGCAACTCTTTTAAAAAACGTTAAACTGGATGGTTTCACCACTATAAGGGAATTCTTAAGGGTGCCTGAGATTTTTTTAAAAGAAGATTTTTCTAGTATCATCCTCCTACGTTATCAATGAAACACAATATCGAGCAGTTCTGCTTGACCGCTTCATCTCCGGCTTGAAGATTCCAGAATCTTAAGCAGCCTGGAACAGGCTATGTGGCATCTCTTATCTCGACAGAGGAAGATTGAACTCATCTACGATTCCCCACTGACGTAGCACCAGATAAGTAGAAGCCAGGCTGAAGCTCTAGATTGGCACCGATGCTACTTGCAACTGCTGACGTCTGAAACACGACGGCGACACACATCGTTTTTGTCTCGCGCTGATAGAACCAATGATGCTGGCTTTTGACGGACGAGCAAGATAGGGCGATCGAGGCAGGTAGTGATCTCTACTCTAAACAAATCTTACCGTTTTCCATACCAGAATCGCCGGAAAAGACTTCACGTCAAGGTGGCCGTGGAATGTTTGTGTTACCTGACAGCAGCATCACAGACTCAGAGTTTGTAGTGGCCGTGGTGGAGGCAAAAGGCGCCGGCCATTTCGGCCGCACAGAGAACAGTTAGTTACAGTACGATGGTGAACGCAGAAAAATTCTTGTGAGAGAAAGTTGTGAATTTTGCTGGTAAGATTTGTGAGAAGGTTGACGCCGAGGAGATCGTTTCTTTTGAAAAGATGGAAGCCGTCGATGGGGAAATGTTTGTCTGCTTGGTAACCATGCGCGCACATCCAGTTCACTGATGTTCTTGTCAGTAATTGAGGAAAAAAAAAGAAATTGAGGAAAAAAAAGAAGAAGGATGATGTGCTGTGTTATGGCTTCACTGGCCGTGGAACAAAACAGAGACTACAGAGGGCACGTTAAAGATTGGAGCTGGAGAGGATGCCACTAAAAAGCTTGGCGTTGCCTCTGTAACAGACTAACAGTGAATGGGCACTTTGTAAACTGAGAAAGATTTGGTTGGAGAAGGTAGAAAGGAAGAGCAACTAATTCCTGGTGTAAAGTCTGGTATATTCAGCAATTACTTGAAAAGAAAAAAGGTCGAACTAAAAGCTACACCCTTTTTCTGTTGAAAGGCTGCCCAGCTAGACTTTCTAGATTCATGAGCACTTCCTTCCCAACCCCAGAGCTTTGCTACAAGTAAAAAAGAAAGAAAACATTCTCCACCCTCTGAGAAGAAGAATTCCTGGATACATGATTTTGCTACTCGGTAGGAGCTACTACTAGTAAATCGTGGCTTCTGAGAGTGACGGAAAATACCGAGTATTATATAGTCAAAAGCCGCATTATCCATGAGACCATGATGCCACAAAAAGTTGGAAATGATCAGTGCCAAACACAAATCAAAGAAGTTGGAAATGATCGGATCAGTGATGGTACAGTATACGCAGACACTGCGCGCGACCCACGCCCACTAGCAACTCCCGAAGACGATCCAGGATCGCAGAAGATACTCTCAACGAAAAAGCGCGCGCGCCGAAAACTTTTCCCTCCGTCGTCGTCATGGTTTCCGTTGGCCCTTTCGACGCGGACGGACGCCGCGCCACGGCAATGGCCTCGCGCCGTTGAAACGCCACGCCTCTCGCGCGGCAGCATCAGGTTGTCGCGTGACGGGTTGGTCTTTTCCCTTTCCCGGCTAGGCCGCCGCTCCCGTCGTCGAAAGGCGTCGCCGAATCATCGAACTCGCCACCTTTTCATTCCGTTCAAAGACCAACGCGATCCACGGATGCGGCGGACCTGGACGGCGTCGTCGTCGTCTCGTCTCTATCTAGAGCGCGTACTAGCCCGTTTGCCTGTTTTGGCAGCTAGGGCCGCAGCCGCGGAGGAAAGCGGCTCGGCGGCGTACCGATCGATCATGGCGTGATCATCACGGGAGACGAACCGAGGGATCCGGTGCAATCGAGTGCGGCGGTTGAAAGGCGTTTGGCTGGTGAGCCTGACTGACGTTCTAGGCCTCGGCCTGGCGCACCATATATGCGGCCCTAGAGAGGGCGCGGCATCCACGATTGGACTGGGAATGGATGAGATCCTCTACCCCGGTTTGGATCTAAAGGTACACTCAATGCCTGCCTCTCCTTCCTCCTTTTATCGCTAGATGACCGACGCGGCCACACCCCACATTGTCCCGCGTTGCTGTTCGCTTGCCTGTGATCCTCACAATCACACGTTAAACCAGACCTCACTCCGCGTCGCGATTCGACCTCATCGATCCAACTTTTAGCAGCAGGGAGTTTGAGAAGCAGCACTTCTCACGCATTATCGCACATGTTATCCATGTGTACCTCCCAGCATGCAACGAAGGCAATCCTCTTCGCCGCAAAAGTTTGATGACTGTTCGTCGAAAAAGATAACAGTTTCGACGACGAGGGCCATCGTCGAACGATGATGCGCGCACAGGGCAGCAGAATTCTTTGCCCTGTTGATAAAGTGCGCGAGCGCTTTTCCAAGCAGCGCAGGCGCGTACAAACACCGGCGCGCGGCAAGATTTTGCACGGCGCGATTGCACAATGTACACATCCTCGGAAAAAAGGTGGATTCAGAGTTTCAGACGCATGCATGCATGCATGCATGCGTGCAATGCACGGTGCTTACGGCCGCGCACGGTGGCGATCACGTCGTCCGTGCCCCACGAATCTTTGCAGATCTAACAAGACACGCTGCTGTACGTACGTACTCGTGCAATAACAATGGCGCCGCAGCAATGACAACATCAAACCATTACGCCAGTAGTACCACTAAACACACACAACACGTCCTTTAAAAAACGACTATACTTTTAAAACCATGTGCCATTGGAGACGTACTACTGATCGTGCAGCTCCTGAGTCGCTGACGCGAGATCACCTCGGCGTCCTAGCGCTATCTATCTCCATCGCCCGCATGCATGCAGTACCATAACCATTGCCCCCATCGATACTGTAGCTAGCTGCTCGCGTAGTACCGGCGCACTCTGGCGCAGCGGCAACAGCAACGTTGGAGCAATGCCACCAGTGTTTTTGGCCTGCGGTTGTCTGCGACATTGACACGGTACTACGTGACAAATTGGTGTACCGCGACGCGAATCTGTCCAGGGCCTCTATGGCAACAGCAACGTGTAGAACGAAAATGCCTAGTACGGCGCGCCGCTTAATCGGAGCGACGTCGCGCGCCAGGCGGCGCAGGCACCGCCAGCGGCAGCCAATCAGGCAGTACGGGGCACCGGAAACCTGGACGAAACCGTGGTACTACCGGCGCCGGGCAGCGGCCTCGGATCCCGCCCGGGCCTCTGCCGCCGCGAGTTCCGACGACCCGTGCGAGATCCGGGTGGAGGAAACGGACGCGGGCCGTGGCCGGGGAAACGGAGAAAAGCGCATGGCCGTTGTGCCGCGCGCAGCGCCGCGCAGTGGGCACAGGCCAAATCCGGCGCCAGTGCGGTGCGGTGCGGTCCGGTGCCTACTGGCGCAGCGCTGCGGTCTCCCTGCCACTGTTTTTTTCCGTTTCCTCGCTAAACGGAGTAGGCGCTGGTCATGAACAGGACCAAAAGCGGGGGCTAGAGAGAGAAACTTTCACGAAAAGAGAAAGATGGGCACACAGATCCTGTCACGTAGAGTACTCCAAGGAGTACAGTAGGAGGGGCCGAGAACGATAGAGAGAGAATAGAGCTCTGCTCCCACGCAGCAGCCTGGCCTGGAGTAGAGAGAATAGAGCTCTGCTCCCACGCAGCAGCCTGGCCTGGAGTAGTGTGGTGCGCGGTAGCCTGGCGCCGTAGCTGCCCCTCTCCCTCTTTACAAACAGAGGAGGTAGGCGGGCGAGGCTCGGACCGCTCGGTGCCGTTGTCCAAGGACAATAAACGCAACCAGCCAGCCAGGTCTTCACAACCACGCTCTCGCTCGATCCCCCCTGCTCCGCTCGGGCTCGGCTATATATACGCGGGTCGGCGCACCAGTCCCCCAAGCAACAATAAAGACCGGGCCTGCGAGACCGAGCTTGGACCGAGCGAGGTGAGAGCGAGAGAGAAGGGGAGAGGAATTAATGGGTGAGGAGGCCAGCTGCAACAGCGGGGTGAGCATGATGGAGGCCGACGGCAACGTCGCCAAGCAGCAGCAGCAGGCCAAGGAGAACGGCCGCGCCGCGGTGGCGGTGGCGGTGGCGGAGGCCGTGCCGGCCCCCGTGGTGGCGGACCCCCGGCTGCAGGGCATCTCCGACGCCATCCGCGTCGTGCCCCACTTCCCCAAGCCAGGTGCGCCCATTCGTCTCCTCTGTTCGTCCCCCCTCGTGCGACTAATTCGTCAACCGCCAGTAGTAATAAGGCGCTGATTTTATATGCCGGTGCAGGCATCATGTTCAACGACATCACGACGCTGCTGCTGCGGCCGGCGGTGTTCAAGGACGCCGTGGACATCTTCCTGGAGCGCTACCGCGGCATGGCAATCGACGCCGTCGCCGGTAACAACAGCCACCTCTCTTCCCCCTCTCACCCATATCTCTCTTCCCCGCCCCCGCGGCACGATGGATGGATGCCTGGTCCAGCAAACTAGTACTACCAACTACCAAGAGTCCTTCCTGGACTGGACGAGGGCGGCAAAGGAGGTCGCTGTCTCGCGCGCGTGCCGCCGCGAGGAGCCGGGCCGATGGGCAGAGTTCTGAGATTCCCGCGATATCTTTGCGGGAGATCTCCCCTGGTCCTTTTGCTCCCCGCGCTTTTGTCGTCGCGCGCGCCCGCACCCGGCTCCAGGTCTACACGACCGCACCTTTTCTCTTCGCGTTGCGTTGCGCTGCTGCCTCACTCGCCTCGCCGGCTGGCTGTGGCTTTCCTCGGGAAGAATATCATAATCGCGATAATAATCCTCCCACGCTACTGTTAACTCGATTTGCCTCGCAACTAGCTCCGCTCCGCCGGCGATATCCATCTGTCAGGTGCAAAACCTTCTAATTAAAGCCATGATGAAACCAATAGTTTAATGGAGTGTACTACTCCTACTCCCTCTGTCCTAAAATAAATGTCGCTGTTGACTTTTTTAACTGCTCGTCTTATTCAAATTTTTTACGCAAATTTTATTTATTTTTTTACAATTTATTTCATCATTGAATATATTTTAATTATAACATATTTATTTTTATATTTAAATAATTTTTTTAATAAGACGAAGAGTGATGTCCAGTGACAACTATTTTGGGACGGAGGGAACTGCAGTACTGCCGCAACGGCTGTACGAGAGTAACGAGACCTATAAAAAAAACGGCTGTAAGAGATGACCTGCCGCTGGCAGGTGGACCCTGCGCATGTGCATGCTGGGTGGTCGTGGAAGCATGGCCCTGACGAGGGTGGCCGCGCCGCTGTGTGTGCGCGTGTGTCAGTCAGTGTGTTGTGTGTGTGAGCTCCGAAGACTTTTCCATGGAGTGTCGTTTGAGTGCACGCTTGGATTAGTTCTGGCAGGCAGCCGGTTCTTCACCGAGCGTGCTTGCTTGCCAGTGTTGTTTCGCCTCGGTAGCGGTAAACCGGCCAGTGTTGTTTCGGCTCGGTAGCGGTAAACCGGTAGTCCGTCCGTAGGCTACGAGCGCGTCGCTGTTTCTGATTTTTCGCCGTGGCCGCGGCCGGAATCTGCCGCATTCAATAGCGAATCTGGGAGGCGTATGAGCCCTGCCACGGGCCACAGATCTCGCCGCGCGGCAAAGCCAAAGCCAAAGCCAAGCGGCAGCACAGCATCGGCCTCGTCGGGGTCCCCGGGGGACCCCGCGCGCGGTGCACTCGATCGGACGGACGCGGGCGCGGGGCGCACGGGACGGACGGTGCGCAGGTGCAGCGGTACACCCGTCATTCATTCTGCTGCGGTGCGGCCCCGGTGGCGGCAACACTCTGATGTCACGCATGTGCCCCCGATCCGCTGTCGTTTTCACCGGAAAGTACTGCTGCTGAGATTTTGCGTGGTGGTTTGTTGGATCCTCTGTCTGCGAGCTTCTGCGGGTTTCATTCTGTTTCATTCTGACTTTTCTTTTACCAACTCTATGGTACAGTATTTAAACACTGTCCCCACGGTTTAATGTGCCTTTACCACTGGTTGTGTTGCATCATCCTGTTCTGTTAGTTTCGTGTTTTTCAGTCTACTATTAATTTACGGGGACCAAATCATTCACTCAGTTCA
This sequence comes from Eragrostis nindensis, assembly GCA_012490785.1. Lineage (NCBI taxonomy): Eukaryota > Viridiplantae > Streptophyta > Magnoliopsida > Poales > Poaceae > Eragrostis > Eragrostis nindensis. The sequence continues at coordinate 52,814 of JAAXCT010001503.1, read as the reverse complement.
CTATAGTTTGTTGTCATAGAGATGGTTGTTGCATTAGTTCTGACTTGTGTCTCTCCACATTTGACCAGGGATTGAGGCCAGAGGCTTCATATTTGGCCCGGCAATTGCATTGGCTCTTGGGGCGAAGTTCATCCCGCTGCGCAAGCCTAGAAAACTCCCCGGTGAGGTTGCTTGAAGGACCTTTTTCGATTATTTTGCATGCTGTGCAGCAGTTGCTTTAGAATACTTAGTTTGGGTCAGTTGCTTTAGGGGCCCTAGACCGTGGTGACACTTTAGTTTAGTGAGCAAATCTGGTTAGCAGGCAGTAAAGGCACAGGTTTTGCCCATAACCTCTGCACCATGCCAAACAAAGTCGTTGGAGTATCCTGCTCCTTTTGTGGATGCAGCCCATGACGAAATCTCAACAGATGCACGGTACTCCCTCCGGTTTTAAATTGTTGACGTTTGACTATTTTTGAGTTACGTTTGACCGTTTGTCTTATTCAAAATATTAGCTTAGATATGCAAAATTATAAGTTATATTTCAATTTTCTTTAGTGATGCAACTAATCATAACAAGATTTATAATAAATTTTAAAATATTTTGAATAAGACGAATGGTCAAACGTAACTCAAAAATGATCGAACGTCAACAATTTAAAACCAGAGGGAGTACTTTTCTGCGATACTAGTACCTTTCTAGTCACATGTCCTATTGCTCTCGGGAGTTGCTTTGCGGTATCACTGACCCAAAGTGGCATTCTGAACGGCTGGCTTGTTAAACAAAGATTGTCTGCAGTGATCGACATGTGCTGATGTTTGCATTTACAAACCTGTGAAGGTGAGAAAATTTCTGAGGAGTATGTTCTTGAGTACGGCACTGATTGCTTGGAGATGCATGTTGGAGCTATCGAGCCTGGAGAGCGTGTAATGATCATGGACGACTTGGTGGCAACTGGTGGAACACTGTCTGCTGCGATAAGGCTCCTTGGTAAGCATCTACCACGCCAAAGGTTATGTAGTGTTGAAACAGAATTATAGATCTTTGCTTAAGTTATTACAAGATAACATACTGCACATACATTAATTAGCACTCCTGCACCATGTAGCTAAGCTTTTAGTTGCGCCAGCCCTTGGCTTGTTGTAGTTAGCACTATTTCCTTGGAATCAGAACATCCAGTACAAACTTGTCCTGAACCTGTGCCAATACCTCTAATAGTCTAATCCAAAACAGGGATATCACTATATCATAGCGTCCAGTTAATATGAACTGAGAAATGATTGCTACTAGGTTGTAATACAGTTCTGTATTTAAAAAATGTAGTAGTTTGTTCCAAAAAAAAAAGTTTAGTAGTAGCATTGGCCTTTTTTTTTGTGCTATGCACACCACTTAATGATAATAAGTAGAGTCACATAAATTTTCTGGTACTTATAGCCTTACAGTTGGAAAATTGTCTTTTGTGGGACATGCTCTATATAATCAGAACTTTTTTATTTGAAGATTTTCTTGAGGGAATCTAGTTTTAAGATATGCCACAAAAATTTTGGAGACAGGATTTGGTTAAGATAGTACATGTTTTGAGTACTATCGTCCTATTGATAGAATCAAGTACTGCCAGCTTGTAACAATCTGTTTTCAGCTAGTATGTTTTTCTTTGTCTGCAACTAATACGACATCATGCCAGGAAACGTGCTTCTTCTTTAAAAATTTTTACACAACATGTCCATGTAGATGAATTTCTTACATCCCTCATATGACATTTGTACTTTTCTTACTTGGCAATGTGCTTTCCAGAGCGTGCTGGAGCCGATGTGATTGAGTGCGCGTGTCTCATCGGGCTTCCGAAATTTAAGGTATATTATTTGATTCATAGCTGTCTGTACTGTTGATTGGAAGGCAAATCCACATGTTTGTTATACTGTACATTGCTTGCTTCCCCGAGTATCAGACATTTCAGTAGTAGGTGGTATATGCTCTTGCATTATTATGTGCATTAGTTCAGATAATGTCTGCAGCGTACACCTGATGTTAGCTGTTGGTGTTATGTACCTTTGGATTGTGCCGCCAGTGGTTCTTTTGTTTTAACACAGCGGCCTGGAACAACTTGCATTATTGTAAACTGTTATGTGAGTACGATCAACATGCCCATGTCTGCTCTGTTCCAACATCCGAGATACTCATATCTGGAACAGCTTGGCGTCCAGCCACCCACAGACTAAGCACAACTACCTGGATAACGGGCATGTTGTTTGTGGTAATTAAATAGAAAATCAGAGTGAAGGTTTTAGCTGCCTGGAGCACACCTCTTCCCATACTAGTACAGAATCCTATTACCGCCTGCATCTTGTACCTGGTTCAGGACAGAATCCTGTAGGTTTCGGGACAAATCTAACCTCAGACATTTACAATGACGCTGCAGCAGCAAGCACTGACTATTCACGACTGTTGTCAGAAAATCTTAGGGAACTTTATTACTACACCTGATTTTTATTGCAAAGTTGGTTAACTGAGATAAAACTGCCGTGCAGAATTTCTACAAGCTGAATGGAAAGCCAGTCTACGTGCTGGTGGAGTCCCGTGAATCTGATACCAAGAACTGATCGTCAGGTGAGTGACATTGACCAACCTGTTGCGTCAATGCTTGGAATCTCCCTGCATGTTATCCTAGTCAGCTGCGTGTAACAGCTTGTGACCTCGTACAGATGCTGAGTTTTTCTGTTAAAATGTTATAATCTCATGAATCCTTTTCTCGTACTCAGTTCTTACAAACACAGAACCTAAACCCTTGCATAAACCTCATCAGTTTCTCTGCTCCTTTTTTCCCCAGGAACGATGGCGATGAATCACGTTCGTTCCTTTACTGCAAACGAACGGTGGATGGAGCTGGACAAGTGTGCGGTACATTATTAAGGCTAGGTGCTAAGAACTGGTATGAGGAGAGTTTAGAGTAGGCTGAGTAGGTTTTCTGTGTACTGATGAAGAGGTTGTAGTTCTTCCGGGAACATGCTCATTAGCTGGAACAGAGGTTTCTGTTATTCCATTCTTGATCGAATCATGTGCTTTTCGTTTCAACGGAGATTCCCAAACCTCCCTAGTACTCCTAATTCTTGAGCTACACTTCGAACCTTCTCACCTGTAACGCATCTCTGTTTCGTGCGCTGCTGCCCCTTCGCGGCGACCGCAGCACATGAGGACTGCCGTGTCACAGCGGCATCGATGGAAACCGCCCGTTCAATGCCGAGGCTACGTGCATGTCACCTTGTTCTTACACATCTTCCATGCATGGTGGCGATCCTCCTCTTCCAGATCCCCAGGCGTGCGACCGACGTGTTGTCACATCGGCCGGCAGGCGCCGCGAGCCGAGGACAGCAGCTCATACTGTTCCTGGCGACAAGGAGCGCGCGTACGTGTGGATGCCTGGACAGGCTCAGCCTGCTGCACTCGCGCGCTTCGCGAGGTTGCCGGCTCGGCAGACGCCGGGCGGTGGCGTGAGCCCGCTGCGCGCGTGTTGGGCTTTCCGGCGTCAAGCCGGACGACGGGTCGCAGGCGGGCACGGGCACAGGCACAGTGCCATGCGGTATCTCCTGCGGCAGCGAGGTCAGGTCGGTGGCTGCAGGCTTGCATGTTGCAGCGCGAGAGCCGCGGTTGCGACACTGGTACTAGCTCGGGCCATCGGGTGAAACGCCCTGGTTCCCATCCATCTATAATCGCCTCGCTCATGAGCTTATCGCGTTTTAGACTTGGTTTGCAAACTCGCTAGAAACCCCGTGGTATTCACGACGACTAAACCGCTCCGCTTTGGTTGGAAGTGACAATCAGTTTTCAACCAAATGATTTGAACTTTTTGACATTTCGAAAAAAATTAAAATTTTGAAAACCGTTCAAACCTAACGGCAAACCGAGCTCTTTACCGGTCAAGCCCACCCACCGTTCAAAAGGAAAAAAAAAATTCTGGGCAAATCGAGAAAGCGAGCGCTGCCACTTCACTCTGTTCTGGTGTCGACAAAATTCAAATTAGCGGTTTTCGAACGGTATTAGCGGTGTTCGTGAAAATCGTGAAACCAGCGCCTAGAGCGCGCGATATCAGCAGTAGTAACGGTAAATGGCCGGGCCAATAGTTCTGCCGACTTCAGGTTTGTGGCCTCCATGGCCCAGGTCTGTTTTTTTTTTGGAACTCTCCATGGCCCAGATTTTCTTGTTTGTTCTATGTCATTTTGTGAGCCCAAAAACTGACCGGCACCCGTGCTGCTGGAGCCTGCGAGCTGTCAAAGTCAGTATAGTTTATTTTGCACAATACTCCTTCCGATTAATACATTTACATTACTGGTTAATAATTAGAAATTTGGAAGGAAATAATTTGATTTTATTATAGTGACAAAAGTAGTAAGTGCAAGAATGAATTGTTCCCTTAATAGCAGGTTGCAAGAATGATTTGTTCCCCGATATGCTCTGTGATAATTGATTTTTTTACATGGTACTATACGGGGTCAAAGGAAGATGAGCTGTCGGAATGTTTCATATCTTTTAGAGGCTAAATAAATACTCCTTTTTGTTTATGAAAATTTGGCAAATGCTCTGCCTTTGTATTAGTTAATTAGCCTGTTCGGCTCGCAGTTGCAGTCGCGGTTACAGTTTTTCTGAGAGAGAACACTGTAGCTGCTGGAAGCAGTACTGTAGCCATGTGAGGGAGAACAAGGAGCAGCCGGCTAGAAAGCCTCCAGCCGAACAGCCCCAATATAGAGGAAGACAGCCCAGGCAGCTGTAGCCGACTCGCTAAAGAAAGTTTAGCTAGGAAAAAGAGTAATGAAATGAAAGTCCTACGTGCAACACTATGGGTAAGCGAGATAGTTGCACTCGATGACGGACCTTACTGTAGGCCCAAGGGGGCAACATGCTTCATAAAATAGTAATTAAATAATCATTTTCATTAATAAATAAGATATTTACATTAATAGATTAGTGATTTCAGATTTGCACCAATAAATCACTAACAAAAATAACTACTCCTTGAATGGTCGCTCCTCAGACCTCAGGGGGTGATACAGCGTATCTTTCATTTGTGCAAGAAAAACGCAAACAAAATACCCACCCAACAAAGCTCCATCTCTCTGGGATCATGGAGTATGATCTCCTTCTCCAATTGCCCACAAACAAATCTATATTCCCAATCTGTCGAACCTGCAATAGATCGACCGATCGATCTTAATACCGGAATCGCCTCTCTTTTTAACGCATGCCATCAGATGGATGGAACGAACGACACACAGCAGCACCGTATCCGGCTGGTGGATCGGTGGATCTCATCTCCGGCCAAGGATTTCCTTGTTTAATCGCATCACCCCCCCTTGCTCGCAAGTGCCCTATGGTGACATCGCACACTTGCCTCTTATCCGGAGCTCATCCGTCCATCCATGGGCCCCTTTCGATGATCTCGACGTGATGCGACCAACAACACAACACATCGATCGTGACTTCCTTTTTGAGCTCAACATAGCATCGTGCCTTGAGACTTGCCCAAGCGAGAGCCCTGTTCCCACCCGATAAAAAGGCAGCCGCCGCGCTGGTCAAGCCTGGCAGTCCAGGCACGGCGCGGTCGGGCAGAAGCTTCCGCAGTCACCCGGCACCGCGGAGACGAGCCGCTGCGCTGACCGAGCCGCCGAAGCGGGACGAGAGCGACAGCAGGCGCAGGCGCGGCGAACAAAACACGACCAGTTTTTATTCCCGTTGCCGACCGTCGCGTGCGCCGGGGCCAAGTGGGCGCGCAGACGGAAATATCCTCCTGCTCTGCTCCTCGTCCTCGGCGCGGTCGCGGGCCGGCGGGAGGGGCGAGGCGGATCAGGGAGGTAGGAAGCTGAGATCTCGGGCGGCGACATGGCGAAGGGCGGCGGCGGGGGACTCCTACTGCCGGTCTCGGCGGACGGGGCGAAGGGCAACGGCGGCGGAGGCGGAGGCGGAGGCGGAGGGGGCGGCGACACCGCGCTGTTCAAGGGGTCCGCCATGACCCGGCTCGGCGCCGCCGCCGCGCTCTCCTACATGGCCTGCTCAGGTACGTGCCGCGCCCGATCCGCGCCCTCTCGCGTTGTTTGGTTTTCTCGTCGGAGGCGAGGCGGCTGCGCCGCACCTCGGTTTGTTCATTCTTCGTTGCGTGTTGCGGGAAATTGGATGACGGGGTAGCGTCGTGGCACAGTTTCTGGTATCGCGATATGCTGCTTGTACTTGTTGCTTCCGATAGGCGTCAGCTCTGCTGTGGAATTCAGTTTGGTGGCGTTGGGGTGAGTGCATGCTGGTTGACTAGTGTTTGGGAGTAGAAAACCATTTTGGCCGTTCAGTCGCTACGGGTTGTACGCATACTGCAAACGCTTTTGTAGTTGACCAAGTAGAATCTGGTTGTTTCATACGGCTATCAAAACCTTGCGTGAAGGGTACGTCTCGGGAGCTGTAACAGCTGACAGTGTTGAGAACGAGAACAGCCGGACCTTTTTCTTGGAGATAGAAAGGGGTAGAGGATATCATGGCCGATCTGTCAAATACAGGCGTAATCTAATTTTAGTTTACTTGGAGATAGCTAACATTTGTTTGAGCTTTCCCCCCTCTGGAGTAGAACTGAGAATGGAATAGGCCATATTCAATGAAGTTGGAGAACGTATCAGGTGGCATCTGTATGATAGAAGAGAATGATGGTCCCCTTATTTCCCTGGGTCATCGGATCAAAACGCTTAAACACCTTGTTTAGGATGGCGGTACAGAGCATTATTTAATAGAAAAGATATGTCGTTGTCATCAGCTAACTAACTATGTCTTTTGACTTGAAATTTGTCCATTCGCTAGTAGAAACTGCATGGTAGGATAAATCAAAGGAAGCCGGTCATTTGGCAAAAACGCAAGGAATACCTGCAAATCATTTTCGTTTTTAAGACAAAATTAAGTGTGTGGTTGATGTTTCAGTCATTGTGAAATGACAAGTGGAATTTGGATAGCTCAAATAAGCATATCTTCCATTTTACACATTCACTGGAGGATGGAGTTATCATAGTTGGGCTTGCTATGTTGTTGGTCTCATTTCTTTCGGATTCGTGACTAAAGTGTACTATGCTGCAACTGGGACATTCTTTCCCTTTTTTTGATCGTCCCAGTTGAAACTGTTGAGCACAGTGCATCACAGTTAATTTCATTTGTTTCTTCTAATATTTAGATAGATTAACTTAAACATCTGACTATTTGAGCATGGAGAAATAAAGAATAACTATGATGATTCTGACTGTACAGCAGTTGATTGGCAGTTTTTGGATAAATGGCTTTAAGTGCTTACCGTAACCATTATGAGCAGATATTTTGCCCTACTTTGAATGTTTCCTGTTGCATAAAGTGTGTAGCAAAGAAAATAATTGGTTTCTCAATTACCCTTTTATTTGTTCAGTATATATTCCTTGACAATTGCGCTCTGGACAGATGATGTCTTATAGGTGTCATTATAATTAGTTGATTTGTTTTGCCCCTTTATAGTACTGTGAAATGGTCACTGTCTTATGCTAGGTTGCATTGTATTTTTCTCCCCTCATGATAATTATTTGTGCCCCTTAATAATTATTGACACGGTGTTGTTGTCGCTGTCTTATACTACTAGGTTGCATTGTTTTTTTTTTTTTGGCCCCCTCAAGATAATCTTAATGTGACATGGTATCTGATAATTTTAGGTCTAGGAGTATGATGAACCAATCTCCACATAGAAACCACATGCCATTTTTGTTGTTGTTCTTTCATATCAGTATCATCATATTGTTGTACTAATTCTGGTAACTTTTCAATTTGCAGTCTTGCTAGTGATGTTTAACAAAGCAGCTCTGTCTTCATATAATTTTCCCTGTGCAAATGTCATAACACTCCTTCAGGTATTGTACTTTTCTATGATTTTTTTGTTTGCATGCTTCTGGTGCTTTTCCTAATTGATAGTTTACCCCAAAAAAAGCCAAGTAAATCATCAGGGCCGCATAAAAGTTTAATGTTTATTACATTCAATCCGGGAGAACATGATCTTTCAAGATTTTTAATGTTGTAGGTCTCTGTGAGTGACTGTCTTGCATTCTAGTTTTGCCATTGATACCAGAAGTAAAAATCTCATCTAGGAACATCTTAAGTTAAAATAAAAGGTATATTTGAACAGATCAACAGTTATCCTGTGGGGGACCATATGGGAGCTAAATTTTGGGTGGCAACTGGTCAGGAGCTGGTTAAATTCAGGTTCAGCATCTATGTTGTTAGGGCAAGAACAGTACCTGTCATGGTTTGAGAAGTTTCTATTATCCTAAGAGTATGAAACAAACTGTAGATTTACAAAATCAATAGGCAGGGCAATACTTTACCTTTGGTTTTATGTGGTTTGGGAATCATCCAAATCTCAACCCTGGTACTTATATGACTTGTTATCTTGCTTTGGAAGTACTGTCCCCTGTCCAAATGTTGCCATGATAGTTAATCATTCGTGAATCTTGTGGTGATATTTTTCAATGAGACACAGTTTTGTCACACCTTCGTTTGCCCTTTGACGCCCGTTGACTAAACACCTTTTCCCTTTGATATCAGTAATTCTGTATTCTACTTTTTGTTTTTCTCCTTTGCTAATACTTAATGAACATTGGCAGATGGTGTGCTCGACATGTCTTCTTTATGTTCTGAGACGGCTAAAGATAATCTCCTTTATGAATAGTGAAGCATCACTACATTCAGATTCGCTATTCTTTGTGCCATTTAGGACACTGTTGCGCACCGCACCTCTTTCTTTGGCTTACTTACTCTACATGGTATGTTGATCTTCTCCCATATACAATAAAAAAATTATGTGTGGCACATGCATTTCTATTTGCATTGAATTCTGAGTGGTGTTTGCTATGCTTGATAAAGCTTGCATCAATGGAGTCTGTCCGTGGAGTCAATGTTCCAATGTATACAACTCTACGTCGCACAACAGTTGTATTTACAATGACGATGGAGTATTTCTTGGCAAAGCAGAAGCATACCCCACCTATAATTGGCAGGTAAATTTCTAATACGTGCCAAGTTTGATAGTATGTGGTAGCTGGTTAGCTCTTTTATCTTTTGTTTGGTGCACTTTTGTCCTAGGCAGTCAGACATTCAACTTTTAACATATTGCCCATGTTATTGGAAGCCTTTGATTTATGTTTATGCCGGCAAATTATAATAGCCTAATAGGTAACCGTGTGCTCCTGTACAATATCAGTGTCATGCTGCTTTAACTGCACTCTCTATATTGATACATTTAATTGACATGCTGAACGTGAAGAAAATTGAAGTGTTCTGAATTTGCATATTCCATTTTCTGGTTGTTAACCAAGGCTTTATCAGTGTGGCTTTGATCGTAGTCGGAGCATTTATTGCTGGAGCGCGAGACTTGTCATTTGATGCTCGTGGGTACGCCATTGTCTTTGTGGCAAACATTACGACAGCTGTTTATCTTGCTACTATAAACCGCATAGGTAAAGCAGTTTCTTTTTGCCACTTATAATATCCTTCCACCTTCCATATTTTTCTCTTTTTTAATCATAATATTACTCATAATTTGGTTTTCTATTCCAGGAAAATCTAGCGGTCTCAATAGCTTTGGCCTAATGTGGTGCAATGGTATCATTTTGATAGCTCCTAACTTGATATCATACTTCATATGCCGTGCAAACTTATATCCTGCCCCTCATTTCAGGACTTGTATGCGGACCTTCAGTACTGTTCTTAACATATATTCAGGGTGACCTAAGGAGGGCCATAGAATTTCCATACCTCTCTTCTCCTGGGTTTCAGGTATGGTTAAGCTTTTTTTTTTTTTTTGGATCTAATCCTGTTTTTGTCATCAATTTTACGAGGCATCTAAAATTGAGGATACGGATACATCATCAGTTCATTACTTCACTAGAGCGATTGTATTACTGTTGGATTTAGTCACCAACGCTGTGGGTAGCATGCTAGCTTGCAAGGAGTTGGTCTGTTTATTTTCGCAACATTTTAGCTTGAATTGCACATATTTGTGTTACATCTTAGCACTATCTTGGATGCAGTCTGTGAAGTAATGAATAGTGGGTTGCACAAGCAGTAGCCTTTTTTCTGCTGCTGAGTTTTGATTGTACTGTCATCTAATCCTTTGGTTCCATTTTCATGTTTTAGTTTAATAGTAAGATATAGACCGTGACAGGGCCGTGCCTAATCCTGTATCAAATGACCTCTTGATGTGTCTTGATAGTGTGCCCAGTTTGATAAATCAAAATCTTTCATGTTGTCAAGTAAACAACATATGTCTATAATATAGCTGTTGTAGATGACCGCAATGTGAATTTTACATGTTAATATATTGTTTCTTTGCTAATTTGACACCCATAACAGCTAGACGAATTGAAACCTATCACAAAATAGATGATTGTCGAGTGATTCATTATGTCATGTTAAGTTATGAATGTCGCTAAATAATTCAAGAGTGAAGTGCATGGCCGGTCCTTAAACTTGTCCAGCCGTGTCACCTAGGTCCCTATACTCTCAAAATGCAGCTTTGGCTCCTCGAACTTAGCTTCGGGTGTCATTTAGGTCCATGTATTCTCAAAATGCAAATCTAGGTCCCGTAACTTGGCTTCGGGTGTCATCTAGGTCCAATGCTCTCAAAATATAGTGTTATCTCAATTAAATTGATTAAATCTAGCGAGTGAATGCGGATTTGACCACCTAATGCATGCTATTCTTCGATTGTTTATGACTAGAGTTTGTGATTTTTTGAACATTTGACGCAACAATGCTTAACAAAATCCGTTGTTTCATTATTTTTTTTTGTTGCTGCTCACTTGAATGATCCCGAACATCAAGGCATTTATTAATATTTTATACACACATTTGATTCAAATAATCAAGTTTATTTAACTATAATAAAGTTATATCTATAAAAATAAAAATTAGTGAATTTAACTCGGATGATGTTGTATTTTGAAAGTTTAAGGAGCTAAATGACATCCAATGCTGAGTTTAGGGAGCCAAAACTGTAATTTGAGAGTACAAGGACCTAAATGGCATCCGAGGCTAAGTTTAGGGAGCCAAAAATGCAATTTGAGAGTATAGGGACCTAAATGGCACGGCTGAACAAGTTTAAGGACCGGCCATGCACTTTACTCATAATTCAATCTCTTGTAGGCTGTGCTGCTATTTTCATGCATACTAGCATTTCTGTTGAACTACACTATCTTCTGGAACACAATCCTGAATTCTGCACTCACACAATCGATGTGTGGTAATTTGAAGGTATGGCTTCCGTCCAGTTATTTCACACTGCTCAAGATGCCAAGTATTTTCTAATGGTCTTCATATCCGGTGTATCTGCAGGATTTCTTCACAGTTGGAATTGGCTGGGTGCTTTTCGGTGGGCTTCCTTTTGATCTTGTAAGTTTTGGACTCCTTTCTCGTGTGCCATCAGCTCTTTGATACCCCCTGAATACTGAACCCAAGTTTTTGTTTGGCAGCTTAATGTTATCGGGCAAGGGCTAGGCTTTCTTGGCTCTGGCTTGTACGCCTACTGCAAAATCAAAGGAAAGTAGATACAGATGTCATATGTGATAAATCAAAGTAGATATTCATGTCTAATTTGGAGGGGGGAACAATGTTTTAACCGAAGTAGCGTGGTCCATGATGTTTGCTCCTGTGCATGGAGAGAAATTTTGTAGGTTTTCTTGTATCTATTTGTAAACTTCAGTCTCATGAATAGAACAAGAGTGATCAGCACCATCTTGCCAAGGAAATAGAATACACCGAGATTTAAGTGTCGCTGTTTTGAATGTTTCTCTTTCAATTTGAATGTTGATGCAGAATACGATAACTTTCGAGTTTAATGTGTACTAGGCACTTGGTACAGTTCAAACTTGACGGATTAAACGTTTATATGCTGTCTTGGATTTTGGACCCATGGAAACGGCACAAAACTCATTTTCATGACACGGACAGCAATGCCAGAAATCAGACTTGCTTGAACAGAGTCACACTGGACCTAACTTCAAAAACGATCTATCGTTGCATAGCTAAAATGGCAATATGTTGCTGCAACATACATTAGCTTAATAAGATAGAGTACATTTCATCGCACACACCGCCACCACCAACACACTGTAATTTGGAATCCATTAGCTAAAATGCCAATATGTTGTTGCAATATACACATTGCTTAAAAAGATGGATAAAGTGTGAACACATCTGATCGCAAACATCGCACTGTAATTTGTAATCCTTCGAACAAAACTTTCATAGCTTAGAAAGGCTCAAACGTGCTGATACTGATTAACAAACAAACCTATATGTCTAGAGCCTATATAAGCCGGCAGAACTAACAGTTGAACTGAAATCTCGTGCTCCAAACATATGGCACTTTTTTGCCCAGTTTCTATCTACCATGACTCACAACATCCAAAATTACTCGGTTGGCTTGTCTGGGTCATCTTCCTCAGGTTCTTCTTTGTCTGGGTCATCCTCTTGTGGCTCCTCCTGAGGTTGTTGTTCTTCCTCTTCCTCTTCTTCATCATCGTCCAGAGGATCATCAGCTGGTAACGGATGGGGCAACGGTGTCTTCATAGGGCTGAACTTTGGGAAGATATCGGGTCTCCTACCAGGCTTCGGTCTCTCCCATTCCTAACATCCATAGGATAATTTATATTAACTTCGATGCTCATAAGTAGGAAAAAGGTGGACACAATATTATCTCTAGACCACTGCAGCTATGTTTGACATTATTTTGCTAGTACAGCTAGATTGAGCACACCAAAAAAATTCAGCTATCATGCATATAACACAGGTAACCACTTGGGAAAAAAATTAGTATCATGCACACACTCTTTTGGTGATACCCAAAAATTATGGCAATTTACAAGCATGATGACGGTTGTCACACCACCAATGCTCAGCATCATAAAAGTAATGTACGGCCTTAAAAAAAGAGACAGCAAATTCACCAAGAACATCTCATGGGTGCTCCTAATCCTAAGTCCTCATATTATATCACTATGTAAAAGATCTTTCACCACTTAACCCCAAATGATTTGAGTGGCTAGGGATGCAAGTGGCTACCCAATGGGTATTTGTGGGTCAAGCATCTAGTTCATTTGCTCTAATAGCTTCTTAGGATGGTGGGAAATTCTAGTTTATTTTAGAGGAGTTTTCCTGCATCCCTATGAGTAGCACAGTTCTAGGTAGCATGGTTTTTTTTTTTTCAGTCCTCTAGTCTGCCAACCAAGCTAATCTTACCTTTCGAGGGAGGAACTAAACTGTTAGAATCATGAAATTACGTTATGGAGCCAAATAAACAGCCGAGAAATGAAAAGGCTTCTTCTCTCTATCTCTCTCTCTCTCTCTCTCTCTCTCTTTTTGAACTGATTATTCTATTTTCTTAGTATTTAGGAAACCTTTGAGTATTTGAAGTTCCAAACCTTTATGTGCAAGATAAGCTGCTAGCGACTAGAGAATTCGATATCTATGGCAACTAAAAGGTTAACCTATACCTATCTCTGCGCATGAAAGGCCATACAAAAAATTTCTAACCACCCAAATAGCCTACGGTGCAATTCCATTCACAAAACAATCAGTTCGGGTAGAAATATAAGTTCATCTTCTTCATAGAGAGCTACTACAACCTGAACAAAATCCCTCAAAAAATGGACGAAGGACGAAATCAGGATGGCACTATGCTCATATAAACCCATATCCAAGACCACGAGGAGAGAAGCATAACAGATTATCGTAATCAGCAACAGGAACATATCCCCACAACCTAAGCAGCATTTCTACCGATTTCATCAATCCCAGTCCATCAATTCCCCTAAAACAAGAACTTGGCTTAGCTAAAATGACCAAAATTAGCCCAACAGTAGCTTCCACAGGGACACGCCGCTAGCAGTAATCAAACAGATGGGGAAGGGGCAGCAGAGGAATTACGATGGGGAAATCGAGGGGCGAGCGCCGGGTAATCTTCTCCTCGTCGGGAGCCATACAGACCACGAGCGCGTCCCACCTGCGCCGCCTCCTCACGGGCACCGCCACCCGCGCGAGAGAAACCGGCCCGGAGGCAGAGGCCGAGACGCCGATGGCGCCGGGCGCCGCCGCCGCCGTCACCGGCGGGGCGGCGGCTGGGGCCGAGAGGCACCACGCGGACGCCATGGTGGGGAGGGGAGCTCACGGATGGGCCTTGTTCTGGCTCAGAGCTCTGGATTCGCTCGAGGTTCCTGGGTGGAGGAAGCCGACTTGGAATTTGGGTGCCGTGCGGAGTTGCGGCGTGCAGTGAACAGCCGGCCGCTCTTCGAGACCCCGGCTTGTTCCTGCGGGGACGATAAGAGTCGGTATGAGTGCTGAGTAGGTCCGGTCCGAACCGACCGGGGCACCTGGTTGGTGGAGAATTATCGGGTGTTAATTGGGTTGAAATGGTAAAACGCACCAAAGAACAAGGTCGGCGCTTATAGGCCCACGGAGATTTAGACCCGACCCAACCAGTGAATATCGGCCCACGTTGATTGTCCCCAAGCATCGGCCCATGTCGTCCGCCCTACTACGAGCCCACTAGAAGGCAAAAGCAACGTTCATTTCCCTCAAAAAAACAAAATCGAGGGCGCGCCATCGGACGCACGGCCGGCCAGCCGCGCGACGCCATGCCTCCCCGTTTCGCAGATTCACCCGGCGGCAGGGCGGCTGCCACCTGCTGCTGCTGCCCATGCACGCGCCGCCACGGCGAAAACCGGTCTCACCTCAGCTGACACGCGTTTAGCCCCGCGATAAAGTTAATCGGAGAGGCGAGCCCACACCATGCACCGGTCTCTCTGCTCTGACGCGCGTATCTTCAACCCGAATCTCACACTACCCGTGTTGATTATTCGTCTGTGCGGAGCCGGGCACGCTTAAACTAACCCCAGGCCACTGACCGAACAACCCCAAACGTGCGACGTGTGCGGCGAAGAAACGCGAGCGCGTGCACACGCGTGGATAGGGCCGGGGCGTTAAACAAGACGCGCGCGACGACGGCGAGCTTGCCACACCGGCCGGCAAGCTGTTGAACACTGGTCGCAAGCAGCCGCTGGGACCGCGCAGAGCTAGTGGCAGAGGTGGCCGTGTCACTGCTCCTTTTACCTCTTTTTGTCTCGCCTCCCTGGACGCAGAGCTAGGCGCCGATCGAGCCGGCCGGGCGTTCGTCGTGTGACCACCGATCGATCCCTGGCCACGTTTTTTTAAGCCGTTCGTACACGCACGGCGTAACCGAGGGAGTTAAACGTGTTCGTCGTCTGCAGCAGACTGAGATTAACCTGCTGTCAGTGCCTCCCTCCCGTTCAACGGAGGCATGTGTTTCACTTTTCACCGCTCCTTTTGAGTTTACTTGGATGCACTACTGCCCGGACAGCCGGCCGGCCTCTTTGACGGTCAAAGCCCGGCCGGGCAGGGAGCGCGGGAACCGAGCGCAGGACCGGTCCGGACGCCAATATTCTATCGCACGTACCAATACGCCGCTCGTGGCCTCCTGTGTACTGCATGCGCTCTCTCGCGCCATGTAGTGAGAGGGAGCTGGGCGCCGAGGAGGATCCCATGAGTAAGTATTAGTATACGTGCAGCCGCATGGGGAAGCTACACGGCGCCTCACGTGCACCGTGGAAAACACCAACGCCGCTGCGTGTGGCTGTGTGGATGCGCTCGCTACCGGTCTCAGTCGCTCACTGCACACTAGGCGAAGGAAGGAACGAACGACCGACATTTTCGGACGGGCGCAGGGGCAAGTCGGTAGGGCCGCAGGGCCCTGACACAAGTTGTTCGATCGTCGTCCATGTGGTGGAATATATACTACGTACAATGTAATCTCACTGAGAAGATATGTGGAAGCATGTTTGGCGCAGGTGTTGCGTGTAGATTTAGATACTCTCGTGGTTATTCGAGAAAAGAAGCTAGGGTGATCTTTATCGATTTGCATGTTTAACAAGTGGAGCCGCAAATTGCAACGCATGTTTAACAACTGGAACAGATCAGAACACATCTCATCATGATGGAACAATATCGATGACAGAATATAGACAAGTGTGTATGTATATTATGCACGAATGAGTAGATCATAATACAACGCCAGTATAGTAGCAGTTATAACCTAGCTGCTGCTTGCGTAAACTTTTATTACTAACCCATTTCTCATCATCGGTGGCAAGGCTGGGCGGCCGTGAAACCTGCTCAGCTATAGCCACACTTGTGGATGCTCATGATGGCACAACACAGCTGGTAGCTAGCGTTCGTTTCACCCTGCTAGCTTGAACTCAATCAAAGGCTTGCGTGGCTGGATATGTAGCTAGCACCTACTAGCAGGGAGAAACTCCGAGCCCCTGCCTGATCAAGATACTATACCCTGCTGTGGTGACCGTGGCCGACCAGCAGTTGATACTAGCTAGTATACTCCTAGCTAGCACATGCATGGCCCGTGATGGAGTGGAGGACGGTCCTGGGGTCTCAGCTAGCTATAGGCATGCATGTTCGCGGAGGCGTTTGGGGCACTCCTCCGGTGCGTGCAGCACTGTTGCAGCTCCCCTAGTGTGCCCGGAAGACAAGGGTGTGTGTCCTTGTAGAGGGCACAGCTTGCAACCCCGGCTCGCCTACTTTATTCCGAGTCACCGTGAGCTTTCTTTAGGGTTAACCTTTCTCGCTCTTTGGGGTTGGATGGGCGCTTCTCGATACGGAGAGAGAGAGAGAGATAGGACGCCACCCGACTGATGCGGGGAGGACAGTGGGTTTGGATCATTTGATTATAGTACCAAGGAATGATCAAGAAAAAATAACTGTACAAGGCTTTAGAGTGAACTTCACCCTATACTGCCACTTTCAGTCTCGCATGCATGCATTTTCAGAATATGGCAAGTAGGTAATTCTGACGTGTCTTCCATTGATTATCTCGGAAGCAAATCACGCCCCCTTCTGCCATAGGTCCACAAGGGGAAACAATATGGCCATTCTTCAATCCTTTCCCTACTGTAGTGACGTTCAGAAACCTGCATTTCTGGCACAAAGACGACACGAAGCGATTCAGCACAGCTTGTTCACAATGCAATAGATCGATCTTCCTCGTCCAAAAAAGATAGGCAAGAACATTCGCAGACACTGCCCGCCTGGCATTGGCTTAAGGCTTGGGGGTGCAAAAAACCAGAAAACTGATGATGCGCCATTTCCAGAGCTAGCGAGCTCGGGGTCCGTCAGTCAGTCAGTCCAAGCTGGTCATACCAGTCCAATCCAGCGATTCACCTCGAAAGCATCAGGCCGCCGAATATTATAGAGCGGGCAGGCCTAGGCTGCCGCCGCTGCGCGCGTAGCCTTGCGCCCTATTAGAATGGGTTGGAACTCGATCGGATGCGCACGCGCGGGCCGGCGGACGGGCATGCATGGCGCGGCGCGACATGTCAGAGCACGAGAGATCGGCACCTTCTTCCACAGGTGTGTGTGCGCGGCGTGGGGGTTTGACTGACCGCGCGCGCCGCGGCGAGCGAGCGAGACCCCCGGCCGGCATTTTTTTTTTCTTTTCTGCGCACGGGAATCTTTCGCTGGATTCGCCGCCGTGTCGTCGTTGGACCAGACGAACCGTCCGCACAGTACCTGGCCGAGAGCGCGCGCGCGTGCATGCATGGCGCGGCAGCTGGTGCGTGCACGCACGCCTTATCGGATTCTTCTTAGCTTCTCCTCCTCCGATTGATTGAGATCCAAGATTGATTGAGATCCAAGGAAATGTTCGGCTCGTTAGTTTTTAAACAGGTCCATCCGCGGATCAGCTTCCTTCTTCGATCCGTGCCTGGCCTGGCCCCCCGTTTTGGTATGTTCGGGGGTCAGCTTTGTTTGCAGAGGCTGGCACACAAGTCGCTTTTACACCTACTGGCTAGCTAGCTAGCTAGGTGCGAAATGGATGGAATATATATGGGCGTGCGCCGGTTAATACTTTGGTTGATGGTTTTTTCAAATGCGAAAGCTGCTGCCTGGAATGCTAATGTGCCAAATGAAGAGCCACCGGTTAACCTTTCAGTTTGCCGCGGGGAATTAAGTGGTAGTTGCCCGATGGTTTCCCTGACGTTTTCCATCAGTGTGAAAAGGATGTCGAGACTGATATGCCGCCCTGTGCCCTGATCAGTAAAATGATGGATAAGTATGTGACTTCATTTTCTTAGTAAGAAGAAACTGAATCACCCATTCCCACTAGTCATGAAAATATATATGTGACCTTTTGGACAAGCAGGTTCCTGTCAAACTTGTAAAAGTTAGCTTTTAAAATATTTAATTTGGTTGAAATATTAATTAAACGTGAAAAATTGGTATGTACTAGATCAATGTTAAGAAGCACACGTTCAATATTATGCATATACTGGGTTTTGTCAATAAATTATAATAAAAAACTGTACGGCCAAATTATATACAAGTAGTCATCCAAAATTTTACGTTTTTGCTTGTATTTGGAGGCTGTAATATGTTGTGAAAAAAAAGGATCGCCAGCTTCGACGTTCTAGAGCCTTAATTTGTGGTTTCTGGTTTGGCTATAGTAAAGGATATTGTACCTGCTGTTTCCATGTGCCCTAAAACCTCGCTATAATTTTTGCTTGCTTGTGGTGATAACCCTTTTAGGGTCTCTTGGCAAAGATCTAATGTGTTGATCTTCTCTTTGAGTTGTTTATCTTTGGAACTAAAAAAACAAAACTACCACGCTATACTTATATATACCGACCTTCTACAACACTTTCACCTCCTCTCAGGTGGTCAGGATATTTTTTCTGGCCTCTTCCTGCCCTTCTCTTCACATTGAACCAAAATGTAGTGCTGCCCCCTGAAAGGCCATACCTCCTCCCCCCTATCAGCTTCTCCTTGACATCCTCCTCCCCTCGCCAATGCACTCACCGCTCTGTTCAGAAACAAACCATCCCTAACTGTGCTATCAGCTTCCCTAGATGGCTTCTGCGAACAACTGGCTGGGCTTCTCGCTCTCCGGCCAGGAAAACGCGCAGCCGAACCATCAGGATGCGTCGCCTGCCTCCGCCATCGACATCTCCGGTGGCAGCGACTTCTATGGCCTGCCGACGCAGCCGGCCTCCGACGGGCACCTCGGCGGCGTCGATCACGCTTCTTACGGCATCATGGAGGCCTTCAACAGGGGCCCTCAAGAAACCCAAGGTGATGAAGAGGATGCGACCTTTTTATTGCCGGATGATGATCCATGTATCGTATGGTGCACTACTCCATGGATTTTTCTCATTGTGTTTTGATACTTGATGTGGGTGCAGATTGGAACATAAGGGGCATGGACTACAACGGCGGTGCCTCGGAGCTCTCGATGCTCGTCGGGTCAAGCGGCGGCGGCGGCGGCGGTAGCGGCCAGAGGGCCGTGGAAGAGAGCGAGCCCAAGCTCGAGGACTTCCTCGGCGGCAACTCGTTCGTCTCCGAGCAGGATCAATCCGGCGGCTACCTGTTCTCTGGCGTCCCGATGGCCAACAGCACCAACAGCAATAGCGGGAGCAACACCATGGAGCTCTCCATGATCAAGACCTGGCTCCGGAACAACCAGGTGCCCCAGCCGCCGCCGGCGACGCATCAGCCGCCTCAGGCCGAGGAGATGAGCACCGACGCGAGCGCCAACAGCTTCGGGCGCTCCGATTCGATGGGAAGGAATAATGGCACGGTGGCGACCGCCGGGAGCGCGCAGAGCCTGGCGCTCTCGATGAGCACGGGCTCGCACCAGCTACCGATGGTCGTGGCCGGAGGCGGCGGCGGCGGCAGCGCCAGTGGAGCGGCGGCCTCGGAGAGCACGTCGTCGGAGAACAAGCGGGCGAGCGGCGCCATGGATTCGCCCGGCGGTGGTGCGGTGGAAGCCGTGCCGAGGAAGTCCATCGACACGTTTGGGCAAAGGACCTCCATATACCGAGGTGTAACAAGGTTAGAACATTGCATTGATTGTTGGTTTGTGTCTTCGATCGATACATGTTCATGTGTTCTTGGTCCATTTCAAGTTGGCCTAGTACTAGTCTAGAGTTCGTTAGAAAATGGTAATGATAGATGGCCTTGTTAAGCGGGATCGATCTATCGAAAACATGAACTGTCATCAGATCTCTATACTAGCTAGAAACTATTAATGCAATCTTTCGAGGCAGTGGCTATGCCATTTTGCTTTTGCTCTAGTACTTAATTAGGTCATATTATGATACATGGAAAATAGGGTAAACACAGATTTAGAAGTTCATTTGCTACTAAATTGGATGCTAGCTATATCGAAATAGTTTTTCATATGCTGTGAGCATTGACCACTAAGGTGATTGAGAATGACTGATAATAATTCATCAAGTAGTTAACAACCAAATATACCGAAAGCTTTATATATGTATGCAACTGTATTTTTCTTAGTTTTAACACTATATACTGACCTGTAAACGGTAACAATAACAGATGTGGTTCGGGTATACTATACGTATCGTATTTTTCTCACTTGGGTACTCATGTTCTTGAATTTGATTTGCACGCAGGCATAGATGGACAGGGCGTTATGAGGCTCATCTATGGGATAATAGTTGTAGAAGAGAGGGGCAGAGTCGCAAGGGTCGGCAAGGTAATGAAATGTGGATATATCCATAGTCATTTTCTCCAGCTCTTGGGCACAACACAATATATACATCTTAGATTACTAATTAATTAAGCATTGCGTCTTCTATTTTCATCAACACATTTGCTTCATTGGTGCATTGCCTATGGGACGACAAATCGACAATGTAGTCTATCTTGGTAAGCATGATTGACCTTTTTATCTCTTACCTTTCACATTTACAATCCATCGTAACGATCGATGTTCTTATATTTGTAATTGCACTTTGCCATTTTCGTCCATGAACGCAACACAGGTGGCTATGACAAGGAAGACAAGGCAGCAAGGGCTTATGATCTGGCAGCTCTCAAGTATTGGGGCACTACTACCACAACAAATTTCCCAGTATGCAAAATTCTACAAGTTTTTTTGGTCTTGAGCTTTTCTTTATCGTAGTTAGTTAATATCTTATGCTGATTGACTCATGTGCATGCTTACTGAATACACTTGCTATTTTTTTCCCAAAAAAATGTTGCAGATTGGTAACTATGAAAAGGAGCTAGATGAAATGAAACATATGACTAGACAGGAGTACATTGCATACCTAAGAAGGTAATATTTGATGTTCAGAATTCATCACGCATGCTCTTTGATGATTCGGTTCCGCTAACAGCAATCTGTTCCAATACATGCAGGAATAGCAGTGGATTTTCTCGTGGAGCATCAAAATACCGAGGAGTTACTAGGTAATTCAACTGCATTATATTTTGCATACAAGGCATAATCAACAATATGTAGTGTATGATGAAAAGTGCTTAAAATAGATTGGCCTCACATTGTTTACTGATTAAATGTCTCAATGAAAATTATTTTGTTAGCAATTTTGTGCAATTATGGTTAGACCTTATATTGAAATCAGTATTGCATCGCGCAGACACCACCAGCATGGGAGATGGCAAGCAAGGATCGGGAGAGTTGCAGGAAATAAGGATCTCTACTTGGGCACATTCAGTAAGCTATACCCTTATTTTCTTCTTCAGAAATCAGAACTCAGTATGACCGTTTCATGAGAAAAATCAAATTTCATGCTTAATGAAGACCCTGAAAAAATAGTTAATTAGTTAATGACTATTCAGTGTTATATCCCCAAGATCTAAGTCATCGACCCGTACTTGTTTAGTCAAATTTCTTGAAATCTTCGTCTCGTAGAACTGAAGATTAGATATTCTATATGTTGCCCTATGGAGCCATAAAATAGTGGTCACCGCATTAACTATGTCCCAAATGTACCTTTCCAAGTTTTTGTCTCAAAGTTGTCTGAGGAAATCGGGGCACGGAGTCAAAGGGGCGAGTAGAAAACCTCGCTCAGTGCTAGCTTTGATTCACCCAGTTTTCGCTTCGCGCCCTGCTGCATGCATGCATGCAACATATGCCACATGCATCGGGAATGAAGCAGCAACCCTAATCATGATGCGTCGCCCTAATCGTGCACATTCCCTTGTACGTATGTAGGCACCGAGGAGGAGGCGGCGGAGGCCTACGACATCGCCGCGATCAAGTTCCGCGGGCTCAACGCCGTCACCAACTTCGACATGAGCCGCTACGACGTGAAGAGCATCCTCGAGAGCAGCACGCTGCCGGTGGGCGGCGCGGCCCGGCGCCTCAAGGACGCCGTCGACCACGCGGAAGCCGCCGGCGCCACCATCTGGCGCGCCGACATGGACGCCGGCGTCATCTCCCAGCTCGCCGAAGCCGGCTACGCCGCCTCCGCGTACCACCACCACGGCTGGCCGACCATCGCGTTCCAGCAGCCGTCGCCGCTCACCGTGCACTACCCGTACGGCCAGGCGCCGTCCCGCGGGTGGTGCAAGCCCGAGCAGCAGGACGCCGCCGTCGGCGCCGCCGCGCACAGCCTGCAGGACCTGCAGCAGCTGCACCTCGGCCACAACTTCTTCCAGCAGGCGTCGTCGAGCTCGGCGGTCTACAACGCCACCGGGTACCACCAGGCCGGCCTCGGCGGTGGCGCCAGCTCTTTCCTGATGGCGCCGGCGTCGAGCGCCGTCGTGGCGGCCGACCAGGGCCACAGCAGCACGGGCAACCAGGGAAGCACCTGCAGCTATGGCGGTGGCGGCGACGAGGAGGGCAAGCTCATCGGCTACGACGCTGCCATGGCGGTCGGCGACCCGTACGCCGCGGCGAGGACCAACGGCGGGTACCAGTTCTCTCAGGGATCGGCGGCGTCGACGGTGAGCATCGCGAGGGCGAACGGCTACTCCGCCAACAACTGGACCTCTCCCTTCAATGGCATGGGCTGACCGGTGACGTCGACAAGAAGAGGGCTAGTGGCTAGTGATAGGGGATTAGCCAGCTAGAAAAATCAAGGTTAGGTTAGCGTCTTAATTTTCATCGTTGTTGCGTTTCCAACTCTCGGTCAGGTTCAGCTCTTCAGCACCATTAACCCATGCATGCACGTAAGGTGCTGCTGCCTTCTGGAAGCTGGTAACGGCAGGTCAGGGTAAGTAAAGTTAGCGTTGTAAGTTATCCTGACCTGCTGTTAGTTTTGGGTAGTTTCAGAAGGCCCAGTTAATCTTTCAGAGGACACAATCAATGATCATCGTTTCCACGAGAACAACTTTCATCATGTTCTTCTTTTTTTTTTCGATCAGACTTAGTTTATTTTTGTTCTCAGTTACTCCTAAAGACTAGCTAGTTCCACTCCACAGTTCGTTTATAGACTGATGATCAGTTCATACATATACTTATATATGCATGCATGCATTGAAACATATAAAATGAGAGGAGTATTTTGTTCTCTACTGTTGCTGCGAAATGGTGCCACAGCAGAGATGGACTGCGATCAAAGCAGTGTTAGAATAAGAAATTGTGCCCAAGTCAAGGGGTTAAAAATTAAAGTATCAAGCGGATTAATCATTAACCTATGAGCAACGTGTCCGGACTTGGCTGTCGCCAAACATTGCCGCGCGCGTGGGGAGCTGGATACTTCGGCTAACCTATACGTACTGTATCAAGTTTGCCATAGCTACACCCCATGACCCGCATGCATGCCGCCGTGAGGGGAGGCATGGAAGCCTCCAGTGCCGGACCTATGCACGGGCCACACTCGACAATGGAGTCTTTTACGACTAATCCGACGAAGTATCTTGCGTTCTACTGTAAGTATCAAAAGTATGTAGTTCACCTTAGCCATTTCGCTGTGTAAACTATGGCTCTAATGTCTGTTTACATACCTTATAGCAGTCACCTACTTGGTAGCTGTAGTATCGTGTCTCTGTAGTACGAGCAAACTATATTAGTCCTGGTTCGATCAATATCGTCCGTCATGATTGTCATGGAGGCACAAGTCTACGTGATGCAATATTTAGCGAATATGTTGCGTTCGCCAAATAACAATTTGTTGTTAGTATTCACTACAGCTCAAAAAATGGCTCAAAACATACGAGCCTCTCTTGAGTGCCACCAATGCTTCTTTGGCACTCTAGCCTCGCTTGATCTACACAAGCTGCTCCGCCGTGGGCCGTTCAAAAGCTGTTTTTTCCCCCTGGCTTTTGACTCCTGACTATTATTCTTTTTACTATTGGTTCTGTAATATGCTTTTAACTTCTTAGCACATAAAAAATTAGGATCTGCTAACTTTCAATTTTTATTTATTTCCTCATAAGCTAACTTTTCAACTTTTCAAAAAGTCAGCTCAACTGTTGGATTGTTTATTTCAGCTTTTGGCTTTCATAGGAGTATACGAAACAAATAAAGTCTTAGCTAGCGATTTTGGTTTTAAGACGGCGAGTAGTAAGTTTGATTTTTGTCTACCACAACCGTCAGATGCCACCAAGAGAGCCATCAACCAGAAAACCCATCTCTCGGATTTTTTTATGGTCAGAATGGATCTCTCCTTTTGTTTTTAAGGAAATCTTGTATCATTATGTGAGTTCCATGTCAAATTATCATCTGTTGTGTAAGTAGAACTTTTAAGTGCGTGTTACACTAATGGTTGAATATATCATGGAGGGCCCCCATCCATATTGCATTGCAGAACAGGACCAAAATCAAGTTTACAGCTCTACCATGAAAGAAAAATACAACACATCTCGCGTGCACACAGATTTACTACCTACTATTCCATTCTCTTCGTTCTAGTATACTCCTGGAACACCTGGTACTTCTGTTGTCCACAGGCATGAACTCCTGCACCTGCCCAGTTTTCCTCCATCTACTTCAGTATCGTACCCCATTTCTGAAGTACTTAGTGTTCACCGTATCAGTTCCTGGATCAGTAGCTGATACGACACTTTCACAGAGTGCTTCACAGCAAATACTTTATTTATATTACCGAGAGTCATTACAAGCCTTTTAATACATAAAGGTCTTTATACAAATGAGGCGGGCGGCCTCAGCACACACAGACATCACGCTCAAAGGCTGACGCAGCAGCCAGGCTAACACTTAAACTAGCGGAAGAAGACTGGGCTCCACTCCTACAGGCACCGCTTGAGCGAAGGCCGAACTTTACTCTTCATCACCATCAGCTTGAAAGTCATAGTCGGGCTCATCTTCTGAATGATTTAAGCAAGGGTGAGTACTTAAGGTACTCAGCAAGCCTAACACGGGGGGTATGATTATGCAAGGGATTATCAAAGGATTAGGCTTGTGGTTAGCGACAAGGCGAGAAAGCCAAGTTTATGCAGAGTTGTTTTGAAAACAAAGCATTTCGCAATTCTAAACAAATATCTGTAGAGATTAGTGGGGTTGGGCGGCCCTGGGGGAGATGCAATCATCCCGCCAGTTCCTCAATTTTATCACTGGCCGACAACCAGCTCACGGCTCCAAACCGGCGTTTTCCAAAAACACACCAAGGAAACTCACGCAGAAAATCTAATCATAGTGTGGCCGATGCTTTCGCGTTGTCCAATACCGTGGAACACGGCTTTCCGGAAAGTTTCTTAACCTTGGCCAAGGGTGCACAAATTTCCCCACAAGGTGGTCCAGTCCTCCCTATCGTCATAGTTTGGACTGTCCCACTAAAGGTTCCATACCTACTTCGTACCACCACGGCATCCCCCACGGACATCACCAGGGGCTTCACAATCATAATAATATGGCCAGTCATAAATGCCGGATCTCGAACACCCACCAACGAACGAGTCTTCTCCTGGGACTCCGTTGCAATCTCCTGCCTCCGGGGGTACCGGGTGAGTACTAGTAGGGTGTGGTTCCAATTCCGCGCCCATTCACGGCTTGTGGCTGCGCGAGGGGTGCTAGGCAAAGGCGGCACAAGAACCGGTCCTTATACGACCGAACCAGGCATCTTCAATAGCCAATCCACAAGTGGAAGGGCGTCCCAGAGATAGCCTCCCCACTGAGGACTACCTCGCCTGATCCCGCCAAAAACATTCCTCACTAGGGTTGCACTTATTATTAACCACCCAATTTCACATTCACTCACACCACCAAGACACACGCATTTTACACGAAAAACATGTGAGCAGTATTAATTAAACACATGTGAAAGTCCTAAGCAGCGAGCATATCAACAATTCATTAATTAAATTAATGATGTTGATTCCTAGGGCTAACAAGGATACAGGATATAATCAAGTCAAGGCAGGCAATCAAATATTGCATAGGACCATTCTAGCATTTAAATTCATTTAAATACCATGCAATTTATTTATAAATAGCTCTAATTAGGATATTTGCAAACATAGGATCAATATGATCAAAGGAAGTTAGACTTGCCTTCACCAAGCTCTTGTCCTCCACTTGTCTTCTCTTAGCTAAATTATCCCTACACTCAAATTCCACACCACTAGAGTGTGTGTTTGTTTAACCTCTTAAAACTAAATAGCTAAGCTTGAAGGCCCCAACGAATTGTCCACCAGAACTTGCATCTGTTACCCATTCCCTGCTACCCACCTGTATCCCATCTTTGCTACTTTTGCTGCCCACGTCACTCCCTTCCAGAATTTTAAGCTAGCTTGATCCCTACTACAAAACATATTGGGGCTCCTAGTGTTATACTCCCTCCGTCCCACTATACTACTTGGCATTTTAGCTCCAGACACGAGGATTAAGGAGAGGTAAAAAAAGTTGGTGCACTCAAAACGAGAAGGAGATAGATATAGATAGAGATGTATGGAAAAGAGAAAAATATGCATCGGAAAGTGAGAATGCCAAGTACTATGAGAAAACTTAAGAATGCTAGAATAAGTATTCTAGAACGGATGGAGTACTTATGATCAATCAGCTGTCGCCATAGCTTATCACTGCTGTTATTATATCTTCTAATCCAACATTCTAGCAAACATATGTTAAGGTCTCTCAAATCAGGAACCCTCAAACTCTCAAACACATTGGGGCTTGATTTGTGCATTATTTTAACCAAACAAGACATGACACACTTTGTCACAAAGGAGAGCTACAGCATCAGGGTGAAGTAGTCGGTTTCCCTAAGATGTAGTGAGTTTTTCAAGTTTCCAAAAGTTTCCTGAGACGTAGTGGGTTTTGCAATTTCCAACAAATGCGTGAAAAAAAATAAACTGAAGATTTAACAGTTGGACACCGTACACGTTTCAGACTGTTGTATGTATTCCCAAACTACCCTCGTCGATCCACCCGCGAACTGAACCAGTGAACCGTGTCTCGTCGATCCACCCGCGAACTGAAACCAGTGAACCGTGTCTACCAGGTGCCACCGAACCGTGGTGTAACGAACCGCTCACCGACCCAAGGGGGTGTACAGCTCCACCCCAATCCGGACTCCGCCGCAGCTCCGCCCCTCTTCCTCCTCTCGCCGCCGTACTCGTTTCCCCTTGGATTGGCGCGGCGCGGGGGATTCACCTGGGCTCGGGGGCTCAATTATTCCTGTGCTGGTGAGGAAGCCAGCCTTACCTTGCTTGGTACCGTTGTTCTTGCGGCCGCTCTTTTCCCCAATTTTTTCGGGAGGTTTATCTGAACCCTAATGCCCCTCTGTTAGGTTGCCCGCTGCGCAGGCGAGATGTTTCCCTGCCATGGGATGGCTACGGCGAACGCGCGGCCGTTTGGCGTTCCTGCCGTGAGCCGCTATGGTTCCCCTGCGAGGCCGTCTTTTCTTGCTCGGCCGGCCTTTCTGAGCCTGCGGAGTCCTGCATTTCGCCCTGAGAAGAAATCCTTCGCTCTGAGAGGTACTTTGTCTCCTACGTATGGTCAAATTTTCCGTGTGAATGAACATTGCGATTTGTGTTTGCAATTCTATTGAGTTCCCAATTAAAGTCTGACATAGTGTGGCAGCCTTTGGCGATCTATTTTTGTTGTGGGATAGCTTAAGGTTCATTGTCTCTGTTCCTTACACTCAGCATTTGTTTCTTTCTTTCAAGAAAACATGGTGAAGTTGCATCGTTGAAAGAATAAGTTAGCTTAATTTCAAGTTCCTAGTTTGGATCACTAGAAAGAAGTCAGATCAGATGACAGGGGAACTATGCAATGTTTTTTTGTTTGATCTTAAAGGCCAAGTTGTTTAAGAACCTGGACTGTTGTTTCTTTTTAAGACAAAGGGGAGTTTAGAATTTTGATATGCGAAATATGTTAGTGACTGAAGCGTGGTTCAACTTGCGCTTGATGACAGTATAGCATTGGAACTATCTTCTCGATACACGGTGTAATGGTTATCCTTTTAGAAGCAACACTAAGTATAGATTTTAGTCTAGGAGAGCTAAAGATGATATTATGCTGAAGGAAATTGTACACACATAGATGAAATCTGGTCAGTAATTTATACAACGCAAACTGATAATCCGTATCGACTTTGTTATAATGAGTGTCCTGAAATTATACACTTGCAAGTTTTCAACTATATTGTCATAGTGAGAAACTTTCAAGTTGACGTTACTTACCCCTCTCTAAATGATGCATCATTACCGATCTATCTTTCAAAAGATTGAATTATCTGGACCATAAACCTTTACTCTGCCAGTGTTGATGTTTGAGTTCCCATTGATCCTGTATCCATGATCTGACATGATTTTTATTGCTTTCAGCTGGTGCAGATTTTCACTCCCATGCTATATCTTCATCCTTTGCAAAATATGATCGTATCAAGGGAATCAAGCCATTGCTGTCTGCACGCAGCCTGCGCCCAAGAACTCAAGTTGCCTGTCGAGCATCTTTATCATCATTCAGCTACCCTGAGCTAGAATCTAAACCTAAATGGTGGTGGAGAACCTTAGCATGTGTACCTTATCTTCTGCCGCTGCACAACATGTGGTCAAACGCAGATGCTGTCTACCAGCTTCATCCATACTTGCAAAGGTTTAGTCTGCTTTACGCCTTCATTGATACAATGGCTCTACTCCCAGGATGGCTTTTCCTGGTGATCTTCATGACTATATACTTCTTTGTTGTGAGGCGGAAGTGGTCTCCGCACTTCCTGCGGTTTCACATCATATTGGCTATCCTGCTTGATACGGGTTCTCAAGCCTTGGCCACTGCGTGCAACTGGAATCCAAGCTTCATTTTTCAGGGTAAACCAATGGCATATTTCTGGATGACAATGGCCTTCATTCAGATCTTCACGGTTCTTGAGTGCATGAGGTGTGCGCTTGCAGGCGTGTATGCTAATGTTCCATTCATATCTCATGCTGCCTTCATCCATTCAGATCTTAACCTGTTCAGGTAGTTGATCTGTGTGAAATGCATTTTTGGTGTATAAGAGGAACTTAAGATGTCAGATAAGTAGGAGGTTTGGACTTGCCAAGGAGGTAATTTTTCGGGAATATGCACTCAGTAATACGAGTGCTAGGAATTTAGTGGTTATCAATGTACCTTCACTTCAGTATTGCTAGTACTGTAGTTGCAAGCATGTTTCTTCTCTGAATTGAAGTTCGAATGGTAATAGAACTCCTATTTTTCTTCTTCTATTTCCCCTTTTTAGGGGCTCAAATGTGGAGCAGTTTAAATGGATGAATACACATTGACTTTATGCTTGTTTGATTGATGATCTCGTAAGTTTTTTTGCCGCAAATACTTAGTACATACATAATACGTAAGAAAATTGGTCGAATATATAGTCATCATACTGTAGTTATTTTTTAATAAGGATCCTACGATATGTTGATTTTATTTACGGCAAATGATTGCATAGTCATTGAAGCTCTAAGACAAGGGAAGCCGAGATGGAAAAACAAAGGAGTGTTCGGCTGCATTGTGTCAGTAAAAATATCTAAGAAACGTATCAGATGTTAGAATTAATCCTTCTCATCACCTTTCACTTGCAAAAACCACCCCGAAGTCGAATGTAGCTCAGTGGGACGTTGCAGACTTGCAATGCAACCACGGGGGGGGGGGGGGGGGGGGGGGGGGGGGGGGGGGGGGGGGGGGGGGGGGGGGGGGGGGGGGGGGGCAGGTGGTGGCAAGGGGGGCTGGAGCCCCCCTACCCCTGGAGCTCCATGGAGAAGAAGAGAGGAAAGAGGGAGAGAAGAAGAGGAAGATGAAGAGGAAGGGGGGGCTGGAGGAAGAAGAAGGGAGATGAGCCCTCCCTTGAGACTCAGCCTAGCTCCGCCACTGAATGCAACCACCGGCTGACCGCTTATCCGCCAGAATGCCCTGTGACCGAGTGAGAAATGGTCGTTCACTACACCCACTGCCAAGGCCAAAGTGGTTCGGTACCGAGCTCACTTCGTGTGCCCCACGCCACCGGCAACCGAGTGAGGTGTGCCTCCGCTACTGCCCGAGTGCGTCTGATCCTGTCATAGTGGTATTCCATCAGAATCTGGAGACGTTACATACGTCAAGTTGGTGATAAGCGTAGAGCAGCTGTTTAGCTGCTTGCTCTTTAAAGGGCCTTGTACGCACATTACTGTCGAAATCCAAGTATCCAATAAAAGATTGCCTCGATAAATCCTAATGTTCGTCTGGTGCTGATAATAGACATTTTAAGATTGTCAGTTTTAGTCAGAGATGGGTCCTTTGTGTACCAAAGTAATAACTTTCATTTCTCTTGAGTAAGATTCAAGTGTGCTGATCATCCTAAATTGGAGAGAATGTTTAATATCGCGACACACATTTCTCCTGTGCTAGGACACCGATTTATGAATTCCCAACTTTTTTGACAGCGCAGCGACTGGTGTCATTGACGGTTCAGTGATTGGTCTCAAACCTCAAACGCCGACGGCGCCTGTTTACCGACCTGTCTTCTTCACCCTAACGCCCACAAGGTGCCATGCCACATCGATACCCAAAAAACAAGACGCTACTAAGATTAGTATACTCCTAGAGGAAGACGCTACAAGAAACGATCTTTTTTTTTTCGAATACCTGGGTTCTGGCCTGTGCCCACCAATGGGCGTGAAATCTCCAGTCGTCGCGTAGATTGCTGCCCCATCACCAGTAGAACAGCCATGTCAGGAGAGGAAGAAGACACTCTTCGCAGTGGGGCAATGAGGTTGTACAGCCAAAACTTCAGTTAACAGCTCAACTGCTCCAGCTTTGAGATCTTTCTGTTCTGACAACATGTTTGAACCACCAGGCTTTCCCATCTTGGGTCTTGGCTGACCCCTCTCCCTTCCTTCCCGCCTCACGAAAGCGCCATTCGTGCTGCACCCTTGACGCTTTCCTTCTCCACGGCTCCATCACCTCATCCAACCCCTCCAAAGGCACCGACCACCTTACCGCGAAGCGGCCTGGGGATAGAATGCCCTTGCGGCGCTTCTCCACACTCGCCGGCTATTTGTGTCATCTTCCTGCTCTGCCTCCTCCTCGCTCCTGTCTTCACAGGGGAGCCATGCAAACCTGCGGTTGCGGTGGCTGAACAATTGTGCGGGCTGTTCAAGCAGGTATGGGGAAACGCTCATCGCCCTTGGTTTCGCTTTTTGTTTTGCATCCAGCTCGATATTTTCAGTGTGTGCTCATGAAGTTCACAATAGTATTTGCTGTCATGTTCATTCATCAACACTTATATGTAGAAAATTAATTTGCATGGCTCCCCTATGGTTCCATTTGTCGTAGGAGATCATGGCCTTAATACCAATCTATTGAAATTATGAAGCGATTTTGCACCCTTAGCGTTTCACCCACCTTGAAACCGACTGTTCAAAATCAAAGTTTGGATCATGGTTGTTCGCCTCAAAAGGTTTTTTTTTTTTTGGACAATGTTAGTGCTTTTGAACAAACGACAGATAAATATTGGAATGTACTTCTTATATATGGTTTTAGGTTTGGTCGTATCGTTTTAGCTTGGAATGAACAATTCAATACTTCTTAAGCATTCAGTTAAAAACCAAAGGTTGTCCCTTTTTTTTTCTTCTGAATGAGATACGCCAACTAGTGAAGTGGTTGCTTCAGAACACACATTTATCTTCATAAAAGCATGGTGGATGGAACGACGAAAATTATTCAGATTATTAAGGACAAGTTATCTTCAACCTTTGGTTGGTAAAACGTGATAACCAACTAGTAGTTTAGTTGTTGGGTTCGCAAAGAGCGTCATGCAAACCTGATTGGCTTGGCTATAACAATTATGACAGAAGTTGTTAAGGTGGATTCTTTGTTTATCTTTACCTTTATGCATACTCCATTCTAAAATGAATGCCATCATTGGCCAGGTTTGAGCTAGGACTTCTGCTTCCGGGAAAAAAAAAGTTGTCGGCGAGTAGTTTCAAGGGAAGAGCAGAAGAAGCATAGAGAGAACAATGGCGGAAATGGAGCAAGCTCTGAGGTCCTGCATGGAGCAGCTGGTCATGGCCAGGGAAGAGCGGGAGCAGATCATCGTCGAGGCAGCCACCGAGATCTCCTCCGAGAAGAAGAGAGCGCGCGAGCTCCAGCACAAGCTGGATGACTCGAACAAGAAGGCCGCGAAGCTCGCCGCCGAGAGGAGCAGCCTCCGCAAGTCCGTGGAGGCCAAGGACGCGCTAATAGGGGAGCTGCGGGCGTCCGAGGCGGCTGCGCGCGCCGAGCTCGCCGGCGCGGCGGCGCGGCTCGAGTCGGCGCAGAAGCAGGCCGGCTCGCTCCAGTACGAGGTGCGCATGCTGCAGAGGGAGCTCGAGGTCCGCGGCCAGGAGCGGGAGTACGACCTCAAGGCCGCCGACGCCGCGCGCCGGCAGCAGGCGGAGCACCTGAGCCGGATCGCGACGCTGGAGGCCGAGTGCCAGCGGCTGCGCGCCATGGTGCGCAAGCGGCTGCCGGGGCCGGCGGCGATCGCCAAGATGAGGGACGAGGTCGAGCCGACGCCGCGAGCCAGCCCGAGGCGGCCGCGGCCGTCGACGCCGTCCTCGCCGCGGTCCGTGACGTCATCGTTCACGCCGCGGACCCCGTCGCCGCGGCGCTCCTCGGTGTCGGAGGCCGAGAGCTACGCGTTCAGGCTCCGCGCCGTCGAGGACGAGAACCGGGCGCTGAAGCAGGCGCTCACCAAGAGGGAGGGCGAGCTGCAGTTCGTGCAGATGAAGTACGCCGACGAGGCTTGCAAGCTCACGGCCGTGCAGAGGCAGCTCAAGGAGCTGACGGAAGAGAACAGACAGCTGAGTGATGCTAACTGTCAGTCCGAGTCTTGGGCTTCTGCTTTGATTTCTGAGCTGGAGCAGTTCAGGTCTCGGAACCAGGATGGCGCGTCCATCATGGCGTCTGACATGAGCCTGCTGGATGATTTCGCTGAGATTGAGAAACTGGAGCTGGCATCAGCTGATCAAAAGAAAATACCGTCACATGCATCGCAGATGAAGACTGATATGGGATCGGTTACGCCGGAACAAAACGGCAATGGTCTTGTCATGAATGGTAACATCGCCAACGGTCATCCTGAAAAGTTTCAGGACATTTGGGAACTGGTAGTGCATAAGCATGAAGCAAGTGGGGAAAGTGTTGACACCATTCTTGAGGAAATAAGGCATGCATTGGATCAGAAAACCATTTCTACAGAAAGAGAAGATTCAAATGCATTGTATGATCGGTCTGAAGTAGAGAGGATGGTGAGAGATCTGGCTGAGAAATTGACTTCAATGATTGGCCCATCATGTGAACACAACGTTGCAGGATCCAGACCACCGTTACCTGACAAGTCTGAACTTTGTGGCCGCCTTGAGCAGCTGGTTCAGGTCTGTCATGATTTTCTGCATGGGAAAGCAAACCTTGAAAAGTTCAGTGATGAAGTTTGCCTGATCCTGAAGTACACTTTGAGCCAATACTTCTCAAATCAACATCAACCCGACACTGTTGATAGCAATACAAAGAATTCTTCTGATGAAGGTAAGTTGCTAAGTGCAATCAGTACAGAGGATCAACATAACAATGACACCCATGATGCAAAAACAGCAGCAGCTCTAGATATCCAAAAAGAAGCACAGGAAGAACAGTTTCAGTCAGCTGAAGGCCAGATCACAGCCAGTCATCAAGAGAAGGTTGATACAGATTTGTGTCAAAAAGAGAAGCTTGATAAACAAACAAAAGGATGTGTGCTACGTCCGGACGATGATATCCCGCCAGGCAGAAAATCAACGTACTCTGAGATAGAAAGGTATGCAAGATTCATAGACTACCTGCACATTAACTTTTTTTTAAAAAAAACAACGTTATGATTTATGAAGATTTTTTTATGCATATACTATTTTACTGCAGCCCTGATGCTCAGGCTAGTGTGGAAGATTGGGCAGCACAAGAGGAAAAGCAGTTAGCAGCAGTAAGTTTGTCATATCCTTGCAATGCAATTTGTTTTTGCTGAAAAAATAGCACTGTGTGTATTTTTGGACTATGCCGTCAGGAACTGAGCTCACAAAGTTTACACTCCATGCAGAACGCAGATATACAGGCAGCAACTGATAAGCTCGCAGAGTGCCAGGAGACTATCACAATTCTCAACAAGCAGTTGAAGGCTCTGACGACCCCTGCACCTTCAGGTCCTCTCGATGGCCCAGTGTTCAACAACGAGCCGAGCTCGGTTTACAAGGCCCAGTCACTTGCAAGCATCCTTGCCGAAGAGTTCGAAAATGCTAAGGTTTCCGGATCTACTGCTTCACCCAAACAGACGCAGTTCAACGAAGAACAAGATACGTTTTGTGCTGCACCGAAAAAGAGTCCAGCACAAGAGCAGAATGCTAACGCTGAAGACAAGGACCCGATACAAATCGTCGTCCATCCAGTGTTTGCCGAGCCACGGCAAGACGACGTCTCAGCTGGTCCTGGGAAGAAGAAGAAGCGGGGTTCCAGCTTGCTGGGCAGGATAATGTTCAGAAAGAAAGTGGAAGGCAGCTCCTAGGCAGTGCAGAACCATACCAACATGGTGGATGCAGTGCCCCTTTTGCTGGAAGTCTGCCGTCTCACTAGTACTGCTACGTTGTGATCGGTAATCTTGAGCTTGTTCTGTTTGTTCATTCCTTGAATTCCTGCTCCCTGTGAGCAATCTTTTTGTCCTTACATTTGCAGAACCTGACAACTCATGTCAATAGGCTCTGGCACAAGATGTGAGCTACTGTGAGTATCTGTTTTCCTTGGCGTACATGAACATATTTTCTTGGTGTATTTATGGACCTCATGGGTGTGTAAATGTTAATTTAATGAAGGAAAAGTCAGAGTTTTCCCTACCTGGAAGTTGGAACAGTATTGTACTAGAACAGAGTTGTATTTCTGAGCTGTTCTGAATACACACTACCCTGCTCACCATAATTAGAAAATTGGATACACATGGGCACGACCGCACAAGCCATTGACATCTCGAGCTACCTTGCGTAGTTCCGGTACAGTATAGATTCATTGAGCCTTTAAAATTTGGTTGGATATAAGTATGCCGTGCCCTGTGGGCATTTGAATGCAGAAAAGCACTGCAAAGATTCTCTAGGGAGACTTCAGAATTTTGATGGCCAGAAGCGCTCATCCCGAGAAGGATTCTCCAGCCGGGACGTGATTATCTGACTTCATTACTTTATAAGCAGTTGAAAATACTACTGAACATGCTGATGATAACCCGTGCAGAATGGTTGGACCAGCTGATGCCCAAAAAATACTGGTCCAAACCTCTCGTTCTAGAAGTTGTGTCGTCCAAAACCGGGTCACACAACGGGCGGCCGTATTCTAGAGGCGGCTGAATGGACAGAAGACAACACCTTCAAGCCACAGGGGTTTCAGATGCTGACTACTTGATGCAAAGAGACATGAAAGTCTGAAGAGCCGTTAGGTGCCGTAGAATACAGAAAGAACATCTAACTCGTGCAACTCCAAATCCGCAACACTAATAAATCCTTAAGAGGCTATGCTGACACCTGTGTGCAGTTCTGATTATCATTTAGGCTGCAGTGACGTTAGGGACGGCACGAGATGATGCGTTTCTTGCCTTTTTAAATGAGCTGATGGCAACTGTTTGTCACTTCTCCAGCTTTGTATCCAGTAAGATAGCGTTATTCTGCAGCGTGGCAACTGGCATGCCATGGTGCCTTATCTTGTAGGCTTTAGGTGGAGTTTCTTGTGCAACCGAGTAGCCAAATGGCAACATGGAGAACGGCTCGTAAGTAAGATGCCTTCCAATGCGTACGCCATATGATTTGGTGGGAGTTCCGAATTCCCCAATGGTTATCCTCATCACCAATCCAGGCTACTGCTTGCTTGAGATGCTACCAAATTCCATATTCTTTTTCTCTCATATTTGTTCTCTGCCTCCACCAAGAATTGCTACAAACTAAAATACTAACAGTATTAGTTTGATGGTATCAGGAAATGTACCATGACCATTTTAGTCTTATTGGTCTGCTTTGCATCTTTTTGCCACCACTGTCTCTCCTAATGAACTCGCT
Source organism: Eragrostis nindensis (assembly GCA_012490785.1). NCBI lineage: Eukaryota > Viridiplantae > Streptophyta > Magnoliopsida > Poales > Poaceae > Eragrostis > Eragrostis nindensis. Next base: position 16,489 of record JAAXCT010001503.1, on the reverse strand, counting down.
AACTCGGTCTGCCATCACCCACAACTTCGACCTGACGCCACCCGCGAGCTCGCTGCCTTATGTCGTCACCGATTTTCTTGTGTCGCCGCCAATTTCAGGCTAACATTTAATTTTTTCCTGTAATATCCTAAAAGTATTGATACTGCTAAAAAAATACTAGTGACACTGAAAATTTAAGAAACATAGTGTGCTATGGAGATACTAGGATATTTTTAACTAAATAACGAATGATCAAACATAACTTAAAAAACCAACGGCAACAATAATTTAAAAATAGAGGGAGTAAGCAATAGTTCAAAATGTGAGGTATTAGCAATGGTAAAAGAAATTACCACTAGCAAAGCAAAGGATACTCCTACTCAATAACACAGGTTAAAGTTGCATGGACTTTGCAAATATCTGGTAAAAAGATACCATTATTAACCACAAAATGTGAATCACTGAGTGATCCATCTTTCAAAACTGCGGTGTGTTTATTGGAGCCTTTTTTTTCGCCCTCTTATTCGAAATTCTAGTCCCAACTACCAATCTTTACATCCAAATAGTGCAAGCAGGAAACACAAAAAGGCACAGAAGCGAATGGAAGAAGAATAAAAGTAATCAAAACCCCATTGCATAGACAAGCTTTCGACCCTTTTAACCTACTTGCAACACTTTTTCACATCTAGATAACAGCAGCTAGTATAGAATGTTAGTACAGCAGTAACAACAACAACGGCCAAATTAACCTGCAGCGCCCTAACTCCTAAGCTAAGCATGTGTCAGAATCAGCACGACCATTCGCCATTACTACGACTAATTCCCGTTTGACTTCCGGGCCACCTGTCGGTCTCCCCAGCCGTCTCAGTCTCGCAACGAGATCTCGAAGAGGTCGGACTCCGCCTCCAGGTCGCTGGCCGGGGCCGCGCCGGCGCCGCCGCCCTCCTTCCTGCTCTTGCTCATCCGAGAGGATTCCGTCCAGCCGGAGTCGACGCGGCCCATGGAGAAGAGGTCGCCGCTGTCGTCGAAGTCAAACCCCAGCGAGCCGCTGCCGCGGCCGTCGCCGCCCGACGCGGCGCGCACGAAGGACGTGTTGGCCGTGCGCCGCGCGTTCGCCGGCGCGTACCGGAACTTGCCCTGCCCGAGGTTGACCAGCGCCATCACGTCGAAGCTGGAGGCCAGCACCGGGTACAGAGGGCTCGAGAACGCCTCCGCGTTGCAGCTGACCGCGTGGACCAGCTGCCCGTCCACCGTGAAGAACACCTTCCGCTTCGCCGGCTCGAAGCCGCAGCCGACCACCTTGTCCACGCCCGCCCACGATGACTTGTCTGATTCGTACACCAGCTTCATCCCTGAAATAACACATGAATGAAAACTCTTCAGAAGATCATGCCTTGCACCCAAGAATTTCGTGAAACAGAGTTTTTGAGCTTTGCCGATTGTTACCGTCGAGGTAGACCGCGCCGTTGGAGTGGAAGCCGATGGACGAGGCGTACGTTCCGGCGAGCGACGGCCTTGACGGTGCGGCGGACGCGGCGGCGAGGCCCATCGACATGACCAGGTGCCTCTGCTTGTCCTGCTGATCGTCTCTGGCGACGGCTCCGTTTTCCTGGACCGGGCTCGTGGCGACGTCCGGTGCGAAACTGATGAGCTTGACGCGGTCGTTCTCGCGGGCGGCGCCGTCCTTCCCACGGCGGCTCGCCCGCGACGCCGACCACTCGGGGCGCCTCGTGTTGAGGTAGATGATGGTGACCTCGAAGTAGGCGTCCTGCGGGAACGGCGCACCGGCGAGCGGCGGCCCGGGCAGCGGCAGGCTCATCTTGGCGGTGCACAGCGCGCTGGGAAGGTCCGCCCCCGCGTCGCCGCGGAGCGGGCTCGCGATGATGCTCCCCGGGTTGAGCCACTTCTTGCTGGACGCCGCCGCCGCGGCGGAGGAGATCGCCGGGTTGAGCCGCACGGCCTGCATCCGCTCGGACGACCCGGCCGGCACCTCCCACGCCGCCTCCGCCATGTCGCGGCTCGTCCCGGCGTCGCAGAGCGGGCACGTCCCCCACAGCGGCGACGACGAGGCCGACCTCGCGCGCGGAGGCGCGACCGCGAACACGAACTGCGCCCACCCGTTCTCCGCCGCCTCGGTCACCAGCCGCGGGTGGTCCGCCCACTGGAACGGGCCCTGCTGCGCGCCGCCCGGGCCCCGGTGCCTCGCGGCGTGCCCGTGGTGGTGGGTGTGGTGGTGCAGCTGCTGGAACCGGATCCCCGCGCGGCCGCTTGCGGTGCTGTACCTCATGTTGAGCTTCGCCAGCCCCGGGCTCGCCGTCGGCTCTCCAATAGCCGCAGGAGCGGAGTCCGGCAGCTCCGGCGCCGGGTTGCGCGGCAGGCTTCGCCGTCGGTACACCAAGAAGATCACCGCGACCAGCGCCGCAACGGGGAGCCCGACGGCGAGCAGCAGCCGGAGCAACAGCGCCATGCTACCGCACGATGATCTTTGTCGCCGTGACTCACTTCAAAAACCGGTGGTGCGTCGCGTCGACGGCGAGGCGGACACGGACATGGCCGGGCGCGATGCTTTTAATTTGGCGGTGGCGTGGCCTATTGATTCTTTTGTGGGCGTTCGTTGTTCGTGGTTTGGTGGTGAGTCTAGGAAGGCTGGCGCGCGACGGAATGCTGAATTGCTGACTGCCTCAACAAAAACAGGCAAACGACGACGGGCGGCTGGAGCCGGAGTCGTTTGTTTTAAATTGCGCGAAAGCGGCACGCATCTCTCTCTCGTCTGGGTGCGACGCTGCGGATGGAGATGGATGAGTTTATTTGGCCGGAGTCGGACCGCCGGCGCCGATTTGCAACGGGGACAGCGGCACGTCGCACGGCGCGCGGGTTAGGTCGGAGACGTGACATCTGAATGCTTTTAACGTGTGAGCATGCGTGCAAATTACTGAAAAATCGGATGCGGATGTTTTGAAAATTTAGAGAGATTACTACATTCATTCGTGTAGAGGAGCAATTTCGGATCATGCTAAATTCAGTTGATTCTTTTTCATATATTCCAAATGAGTTTTAGCTTGTGAGGTTCCGTGAATTCACATGAACAACTTGGAGAGACGCCAGACTTGGATGGAATGAAGCCCTAATCCTCCTCACGGGTCACTGACTATTGCTTCTCCTTAAATGCAGTTCTGCTTAAAACTTTGCATCATGAAGAGCTCGTGACCGAGGCACAGTATAATGTTTTTGCATAGTTATTTGCCAAAAAAGAGCTCTCACTCCTTTACTCCCAGCCAGTGAATTGTGCCTACAAGTCTGCAACCCAGCTGTTACTCCTTTACATCACACCCTCCCGATTTTTTTTTAGATATCTGTGGTACATATCAATGAGGCTTGTAGGAATAAACAATAGTTCATCAGTTACTATCACCCGCGTAATCACTAAGCTAAACAAATCAATATGATCAATCCCATTACTGATAAACTTAAGAATGCATTCGTCACTCGTTCATGTACTCAGAAATAGTTACGTACACATGAATACGTAGATGATGGGGTTTCTTTACTTCTTTTCAGTTGAAAATTTGGAAACTGATGCCGGATTGTCGGTACAACCTAGCACGTAAACTTTTCAACGTACGTTTTTCACTTTCTCTGCACTTTTCACCTTGATTTCGTATAACAGGACTTGTGAGGTACAGATAACGGTGGACGTAAGGCACGGCACGTGAGAGACGTTTTTCAAATACCAAATCATAAGAAAAGTATTGGTTCTTTTCTCTACTGTCGGTCAGCCGGTGCAGCCCACGTCAGGTATGAAGGCCTGACGCCTGAGCATCGTGTTATTCTGATCAGAATTAATTCCTTCATCTTTTCTGTTCCCCTCCCTAATCTCTCTTCTTGGGCACTAATTAATCAATAGCACGTGGTGTGAAAGGGTTCTCACGTGGGAAAGGATCCGGGTATTTACTTGATCTGACAGGAAAAAGAAACTGGTTTGGAAGTGATGTTTTAGATCGTTGGCCCTTCACCGTCTCTTAAGTACTATCATGTTTGGTGCTTGTTTTCAGTCCCATCAGTTCGTTCTTTTTTCTCCTCTTCAATACACATTTGGTTGTCATTCTGAATTCATTACGACCCCATTGCATTCCTATAATCTACTAGAAAATTGGAGTTGATAATAGTCTGATTTGGAAGTTTACTATTCTCTTTGATTCTCATATGAATACGATATCGTACTCTTGATTTGCTGTGACGTGGTAGCACAAGCATTTGACTAGTTCATACTTCATCATACGTTCGTATAATTCAGGTGCATATCTTTTTTTTTTTTTGAGGAAAATTCAGGTGCATATCTGCCCTGCTGGACCTGGATTCATACAAAAGCCCTCCTCTCGTATCTGGCCCGTTGCGGTGTTTGGCCCACACGCAGCCTTGTTCGTGCAGCCTTCTTAGGCTCCTTCCGGAAACGGACCCCAGCCCATCCTAGACAAATGGCGTCAACTTGACCACGGCCTATCGGCTATGGGCCCCATCCATTTATCTGCTCGTAGTGAGGGCCATTTTTCTAGGAAACGGACCGAATCCGCAAGACTTCTGGCCTGCCAAGCCTGGTCGCGCCCGCTGGACCTCGCCGGTCAAAGTTTGACGGGCACGCTAGCCCCATCACTTGGAAACTTCGTTCCGTAGAATCACTTGTCTGGCCACTTGCCCGAACTCATCCAACCGATCGACGTAAACCCTGCCATCCCTGCCTATATAAACAAACTAATCCTTTCTTGATCAAAGAGGAGGCGCGCCGCAGCCGCCAGAGATGCGCCGCCGCCCATACGCGCCGCCGGAATACCACGCAGATGCGCCGCCGCTAGGAGACGCCATCCACGCGGAGGAGACGTCGCACGACGATGCGGCCAGAGGACTCCCTCGCCGGCGGCAGAAGTATCCACGCCTCAACACGGGAGTCGCGGCCATGCGCTGCAACTCGCCGTCCAAGTCTATTTCACGTTTACCACCACGACGAGCTTTGTCAAGCCTATCCTCATAATATTATCTCCCTGGCGGCCATGATGCATGGTCTGCTCGTCCATCAAGACGAAGCGTCCCTCTGCTAATCAATCATCAGAGAAGCGAGGCGGACATCCTCGCATTGAGGAGGTGTCAACAAAAGTCTACTTCTCACTTTCATCATCAAAGAAGTAAGGTGGGCATCATCTCATTACTTCTCACTTTCCTCATCAAAGAAGTAAGACGGGCATCATCCCATTGAGGAGGTGTCGAACAGTTTACTTCTCAGTTTTACCATCAAAAGAAGTGAGGCGGGCATCCTTCCATTGGGGATGTGTCAACAACAGTCTACTTCTCACTTCACATGATGACGGAGTAAGACGTGCAATCTCCTAATGAGGAGAGCCGACGGTCTTCCTGTCACAAAGATTATGGAGCATGTTGAATAATCTTCGGATTATAGTATAACGCTTGTGCAAGAAGAATTGAAATATTCAAGACAAATATCATCCAATACAAGATGTATCCAATGGCGTGTGTTAGTTGACAAATACGATACATATGATGTATTATGATCAATGAGGTATTATTATGATTGCTATACTTACTCTCCAACTAAGCTATTTGCCGTAGCTATCAGGCTACGTGTAGCTATTTGCTTTCAACGAGACTACGTATGTAAACATCTGACGACTGGACTGCAGGCATGTGCGGCGCGTCGATCCGGTCATGCTTGTATACAAGCGTGATTGAAATATTGGAGACAAGTATCAGCCAATGCAAATATGATTTATTACTACTGAAACTCTGGCCCAAATGTTGGCGAGACATATGCCATACGAGATTATTTATGTCACTCTCTGCAATAAGCTACGTAGCTACGACGTGAGCTTCACTATCTTACCAGCAAGCTGCTGTCAAGCTGCTGTGTGCTACCTTGCTTTCTCGGTAGCATTCAAATGAAACTCCGTATGTTGAACATGGCTGACTGAACTGCCGACATGTGCAGTGCATGTCTATTAAAATAATCATCCAATCTAATGCTTTCATTCAGTGAGCATCGTCCATGATTCACACCAACACCCAAGGCCAAGTCTCAATGAGATAAAGGCCGTATCATTATTATTCATTCCGTCGAGGTACCGACGAGGCTAGACGAAATCTTGGCTGAGTAACGGAGAAGCTGAATCAAATACTCCACCGACACGTCACATGACGGGACCGAACACACACCGTTGCTGGGTACCGACGAGGCAAAGGTAACACTTCCGTTCGAGTTGATGAAGACCTGTGTATACATGACTAGGTACCGACGAGGCGAAAGTCATCCTCTTCATCAACATCTTCCATTTACATTTGACGTGGCGACGGCGCTGTTATGATTGGGTTTCGGCAATATAGAAGCCACCCGCATTACACACATCCCATCCACACTACATTGTTTATGAATGAGCAACACTCTACATGAAGATACGACTATTACCCGCAGCTTAATCGGAGGCGTTCTACAGACTCGCTTTGTAGATGTAATTAACTGGGAAGCATGCAAATCCCCGGGAATCGGCGAACTACGCAATCTCTAAGTTAGATCTTCCTTAAGCATCGACACATGAAGACCAGAGAAGACAAAGCTCTGTAAACTGTGTATTTTGTAAATCCCATGATTTAATGAAATATGTGGTTTCTCTCTACACGCGTGTGTTGTGCACTTGTGTGTAATATATTTTTTTCTTCAAATTTTTTATTTTCGCGAACAACTTTTTTTTTTTGAGCGATCGACCGCGGGGGGGGGGGGGGGGGGGGGGGGTATCTCCACCTGAATTTTCATTAGAAAACGTGCCATCAACAGGCCAAGCATTGTGTTTTACATGGTACAGAGATAAAAACTACATATTGATAGAGAGGGAGGAACACCATGCATCAACTATAGTTGCCTCGGACGCCGGTAGTAGGCATCGCCATAGGATTTCATGAACAACTTAGATATGCGGATACATTTCAAAAGTTGAGAAAACAATAAAACGAGGTTGAACTTTAAAATTTGAAAGATAAAACATCCCCAAAAACTATGTCCTGCCGGAACAATCGTTTCCTGGCAATTGCACATATTTCATCATAGAACTAATACTGCACACATTTCATCATCTCTACTACTTAAAAAGGCTAACCAATGTGTAAGCCCTTCGTCATTACGTGGGATGATGAAATTTTCAGCGCTGCATCGATTCTTCCAGGGGGCAAGGACGACCATGGGGATGATGCAGATCGTCGACCAGGTCAATCTGGGACCGATTGGCTAGGGCCCTCTGCGATGAGCTGTCCTCCGTGGTGAGGCGCCGGCGTACGTGTACGCGACCTGGACAGCATCGCTCGTTTGCCCCTGCCTCATGCGATTGCGCCTCCTTCAGTACTCGCCAGCGTGGTGATGTGGGAGTATACCTCGACGTCGACTGGTTGACATCTAGATACGGGAACACCGGAACAGTCTCGCAGTACGTCCATGCCGCTCCCGTCGCTGGGTTCCACCTCCAGCTGCAGCCTGCAACTTTTTTTTAAGAGAGAGAACATGCATGTTCACAGTACATCCTTGAAACATTCAGCAAGTAGGAAGGCACGTCCTTCTGTAGTTTTCTGCAGTTGTTCAAAGCGTTTAACGCCATCGCAGCAATGCAGCATGATGGGCAAGAACGGCGAGGTGAACATCCTCTTGCAATTCTCTGTATCCTTAGCCATTCCATAACAGGCTGACACACAGAGGTTGAGTTTTGTATCACCACCGCCAGAGCAGAAGTTTATTAGGGCAGTAGTGTTAGCATGTTATTCCAAAACTATGCATGATGTTTGTGTTCTCCGTCCCTGTCTAGCAAAATCCCCAATCCCCATGCAAGGGCTCATAGCTCAACATGCAAGGAAAAAGCCTAATACTCTGCACATCGACAGCATGTTTTCAAGATTAGCCTTCACAACTTTGCTTGCTTATTTTTGCGTAACTGAGTATTATTGGTATATGTTTCTTCTGACAATTTCAGTTTGTTACTCATAGTTCTAAGATAAGGATTTGCTCCTCCTCAGGATCTCAGTCACATTTTTGGAACAATTAAAATGTATACATGGAACATTCCTTTTGTGAATCTGGAACATTTTTAGAATGAAGCTGGAACATTTAGTTCCTAGATGACTAAAGCCTGACATATTTTTTAGTCACAGTCAACGGAACAAATAAAATGAACGTGTGGAACATCTCTATCTCTCTAAAAGCTGTGAGTTTTGGGCAGAAGAGGAAGAGGTTCACTCCAGAAGGCTCCCGCTGTACTGTAGCGCTTCACTGTAGCTCCTTCTTCCCCATTCCAATTTCCTCCGTCGATCTTTCAGCCCAGCTTGGCAAATCTTAATCCAGTCTTGTCTACGTACTGAGGGCTCTTTGATCCATCGGTTTTGCCTTGATTGGGCTTCCGTTGTAGCATCCTTTGCTCAAGTCGTGTCAAGGCAAGATGTGAGTTTTTCAAGGCCTGATCTGTTGGCTTCGTGCCTTTCAGCATGTCGCTGCTACTACTCAATCCCTGAAGCTATGCACTAGTGTTGTCTGCTCCCCTGCTCCTCATCAATCTGTTCCTTTTTTCGTTTTTCGACGTTTTCCTTTATGGATGTAGGCGTGATGCCTTGCTACCTTCCTCACTCCTCTGTTCAATCCCAATCCTCTGCCCGCCTCTCCCTTCCAGTAATCTCTCCCAATCTGCTGCGTTTCCGTCTAATTTCTCTCTGAATCTCCTCTCATGGAACTGCCGTGGGACGCGAAGTTCTCTCTACAGTTCTAGGATGCGGCACCTTGCTAGACTTATCAATTCCACGAAGGCCAAAATAATCTTCGTCTCTGAGGTAAAAACTAACAAATATTCTCTTACTGATATTATTCGTGCCTTTTCTGTGCATGATGGCTATATCGTTCCTGCTCAAGGCATATCAGGAGGTTTGTGGCTTTTATGGACTAAAGATGTTGATATAGTTGTAGTCAAGTCTAGCCCTAACTATATTTTAGCTAAAGTTTCTTCTAGTCATAGTTTAATCTTCAGGTTAATCTGTATTTATGGTGATCCTTATCATGTAAATACTAATAGCATTTGGTCAGAAGTGGCTGTCTTTGTTGGTAGTGATAACAGCCCCTTATTTTGTATGGGTGACCTTAATGAACTGTTGCATGCAAATGAAAAATTAAGTTCTAGGCTCTCTAATCGCAACAGGATATCTTCTTTTGCTTCTGTCATTAATAATTGTGGTTTGATCGATCTTGGTTACAATGGGCCTGCTTACACCTGGACCAATAGAAGATCAGCGTCCAAGGCAACTTTTCAAAGGTTAGACAGGTGTTTGGCTAATCATGCTTGGTGCGATTTATTTCCTAACACTAATGTCTATCATCTTCCTCTTTTATTTGGTGATCATGCTCCTATTCTTGCCATTCCTCTTGCAAATCTTAATCAAAAGAAAAAGAGTTTTAAATTTGAAAATTGGTGGCTCTATGAAAATGATTTTCACGAGGTAAGCAAAAATATTTGGTCCTGATTTTCCCATCTTCCCTTCCATAAAAGAACTAAGCAGCTAGGCCATCATGTGAAGGTTTGGTCTAAAAAGAATAAATCTTCTCTCAACAGCCAGCTTAAAAACATTGAATCTGAAATTGCTAACTTGCAAGCTTTGCCTTTTACCAATCGAAACTTTGCTTTGGAGGATGCTTTGATTCATAAATATGAGCTCACACAAAACAAGATTTCTGTATATTACAGGCAGCGTTGCAAAAAGGATTGGATCGTTAAAGGAGATAGAAATACCTCCTATTTTCACAGGAGTGTCATCAAAAGGAGAAGGAAAAATAGAACCAATGCTATTGTTAATGCTCAAGGGAATACTATAACTTCTGATGAAAACATAGCTGAATGTTTTATTGAATACTTTGGCAATCTTTTCAAATCTAACTTGCAGGGAACAAATACCTTCTCAGAGGTTCTTTCTACTAATCATATTGAAGACGATAACTTGCTGAGAATTCCTTCCAAAGAAGAAATATTTGATATCCTGAAATCAATGAGAGCCAATGCTGCTCCTGGCCCTGATGGTTTAAATGTGAAATTTTACAGGTGCTCTTGGAGCTGGATTGGAGACGACATCTTCAACCTGGTTGAATCCTTCTTCGTAAACAAGCGCCTTGCACCAGGTTTGAAAAAGACTAACATCGTTCTTGTCCCGAAAAAAGCCCATTGTACTTCTCCTTTAGATTATAGGCCCATTAGTCTTTGTAATGTGGCTTACAAAATCATTGCTAAAATTCTTGCTCTCAAGATTGAGCTTTATTTACCTGTTTGCATTAATGATTCTCAATATGCTTTTGTTAAAGGGCGTAGAATTTCTGAGAATATTTATCATTGCCCATGAAATCATTCATTCCTTTCAGCGCAACAATTGGGATAAGCATTCTTTTCTTGTTAAGCTTGATCTTGCTAAGGCTTTTGACAGGCTTGAATGGAGTTTTATTAAGTTTGCTATGCATCGTATTGGCTTTAATGAGCATTTTATTCACTTGGTCGCTGCTTGCATAGAAGATCCAACATTTTCAGTTATGATAAATGGCCAGTCTTTTGGCAGCTTTCGAAGTACGAGAGGAATACGACAAGGGTGTCCGCTATCTCCCTATATTTTCATTATAGCAATAAATGAATTGACTTGCAGGTTGCAGGATGCTGTTCGGGAAGGGAGAATCGTGGCGTCAAACTAACCAATAATTGCCCATCTATTTACTCTCTTCTCTTTGCAGATGATGTTATTATATGTGGTGAAGCTACCGTTCAAGAAGCCCAAGTTATTAAACATATTCTGGAGGAGTTTTGTATAGACTCTGGCCAAACCCCTAATTGGAATAAATCTGCAATTCTCTTTAGCTCAAATACCCCTACTCATATTAGTAACAGTATGAGCTCTATTTTCCAAGTTCCTTTCATTTCTAATGATGCCACGCATCTTGGGCATCCTCTTTTATGGTTTCTTCTCGCATTTACCAAAAAATAAAATTTATGGTTTTCTCAAGGATAAGTTCAAAGCTAAATTTAGCGACTGGAAAGCTGATAGTATGTCTCACTCAGGTTGTTCTACTCTTGTTAAGTCTGTTTTCTCTTCTATCCCCATCTACTATATGTCTCATGTTTTATTGCCTAAACCTTTTATTGCTGAACTAACAAGTATTATCAGACACTTCTGGTGGAAAGGGAACAATCCAGACAATAGCAAGAAACCTCTGTGTCTTTCAGCATAGAACAAGTTCTGTATCCCAAAAGAAGCCGGAGGTCTTGGTTTTAGAGACCTGCATGCTTTAAATAAATCTCTCATTACAGGTCTTGCTTGGAGAATGCTCACCAATCCGGAATCCCTGTGGGCTCAAGTGTTGAAAGGTAAGTATTTTCCTAACACTTCCTTTTGGAGAGCTAGCTCCTATGGTTCTAAATCTTGGACTTGGAATTCTATTCTGAAAATTAGAGAGTTCATGTTTGATTCAGTGCAATGGAATCTCTCAGGAGGCAATGTTTCCATTTGGAATGAACCTTGGTGCCCTATGTGGCATGATATTCATGATTTTATATCAAATGAAGCTATGAACTCTACCTTACCCACTAAGCGTTTCTGACCTTTGGTTACCTAATCCAAAAAGATAGAATATTGAGCTATTGAACTTCATTTTTAGTTCTGATTTTGTTAGGCAAGTTATACATATTCCTCTCCCGCAATCGGACGGCCAAGACAAGCTCATATGGAAGCCAAACAAGACAGGTAAGTGGACAGCCCAAAGTGCTTATAAACACATTCATAATGCTAAGATTCAATCCACAGTAAGTTCTATGAATTTTTCAAATGATGTTCATTTCATTATCAAGAGCATCTGGAGGAATAAAAAGATTCTTCCTAGAGTCCAGATGTTTATTTGGAGACTTGTTTCTAGAAACATCGCTTCCGGTAAAAGAGTTAATAAGAGGATGAAATCCATTTCTAAATTCTGCTCTAGATGTGGCAATATTGAAAATGATGAGCACATTTTCTTTCGCTGTGACTTCTCTCGAGCAGTCTGGTTTCATTCTCCTATGGGCATCAAAACTGATTGTCTTCAAGGTTCTTGTGCCCAAATTTTACAATTTCTGCTTGAGCATTTGACCTCTAATGAACAAGTTGATCTTGGCCTTTACATTATGTGGTTCCTCTGGAAAGCCAGGAACGATCATAGATTTAACAATAAATCCTGGTCTGTTCACTCTGTTCTCTCTCAAGCTAATGCTGCTCAAAAAGCACAATATCAAGCTTTTGAAATTGAAGATGAAACTTGCATCAGTAGTGATAAAAGTCCCTGCTCTGATGAGCAGGAAGTCGATGCTTCTCTTTTTAATTGTTGTTGCAGGTTTGATGCTGCCTTCCTTCAAGGCCCTCATGCTGGACTTGGAATCTTCATATCTAGCTCAACTGATCATCATCCGTGGTCTCTCCAAGTTCAGGCTAAAACAAATATTGCTGAATCTGCTATTCATGCTGAAGCATTGAGCATGAATCTTGGAGCAATAATATGCTCTGATTTGCAGGTCACAAATTGCAATTTCCTCTCGGATTGCCAGTTGCTTACCTCTTATATTCAAAATCCAAGAGGAGTTTTACCAGATTGGAGAATTATACATTCCACTGAAGACATTTTTAGCCTCTTGGATAAAACTCAAAGCACTGTCAAGTACATTCCTAGAAAACAAAATGTTGTTGCTGATTTTCTAGCTAGGAATGCTCTTGATCTTAGTCAAGGCGAAGTCACCTTCAGATGTGCAAATTATAGGCACAAGGAAGGCTGTCCTCTACAAGAGAAAATTTGTAACCTGTCTTCTTAGGCCACAATCTGTAATATTACTTGTATTTAAATGAAACTGAAGCCCTTTTGGGCGTTTTGCCTTAAAAAAAAAAAGAAAGCTGTGTGGTTTCTCGGCTTCTGATTGGTCCGTTATTTTGCACCGTCGATTTCCCCATGAATGCTTGCGATTTCTCAATCCAGCCCCCACCAGAAGCTTCGATGCAGGCGTCGTTCCTCAGCCGTCGTCACCTGTCGCCGTCGCCTCGCCGAGGCCGCGCTTTGCCCAGCTGCGGCGCCCAATCGAGGGCGCCCTGCCTCCACCGCCCCGCCCCGTCGAGCAAGCCTGGTCGCCTTGCCCGCTCCCAGCTTGGTCGCTGCACTCCCTCTATGAAATCGAGGCACCAGGCTGCGGCGTCCATCGAGCGCGCCTGCCTCAGCGGCTCTGCCCCGTCGAGCACACCCGGCCTCCCTGCCCTTGCTCCTGGACTGGTCGCTGCTCCGTGTCCATGTCGGCCTCCATTGCTAATACAGGAAGCTTCACCGTTGACCCGTTGCTCCATGACCATGGCCAGCTGGACCAGCTGGTCATGCCTTAACGGCATGATGGACCTGAAGAAACCGAGCTGCGACATTCATGACGCCGATGGTCGTCCCCAGCACCGTACCACACCTCTTCCTCCTGCTAGCTGTCAGCTGTGCGATTCCCTTCTCAAAAGATTCAAATGTTGAGCATCGACATCGCTTGCACGGTGTTTGACAAAATGTGAGAGCCACCGAACCGGGTTAGAGGACTGTCATGGCTTTAAGCATAGAGATAAGCCATTGTTCTGCATCTCATCACAGACCCTGGCAGTGGCTTTACAAACACTGTTATGAATGGTCAGCTATCTGAGCATAACAAATTCATTAGGAACCAAATGCCGATACAAATTTCAGTCTTCATAGGTGAATTTCTTATTACATTATAATATCTATATCTGATTGCAAATGCTTCACAGGTGAATTTCAGTCTTCAGACTGCTTGCTAAGTCGTACTTTCAGCAACTAAGTCATATGCGCTAAAAACTGCAATTTCATGGTACATGCTTATGTGAACTTGATTATATGCAAATATTACTAGAATGTTCGCATGCATGATTTAAACACTTGAGCTCTGAGAGGTTTAGATTTCAATTATTTTAGTTAATGGTTGATTTTTCTGTTTTCGACTCGTGAAAGTTATCACAGCTAGCCAGCCTACAAGGAAGATTTGTGGGAAGTAAGTTACATCAACTGAATTAAAATTGCGTCATATGTTTCTCATCTTTAGCACTACCATTGATGTTCCCAAAGTAACACAGTACCCTTGCGTAAATCTTTTTGTGAAGTATGGACCAAGTTATACTGCTTCACTTGATATTTCTCTTCTAATGATGTTGCAATTCTGAAAGCATAATTCAGTTATAGCAATGTAGCTTACCATATAAACATGTTTTCCAAGTATTTTTGTGCATGACATAAAATAGCTATTTATTCAGTCTATCAAGGCATTGCGATTACAAAATTTAGGTTGCATGTGTTATTCCATTCTCAGATTCTTAATTATTTCTAAACACTAGCACCTTCATTTTAGCATCTTTCATAGACTATGGACAATTCTTCGAGAACCGATACTTACATAATCTCATTTGTACAGAAGCAGCGCATTTCAATTTAATACTTCAGTGTCTCTTCATTCAGTTCGATGTGTTAAGCACCGTCTCACAAGCAGGCAATCATGCTCTGCTTGTTTGTTCTTTCCTTTATTGGCTTACCATATTGAAAGATGCTGTTATATTGGCATCTGCTAAGATGCATGTTCTCTAGAAATGCTAGGTTCTCTTTAGATTGTCCAGGAAGAAGAACTTCCATGTACCAAATAGGAAATATATGTTCAGGATTTGGGTACTGATAGTTCATTTTTATGATTGGCTTATTGAGGTGGGAGTGATTTTTAGTTCATTTGAGAGAGTTTTAGGTCGACCCAATGACCAAAAAACATGAAAGACTTGCCAAGTGCTAAGGTATCTGAAATACTGTTTACATAGTCAATCGAAATGGTACGATAGCTGATATCATAAGCCCAAAGAATGATATCCTTGAGTAATATAACAAGCATATATTACTCAGATTTTTTTTTGTGTGTGTGTGTGTGAGAGAACAAGATGGCAAGGGCTTATTTCTGATTTGTCTCAGTGCACTAATTTAATAACACTTTGTGCAGTGTAGCTGTCAGATATCCAGGGTTGTGCTCCTTCAGATTGATGTTCACATTGGTGCCAACTAATAAAGTTAGAGTGATAATAGAACAGGCAGACAAACCTTGCTGTTGACTGGACTATATTTTTAAATTCATGTGCACTCCATTTCAATTTATAATTTCGTTGAAATTGGGGATTATCTGAACAATGTGAGCCATGGTGATCATAACAACCTCACGAGTGCAAGTTTGTGCAGTTTTGTCAATAATTGATGACTCATCAGAAAACCCATTATTTACTTTCTTATGAATTGAAAACACAACTTAATTTTCCTTGAATTTTGTGCATATCAAAAATGAAAAAAAAAAATCTATTCATATGACCACAACAGCACGGCATACCGTTAGTACTAATTTGAATGGCTTATACTGGATGCAAGTGCGTGAGCTTCATCGATGAAAAAACTTGATGTATGCTATATAAATATATTATTCCCAAATGTCTTGCGCCATTTATATTCTTCATTTGCACCTAACTACACGAGGGGTTTGGAAACAAAGAAGACTTGGCAGCGCGCCAATGGGCGTGCCATTTTTCTAGTTGTTTCACTGAAGCTGGAACAACATTTTATGAAGCTGGCACATTTTTTATTATTCGGGCAGAACAAGGGAGAGTGAAGATCTAGGTGGTTAGATCCGTATCCAATGATTGAAAAAGTGACTGAGAGTCACCTGATATGGAGACACATCGAAGATAACTGAATATTTTTGACATGATTCTAATTTCAGATGCTGCCATTTTTATGATTTTTACAAGATACGAAATTACTTCTGAATTAATTAAAAATAATCATGGATTTTCCAACTGTTTATGTAATTACATGCGAACATTGCACATATACTCTAAATTCTACATGTTTACACAAAAAAAAAATTCTACATGTATACATTACTGCTAACCTAATTTTGATATGATGAATACTATTTAGATAATGTATACATTATACGCACGGGCACATTGTTCGTAGAACTAATATGTTTCCCTTGATATTTCCATATTCGAGCAATATTCACCTCCTGCAACGTCGTGTGACGCACGGCATTGTACATGACTATTCTTGTCCAGGCCGAATACATACAAGTTGACTTGACCCGTCAGACGGCAACCCCCATATCAAAGATAACCTTTGAACAAATCATGCCCACACAAAACATTCTGGTAGCGCAACCATCACAAAAACCAAATCTGATAAGAAACCAGAATCTTGTACTGGCAAACATTTCCACAAGCTGAGATTTGTCAGCATCGAAACTGCACGGGCCAAGTTTCACGTCAGCCCAGAATTTCCTGTTGAAAAGTAAAGCGGGACGAGCAATAGCAATGTGGGATTAAAGGCGGGACATGCCGCAACAATCTTGTCTAGCTCAAACACTGACGGCGG